>CM070033.1:91796534-91816743 GCA_036250615.1 Ptychadena robeensis
GTGTGAGTGAGCCTCAATTTACCAAGAAGTGAGACCCAAAATTGAATAGTTAACAACTGTCTATTTTTCACAGTTATGACTGCTAAAGACTTTGTCAAGTAATGGAGATCTCTGTACAAACCTGTGCCACTAACATCTTTCTAAAGCCCCCCATACACGTTCCGATTTTTCGTACGAATTTTGCCCGACCGACCGGGTTGGGAGATTAATCGGATTCGGAATTATGCACTTCGGACCTGTCCGTAAATTTTTGGATGATCTGCTGTTAATAAATAGGGTCGGGCTGATGGATCGGTGATAATTCGAATTCCGATTTTTCGTGCCAGCCGACCGACCGACCATAACATTTTAGGTGAAAATCGGGTGACAGGATCGGACGAAAAATCGGTCGGGAGAATAATCGGAACATGTATGGGGGGCTTTAGTTGGGGTCAGAGCTTACAAAAGGCAACCATGCAAAAACATGTGCTAAGAAAATTTTTGTAATGTAAAAAAAAGATGTCAGAGGCCAAAGTATCTAGTTTGCCTAGGACCATTTTCTGGCTTTGAACAGATGGGAAGTGCAGTTTATCCTAAACGGTCACAGACATTAATAATATTCTACCCTTCCCCATTACATGGACACCATACAGTTTTGCTTTATATAACAAACCAAAACTCTATACATTTTTAAACATGTTTACCTTAATATAAATACATCATTAAAATATGAGTGTTCCTAGAATTGGGCGCCTGCTGATTGTTCTAATAAAGTGGGACTGAGTCTATGACTGCTAACTCATTTTGTCCCATGACTGCAATCAATCATTCTACACTGTTTGCCAGGATGGTTCCGTGGAAGCATTTATGCATTCTTTGTAGAGGAGCATCTCCCTTGAGACAGTGATGAATGTCTTTTGGATCAGATGACAGCACAGGGTGTTTTTTTTTATTGATTTTAGTCAGCTGTTCTCTGTCATAAACTGATTGTTTCTTCCATATGAAATATGAACACATGACACATAAACCAGGAGATACTCCTTATAAACTCATGCCTTAACTTTATCATCATTATATGAAAGCAACCTTGGATAATAGAGCATTGAATTGGTTGCTTGTATATCATTAATACATGTGAGATATCTTAATTTAATTTTGTCAAATAAAAAAGCTATCTTGCATGGTATCAATCTAAATCTTGACCTGGTAAATTGTGCGTTACTGGCAAATGAGTTATTCTGCAGTGCAAGGAGCAAGCTGGTGGTAAATAAAAGAACGATAAGCTCATCAGCGTCTTACGGTGTCCATCCACGGCTCGATTTTTAATAGATTAGAGCACAATCGAGCAATCGCATTCACTGCTCACGATTGTACTCTACTCTATTAACAAATCTATACGTGGATGCCTGTCTTCAAGTGGGATCAACCAATCCCGCTCGAAGACAGTTCTGTTGAGCAGTTAATGGACATGACTTTAAATCTTGCTGGAAAGTCATTCCTTTGGATGGAGACCAGGGTGCTCCTTGATTTCCGTCCATTTGACGGAAACCTGAGCGAAGCATGGTAACGTCATGGTGATGTCACCTGTCAGTAAATGGACACCTTAACTGTTGATTTTACTTTACTGACTCATGGTGGGGTAGCAACATTTCCAAAGAGGTGTATTGAGCTACAGAAGAAAATAAAATCAGGTTTCCTTCTTTTTCTGACAGGACTGTGCTCTTTGACAGAGTTGTGTAAGAAATATACATCATTTGGTAGATACAATAACCCCTGATAATAATCTCACCTGAGTATTTAGCTTTTAGCCTGAGAAAAATGAGAAAAGCTCCAATTATTTTGATGGCATATGTGGGCAAATACCATTTTAGTATTATTTGAATAGATGTATTTAAGTATGAAATCATTTTTTTCATACAGCTAACATGCAAAGCTAAATATGTCTTTAGCAGGGTTCTGTAATCCTATAGCGTAGGGAGGGAGAGACTCATGCTTGAGAAATAGGCCTACAGTAGGTGAGGTTTACGTGTTCTGTTCATCCATTATTACTCAAACATATAATGGGTCTTGTCCTGGCACAGGCTTTATTGCTTAAAAAGTCAGGAGGGTGTTGGGTCGGATAGTAGTATGTGAAACCCTTTCAGGAATTTCTAGCATCTGCAAATTGTCTGCAAATGCACCGGCTGGCCCCCCAAAAAAGTAGGCACAAAAAAATGGGCACACACTCTAATATTTTTTTGGCACACAATCGCTGTGGCATTGTTTCAATAAGCTTCTGCAATATCACCAAATTAATTTCCATCTATTGTTGCATTTATGTTTCGGCAAGATTTTGCATTGATGATGGTAGAGTCTGACCGCTGCTCAAAGCCTTCTCCAGAACATTCCGAAGATTATTCCTGGCATCTTGGAATATGGCTGTGTCATAAGTGGAGAAAAAAACATTGATGGAATAACCTGGTGATTCAGTATATTCAGGTAGTCAGCTGACCTCATTCTTAGAGCATTCTCATCTGCAGCAACCCCAAATCATAGTGTAGCATTGCCCCCACAGGCTTGTACAGTAGGCACTAGGCATGATGGGTGCATCACTTCATCTGCCTCTCTTACCCTAATGCGCTCATCACTCTGGAACAGGACTTTGGCCTGGTGATCTAAAATTTGCCCAGGAAGGCTTTGGAGGCTGCTTGTTCTTCATCGTTGTAGCAGTTTGACCACCTCTCCTCTAATAGCAGAGTCTTTTTATATAAAGTATATACTGCATTTAGGTGCTGCTGATGCTAAATGGGAAGCGGAATCCTAAAGCTAACCTAACAGTATAAAACTAGCTTGTCAATTAACTACTTGTATTTCACCTATGTGTTTAGTTCCTTGGAGTTAAACTTTAAGAAAACAAGTTCAGGAACAACCAGTTGCAGTTTCTAGCCCAATTTGTAGATATATAAAAGTCAGGCTTTCTTACAAAAAAACATAGACCCTTACCCCAAAGATCTTCATGCAAGGAAAATTACAGAAAAAAAGCTAGTTTGAGGCTCCCAAATTGTAGATTTGAACAAAATGTACTAGATTTTAACAGAAATTGATAGGTTAATAAAATTGATTCACCCCTCTTCACGTTTCATGGTGGTTAGAAGCCAAGCGACGATTTGACCACCCATCTGAGATCTGTTAGTAAGGCCAAGACTAGGACCATCATCCATTGTCCACACAAGTTTGACCAAGAATTAAGGTAGCTCATTTTATCACACTACAGTGGATCTGAAACAACCTTCTAAAGTAAGTACTCAACACACTGGAACAATATTTTACTATTAAGGGGGGAAAAAAACAACACTTAGATTCACTCCATCACTTGCTTCTTGTCTTTCTTTATGTATTACGAAAAACAATCCAATTTTCCTCTTCCCTTAGACCCTCTAAGAACTTGTGCCAATCTAGTTATTGGCTGTATTAACTCATGAATACAATAATCAGCACTCTGCACAGATTAGGTGTTTTGGCTTTTGGCATATGAACGATGCCCGAGCTTAATATCATAGCATATGACCATATTGCCAATGATGCCTCTGTGTAAAACTACATAAGCATAGCTAAAAGGAATCATCTCATACATCTGTCTGTATATTAAGTATCTAAAAGGGCAATAAAAAAAACCTTTAGTATAAATTACCTTTTTCTTTTTTGAGATTAAAAATTCTTAATTGCAATTAAAATGATAATGTATGTAAATGGCTCACTTCAACCTTTTTCAGTTTTATTCCCCATAGCAATGGCTCTGTATAAATGTAACAAATCTTCTGTTCATACTGTGAAACAGCTGGAATCTAATAGCAAGAAAAAGGAGAAATTTAAGATTGAATAATGAAAGCGAATAAGCTGTAAAATGAGGAATAATTGGCAGATCAAAATGGAAAATAAGTCAACATATCTAAAAGAAATTTAAACTGGCCCTTAGTGTTATCAACACTTCTGTATCTTTTTTGGAATGTATTCTAATATAAAATAATTAATAATAAATAATAAACTATAGATTTTTTGAGGCATAAAATGAATGTGTAGAAGTATAGTGATGGCTTATTATATTCAGAGCAGTGCAGCATTTTTGTAGGCCTTTATTGCTGCTAATATACTCTGATGCAGTGAAGAGCTGATAAGTCATGCAATCAGAATTCTCTCTGCACATGTAGATGAAAGATTTAAAATTCATAGTATAGCACAGATCAGGTTCATCCAGGATGTACTGTACATGAATGACATAGCTATAAGTGACTCTTGCTCCTTTTTTATAGTCAAACATAGAAGGTGATATGCCCACTGATGTCATTGTTACATATTGTGTCTGCCATCAGTGAACTAAATCTGAACTGAAGATGGATTTCAAGAAACTCAATCGTAGACATAATACAATATATAAATACTGTAACAGAATAAAATTGTATCACCTACGGTATTATTTTATATTTCCTGAGAATATACATACCAGTGTGAGGTTTTGGCAAATTCATTATAAATAAAAAATGGAGAAATCACATGTACAAAAGTACTCACAGCTTTTGCTCCATACTTTGTCAATGCACCTTTGGCAGCACTTACAGCCTCAAGTCTTTTTAAATATGATGCCACAAGCTTGGCACACCTATCCTTGGACAGTTTTTTCCATTCCTCCTTTTTTCTATCAGGTTGGATAGGAAGCATCGGTGCACAGCAATGTTAACAGAGATATTCAATCGGATTCAAGTCTGAGATCTGGCTGGGCCACTCAAGGACATTCACAGAGATGTCCTGAAGCCACTTGAAGGCTGTGTGCTTAGGTTTGTTGTCCTGATGAAAGATGAACTGTCGTCCCAGTCTGAGTTGAAGATCACTCTGGAGCAGGTTTTCATCCACAATGTTTCTGTCCGATGGCTCAGTTTAGATGGCCGGCCAGCTCTAGGAAGAATCCACTTACAGATGATCAAGGCCACTGTGCTCATTGGGACCTTAAAAGCAGCAGGAATTATTTGTAACCTTCCCCACATTTGTTCCTCAAGAAAATCCTGTTTCAGAGATCTACAGACAATTCCTTGGACTTCATACTTGCTTTGTGCTCTGACATGAACTATCAACTGTGGGAACGTATATAGACAGGTGTGTGTCTTTCCAAATCATGTCAAATCAACTGAATTTACCACAAGTAGACTCCAAATAAGCTGCAGAATTTATCAGGGAAACGGGATGCACCTGAGCTCCATTCTGAGCTTCATGGAGAAGGCTGTAAATAATTATATACACATGCTAATACTTTTATTCTTAATAAAAAAATTAATTTTCCAAAATTTCAAGTAAACTTTTACACATTGTCATTATGTCATTATTGTCATTGTGTGTAGAAGTCTAAGGAAAAAATTTATTGAATCCATTTTGGAATAAGGCTGTAACATCACAAAATGTGGAAAACGTGATGCACTGTAAATTCTTTCCAGATGCACTACAGGTATTGGTGGATAAATAAATAACATTGATGCTTCCTATAGCACATAATCATATGCCTCTGTTAACCATCACATAACATTAAAAATAAAGATGTCATGGTAATGATGGAGAAGACCACAGTTCTAAAAACAATACTTATATTATGTGCCAGCAAACACTGTCAGTGCTGTAGTCCCTAAAAGGCTCCAGTCTTCTGGGGGTTAATTAACTGCAGTAACATGCATGGCAAATAGATGGCACTATATACTGGTTTTGAGAGAGAACTTGATAACATCACGGACTTTCGTGTGTCAAGCTGACTTTCTCTTTGTCAAGCTGATTTTTTTTACAGATCCTCTATATAACGAGGTGTTTGACTGCTTTAAACATAACCCCTAAATTAAGAAAAACAATGACAACCCTGTTCAGTACAGCTCCATATATTTTTATGGGACTAAAGGTAGATGAGCACCATAGAAGTCTGTTCACCAATGAGCAGGAATTAGACTTTATCCAGTTCCTGCCTATAACCATGGTACAAGTGTAAGATTGGGGCCAACAGGATTTCCCAGACATTGTTAGATAAGTGTAAGTGGGTGCACGTTAAATTAAAAAGGCAAGGTAGGTTTGGCAATAGCATAGATTCAAAAATATAAATTACTTGTTAATCTGATAAAGTTTATTTTTAGATCCATAGAAAGTGGTGTACTTTCTTATTTCAAAGTAAGTGTTAGTAAATTAGTGATAACTTTGAGCACCCAATCACATGCACGGTATAAGGGAAATTTTTGCTATATAAATAACATTTAAAGTAAACACAGTGTTGTATAATTCCCAGGTAAAAAGTAATTTTGTTGCATCTCACACATATACATCGTCCCTGCCTGAGACCATTCAAATCATGCCATTCCATTTTTACATTGTACTAAAATACTATAGGCTAATATATGATTACTGCAGGTTATAGTAACACTTCACTAATAAGTCAGTTTTAATGTTAAGAACACTTTAAATATGATATAAAATATCTAACAGTAATATTTATCTGTATAGCTGGATGAATGCCATCTTCCTTTTTGTATGATTGAATGATAGCTGTCTAAATGTAGGAACACATTAAACATGAAAAGTTTAATTACCTAGATCTAACGCTGTCAATTTTCTGCCTCGCATACTAAAACATCACCAGTTAGATTCTACAGAGAATTGTTCAGGTAATGCCTTTCACTGGACTGTCACCCTAATTGCATCATTAGTGAGCACTTTCCAGCTAGAAAGCCCATAGGTGCACATGAATTGTTCTTTAAATTAAGCCTGAGGCTTTCTCAACTGTGTTTTACTGTTCTAAGTGAGTAGTTAACTCAGCTCATAGAATTCCCTGGCATACAGCTTAAGTAACCTCTCACTACTAAAAAGAGAAAAAAAATACAACTCTTGTATTATTTGTTGTAATGCAATATCACTACATACACATTATTGCAGACGTCTATTTAGGAAGTCAAGAAAACAATTGCACAGTTCTTGATTTCTGGCTGATAGCATGTACATTTCAGGTAAGTTCAGATTAAAAAAATACAGTAGATCTACACTATGTGTTTTTACCGTGTTTCCCCGAAAATAAGGCACCCCCAGGGTACCCATAAATTTCTGTCACTTTCGGAAATATAAGGCGCCCCCAAAAAAATAAGGCACCCCCGCATGTTCCCGATCGTGGCAAATGAATGGCCATGTTTAAAATCAACCCGGCCATTCACGTTTATGACCGCTATGGGGGGAGGGGGGACAGCTGGTAGACATAAATGGCAAGTGACCCGAGCAAGCAGACAGGAAATGAGGGGCGACCCAGCGTCATTGCCAGTACAAGCTGCTGCCTGCTGCTCTGCCGAGTCTTAGGGAATCCTCTTACTGAAAGGGGTGACTGAGGTAAAAGGGACCCCCCTCCTCTTCCTCCTGTGTCATTTTGATTGCCCCCTCTGATCCCTCCTGTGTGTGTGGGGGGGGGGGAATCAAAATGACACAGGAGGATGAGAAGGGGTTACTAATGGAATCTCCTGAAAATAAGACATACTGCATCTTTGTGAGCAAAAATTAATATAAGACAGTGTTTTATTTTTGGGGGAAACAGGGTATATGCCAAGAATTGAAACATTTTTTTTTTAGATAGAGTGAAAGAACAGAATACTAGGAACTTGTATTCATTAAACTTGCCTGGTTGGTACTATTTAAATACACCTTAAAGGCCCCCAATCACCTTTAGATTTCTCTGTCAGATTTCCTTTAGATCTCCTTTTGTTTTACCAAAACAGTGAAAATTTTGGACAATGTTTTGATGTGTGTTTTTTTTATCCATTTATGCTTGTTACTTTTAGCAATAATGTCAATGTGTAGAGCACACTGACTGCTGGCATTGTGGTGCATAGCACACTGACTGCAAGCCCATCACTGTAGCATGTGCCCATGACAACTGTTCTAAGCTGAGGTGGCTTGCACATTTGACTGGCGTTGAGATACTTGTGGGTGCAAGCAAACTTTGGGTGGCAGTAGCATTTGCATTGTGGAATGTGTGCACAGGTGTGGTGACTCATTACATAATTGCATAATTCATTTAGTATAAAGGATATTTGTAAATATTAATTGTGGAATTTTTTCATGATGCAGAGTTTAGGCCTCGTGACCGTCATTGATCGAAGACCAACATGTACGGGTTGCCCAGATAACCATGAGTGTCAGCTTTCTGGTATGTTTTATGCTGGATGTGAATCTGGGCTCAGATTTTGCTGCCTTTACACACTGGCTTGCATGGAGCATCAAGATGAGATGGGTAAGCGAAATGGCCCTGTGGGGGAATGATGGCCAGTGGCTATTTGGGCCTCAGTTCCTGCGGCATCCGGCAGAGGGAGCTCCGGGATCATTCCTCATGTGCTGTGTCAGCTGTGTCTTTCTTTTATAGCATATCTGAACCAATAACTCAAAATCACTTTATCAATTGTGCATTTATTATCATTCAATATTAAGAACGCTAGTCAGATGAGTCTTTAACAATACTACATGAGGGCCAGTGGCTGGTATATGCTCTGCAAGGATACAACATGAAGTTATATTACATTCTAACTTCTTTAGGACAGCAAGCAGAAGTGAACATAATGCCTTCTACAGCAAACAGACACTATTAATTACTTGGCACTTGCAAAAGCATACTACCGAACCTTCTAAGATCGATTTTCTAGGCTACAAAGCCTAGTATTTTTTTCCTATCCCCAGGTGTCACATTTTTGATGTTAATCTTTTCTGAAACCAATGCAAACAACAAAGTTTAGCATGTTTGACTCTAAGGCAAACTGCATTATCATTAGTAACTTAGTCATATCATAGTGGAGCTAGGGAAGCGCAAGCAATTTAATTAGATGTCTAATTGGCTGCCCAGTACAGGACGCCAAGAGACTTTAATATTATATGCTGGAGCTGAACAACTGACTTACAAATATACGTGAGTTCAGAGGAAAGAATTAGAACTATTTTGCACTGTAAACCTCTGCCCACACTAATTAAGCATGGTTTTTCATTTTTCTAACTAAAACAAGTGTTTCTAGCACTGTATGCAGCCGTAAGAAAGTATTAAGCCATGGTTTTAACATAATCCAAATGCCATAATCCTTTTGTTACTGCTGTCTGTTAATGGATTATAAATAGCTCTTTATTTCAGCAGGTCAAAGTAAATTTAGTGTTCTACGGCTCCACAAGACATCTTTTTTATCTGACAATTGTTTTTGCATTACTTACAGTTTTACAATTGTTTATATTTGACTATCGTATATACTTGAGTATAAGGCAAATTGTTCAGTACCTAAATTGAATTCGAATTAAGAGATGAAAATTCTTAAAATTTCCAGCTGGAATTTGTGAATTAGTATCAAAGCCGCTGAACATGTTATCATTATCAACATTTGTGGCAATGTAGGAAAGAATTTACTTAAGTTTACATATAACACTACATGTACTAGAGCTGAAGTATTTTTTTCTTAAATGTTCATACAGCTCTTCCCTACATCCCTGGTAATTTTGGTGATGATAGCTTGTTCGGGGGTTTAAACTATAAGTCAACTAAATGAAAATAAAATTTCCTGACCACCTCTAATGATGACAACCTGACATAAAATCACATTTGCTGTGTGCTTCTACCATGTTTCCCTGAAAATAAGACAATGTCATAAATTTTTCCTCCCCAAGATGCCCTACGTCTTTTTTTCGGGGGATGTTTTGTTTTTACATGAAGAGGAATATGGCACTGGGGTATCAGGGTGGGGGGATCACTTAAAATGACACAGGGGGGAATCAGAGGGGGGAATTAAATGGCACAGAAGGCTCAGAGGGGTGGATTACCATTTTAGTTACCCTTTCTGATCCTCCTGTGTCATTTTGATTGCCCCCTGTTACAGTACCCTATCTTCGTGGGTGCCTTATTTTCGGGGGGATGCCTTATTTACAGGTTATGCATTAGCTGCTGCATTTCCAACCCTAGGCGTATACTTGAGTCCATACATTTAGTATTGCATTGATAATTGTATCATTGATAATTGTTGCAAAATATGATCTATAGTAGGTGTTTAACTACACATTTAACTGATAAAACATATTATTTTGTTAGTATTATAGGAATTATATTGCATAGTACATTAATGTGATGATTGCTATCTGTTTTTTGATTTCTGCTGAGGCACTATTAAGGTAGCCCTACACATTTGAATTATACCTCGATAGATGAGGGACAGACGTCATCACGCTGCAGCCAGCCCCTCAGAATATTTGGAAAAAGTTATGGGATCGGCCAGAATCTACCAACATGTCGGATCACTGTGCGATCCGACATGTGGATTCCTGGTCGTTATCGCCATGTGGGCGCAACCGATTTTCATCCGAGCAACCACCAGGCGATTGGCAGGAATGCGCAGGCGGTCGATGAGATTAAAAATCTTTAGTTTGCCAATAATTTTGGTCATTTTCTTGTACTGCATTCCGGAAAACCTCAAAAAAAGCCATTCAACCAATTGTGTTACTAAACATTTGTTGACAGCTGACATTATAAAAAGTGTAGTTACTGTCAGTATATGTATATGTTTTTTTTTGTACTAAATGAAACTTTGAAGAAAAGGTTATTGGTACCTGTAATTCCTTTATCAGTTCTGCAATATTTCTTGTGCCAGTGTTTGTGTGACAATAGAAAACAGTGCAAAGTATGATGATTAGTTTGAGGGATTTATATGCAGTGCTTTCAAAATTAGCACAATTAAGAAAGTTGATATTTAGTAAGAAAAAATTACTAGTTTTCAACTGACCATTTGAATACACCATTAATACTTATAAAGCCCTATGGTTAATCTGCCTTAACAACCCTCTCCATATCTCCCCTTGGTTATTGTTATTAAAATAATTATTTTTATTGTATTTGGTAACGTACACTGCACACAATGGCACAGCTGTGGTTTCTGGGTGTCTGGGGACCGTCAACTGTCCTAAAACTGACCAAGTGACCAATAGGAACTTGATTGTGCTCAATCTGAGGATGCTCCTTTATAAATATGAGAACATTGTAAAATTATCTTGTTACAACACAGCTGGGAAGGAAGCCTGCAATGTTTGCAGACATAATTCATTCAGTAGCCATTCTCCACACTGTTATATAAGTCCAAATAGTTTCACCATCAGAATGGTTATATGGTGAAAGAAAACCTAGGGACTTTGAGTTACACAAAATATTTGGGTGAAGGGTTTTCGGGTGGACCTCAAACACTCGTGATCTTTAATTATATAAATGAGTGATATTTTTTTTGTTTTTATATGCTGATTATTTTGAAACATTAATACTGTGGAAAAGTTGTGATTTTGCCAATGGATTCTTGCCAAATGTCTGTTCTATTTTTCTAAAATAGGAAAATGGGATATCAGTCTTGTGAGCAGAATTATTTTCTAAACAAGCAGGTGTTTATAAAGTGAAAGTAAAGGCAAACATTGATATTGATAGTAAAAATGTGTATAGGTAGCTGTTTTCAACACCTAAAACTTTTATTTTGCTAAGCTTATGTTCTAGAATATAACCTATTAAACATCTGACCTTTAAAATTATTGCAGATTGACACGCCAGTATAGCCTGGCATGTCATTTCCTATTGGGGACGATTTCCAGTTTTGTTGCAGCACAGTGCATTTGAGTTGAGAGGTTTTCTTAGCTTAGCTTTCTCTCTTCAGCTTTCCTAAAGCAGGCAATACATGCATCAATTTGCTTGCAAACAACGAACAATCGTTGGTTGCTCAATCCCTGTCTGATACTTTGGATCAAGGGTCCCCATCCAAAGTAATGGTGATCGACCAGGCATTTACCAACATGTTGAATCCATGTTTGACCAACATTTTCTTGGAGTGGAATGGATTGCTCCAGGTGGACCAGCTTTAGGCTGCTTTTATCCCATGAGAGAGGTGGTTTACTCAGGTGAGAAAAAACAAGGACCAGGTGGCCAAGCGACACACCTGTCTTTCTCTTTGGTTAACTTCATGGGCCTCAAAAACAGCTTTTCCACAGAGACGTTTGGGAATCAACATTAACACACACTAACATTAACACACAATAACAGTGCCGCCTGGGACCTTCCCAGCTATTACCTGGGACACACTTTAAAATATAATTATTTTAAAGCTAAAATAAATATAGTATATTTGTATTTATTTGTTGGAGACATCCCCTCTGATATGCAAAACCTTTATTCATACAGTAGCTAGACCCAGGTTGCGGTTCCCAGAAAACACCTGTGCATGATGGCGGCTAAAGGGACAACCAATACACAGTGCCAATCGTTAGAAGTATGGGAAGTCCAATGAACAAGCCATGAGTCAGAAGCCAGGGAATCGGGAGAGGTACCAGGATGAAGTACCAAGGATCAAGTAGTAAGAGTAGTCCGAGGAACAAGCAGAGGGTCAGGAACCAGGATTTCGGGCAGGTAACAAGTGAGGCTGGAAGTAAACACATATAAGACCCAAAAATCTGGCGACTTCCTGTCACCTGGGGCTTCCTTATAAAGGGTAGGAGGGAGGAGAAGCTGGTAGGTATGCAGAACCATAGCAACCAGCAGATGCCTCTAGGGCTGGAAACCTAACAACTGGTGTCAAGGACGGTTCTTAGAGCTGGAAGCAGCTACAGCAAACACAGATCCTCTAGTCCTGCTGGGATCTTTGACAGTTGACAGGCAATGTATTAATATTTATTATTTTATATTAATAGCAAATACATTTGGTGGTGATATTTGTAGTGTTATATGTGTTTTAGCTAGTAAAGAATATATTTAACAGTTGTGTGCCTGTAGTTCAGTAGATGTTCTGTAATGTTTTAAAGAATATGAATTGATAGCAAGGCTGTGATCTTAATAAGCAGACTTTTAAATTTTTTAATACAATGGGTATATATATAGTGTATATTATTTTTAAAACATCTGTAATGTAGATTTTGCTTTTGTTTGGATGACTGATTGCCATAATAATAACAAATAAAAGAAATTTGCAACATGGGAATGAAAATTTAATTTGTTAGCCAGAATAAGCATTACACAGGAAGACTGTTCAATATTCCATCAACAAAAAAAATCCCTGTGCCGACCTAGTTCAGCAGTAATTTTACACATAGCCTATTGATTTTCAACTAGATGAACAAAGTATTCTATAAATACTGAAATATTCTATTAAAATATTTGGCAGTAATTTACTTATACTGGTAGATTTTTATATTGACTCAGTATATAGTGCAGAGAACTGACAATTTTGAAAGGTTCTGTTTGCTTCAGTTGATGACCAGATCTTATCCAAATGGCCAATTAGTGAAATATCATTAAACTATTATGATGTCATGTAAGTCAATTTTTATATTTTTACATCTATATAACAGAGTTTCGTTTAGAAATATTTTACTATAGGAGCAGAACTATATGTCTTTTTCTCTCAGTTGTGTATCTGTCAGGGTCATACTACTGAACAGGCTTCTTATGGGGGCAATTTTCCTAGAATTTAGGAGATTTTGAAGTGGAAGGTGGTTTAGGCACACTATGTCAGCAAATGCTTTTTAATACAGTCAGGTCTATAAATATTGGGACATCAACACAACTCTAACATTTTTGGCTCTGTACACCACCACAATGGATTTGAAATAAAACAATTGCAGACTGTCAGCTTTAATTTGAGGGTATTTATATCCAAATCAGCGGAACAGTGTACGAATTACAACAGTTTGCATATGGGGCAACTGGCTTCTCAGCTGTTCCATTGCCAGGTGTGTTATATTCCCTCATTATCCCAATTACAATGTGCAGATATAAGATCCAGAGTTTATTTAAATTTTGCAACTAAGGATTAACCTTTTGGGCGGTTTTCCCGAACTCAGTTTGCTGATCAAACTGCGCCCGTGCCGGGATCGGGCACAACCGCCGCCTCTCTGTGTGCCTGCGGCTCTGTAGAAGAGCCGCAGACATACGGAGACCTCCATGTTAATGGAGGGGGGGCGCTCTCCTATCCACACACCGCCGGCGTCTATTTGACACCGGCGGTGTGTAGAGGGCTGGGCGGAGAGCCGGCAATCACGGCGGAGTACAGTGTACTCCGCTTCGATTGAGGGGAAAGCGGCTTTTCGTGCCATTAAAAATGGCGCGAAAAGCTCGTAACGCCCAAAGGGTTCAAGCAGAGGCACACTCAACACTAAAATCCCATATTAATTAGTATATTCATCCCATGACATATTATTCCCATGTAAATGATAATATGCCAATACAAATTGTAATAGTTGTTTTCAGTGTTTTTGAATTTAAAGCTTTCATAAAAAATATACTTGGTTTATTAAAATTAATTTACAGCAGTACCTATAGGTTTGTGTACAGTTATCAGCTTGACAGTTCATGGTAATTTCTCCAAAAATCTACCCAAGATGTGAATTTTATTCTAGTTTATCAGATTGTGTTCAGACTGAGATGTTTTTTTACTCATCATACAGAAATCATTCATCCCTTGTTGAAACCTGAGAACAGAGGTGATATGATATATGGTTTATAGGAGCATGGGTAGCAAACAATCATTATTGCTTTCCTGCTAGCTGGCGAGATGCTTCTGTTGAATTTGTCTGTTAAAAAAGTTTTCTTTTTGAAGTTCTGACTTTGACCTCAGGCAAGGTTTTGTTTATGAATATTGAGAATTTAGTAGAAGTTGTTTTTCTTTCACAAAACTTTTCTGTGCAAACATAAGAAATGCTGTAGAAATAACCGGAAGCATTTTTTCAGCAATTTCATAGTTTGGGTTTTAGTTTTTTGTTCTCTTCTTGTTATACATTATATTCTAGTAATTTATTTTGAAAAAATCTGAAAGTGCACAGCAGAGGTTCTAAATCTGGGCTTTAGTCCATTTCTACCAGCTTACATTGGTGCAAGTTCAAAGTTAAGGCAAAATTCCCATTTGAAAAAACTCAACTTGACTTTGATGTTAATTTATTTAAAAGCTACATGTGTTAGGGCAAGGGTCCTCAGACTTTTTAAATTGTGTCCAGTTCACTGTCCCTCAGGATGCCGGGGGCTGAACTATAGTTTGGGAAAAAAACAATGAACAAATCCCCAACCATTCTCACATGTCAACAATGAGTTCAGGGGTTATGCAATTAACTCACAAAGTCAGCTAGTCCAATGTCAGAAAAAAAAATATTTCAGTGAATGTCAGGCTCACACTATTCTGGTGCAATAGAAAGCAAAAGGGAAAACCCAGATTTCTGTGTTTGAACTTTGGAGATGCATTTCACCGCAATGTCTATTGATACAGAGGTGAATTTCTTACAAAATAATGTAAAACTATAGATAGTGAATTTCTATATAGTGGACACAGAGATGAGGCTTTCATTTACTGATGTAGACATCTTGTGGTAATGGATAATAGATACACATAAGGCGGGACTACAGCCTTTCAGATATCCATAACTATGTGGAGTTGGAAGGGGGATGGGGGCAGTTGGTTAAAGATGAGAATAAGTATTCCTCTATTTATCATCTGCTGTTGTACTTTACAGTGGCTCAACTGCATGTTCAGAAAGTCAGGTTCACCTTATGGAGGTAAGTGTTCCAATCATCCTTCGGAATGGTTAAAGTGTATATTAAGCCAAATCTTAGGGTCCCCATACACCTTAGATTTCTCTGGCAGATTTCCTTTAGATCTCCTTTTGTTTTACCAAAGCCATATAATATGAGGGACTTTCTAAACTATCAAGTCTACCTCTCCTCTCCTCGCAGAGGACTCTATACTAAATAGTTGTTGGTAGATCTAAAGGATATCTGACAGAGAGATCTAAAGGTGTATGGCCAGCTTTAGTAAATAAGTAAAGAAAACAAAGTAAGTTTGAAATAAAAGTTATAGACCCTGTCTGAGATGTATTCTATGTGGCTATATTTCAATAATTGCCCTTTCTGTTTCAGTGACAATGGAAAGTACTGTTACTTATCCATATTCATAAAAAAGAAGATTGTTGTTTTTCCTTTAGTCTGATTAGCAAAGATAACCATAGATGATTGTTCTGTTTTGTCTAAACAGGTTACTGCAGCTTGTAATTTCCTGCCACATTGTTAAACTAGACCTTTTTTCTGTCCTTGCTTTGGATAATCACATTCTTTTTTACTTGACCGTAGCTGGTAGAGCCAAAAGTGAGAGAAAATCCACAACATTAGCTGTTATGATAAGTTTTCCTCTTCCACACGGGACTGGTTTTGCTATGGTGACAAATGTCTAAGTGGAGACTTCACTTTGACAGGCTTCCTGCTGCATCCAAAAACAAGAAAAAAATACAGGAACACTCTCACATGGCAAAAAAGTGTTTTTTATTATTTCTTACTTTATTTAAAATGATACCCAGCCTTACTTTTCTGTCCTTTTAGGTTCTTTTCTCTTTCTAAAGGTCCCCATACACCTTATAATCTTACCATACAATTTCTGTAGAATCAGCTTTTGGTTTACCAAAACCATGTAATATGAGGACCTTTCTAAGCCTTCCAATCACTATGTATTCTATCAGGGAGGACCCGGCACTACCTAGTTGTTGGTAGATCTAAAGTAAATTGGTTCGAATGATCTTAAGGTGTATGGGGGGGCTTAAGAATGGATATACTCAGAGGATATTGCCAGTATGATTACAATGGCTCCTTATTACCTAATTGTTATTTGTCATTATTGCCTTGGGAGCCCTTCAAGGCCCTGTATATATGACTCTATTGTGAGTGCCTGACTGGTACATAGGAGTATTGTTCAAAGTTTTTTTTGGATTGTATCGTGTTTGCTGTTCTGGCCAATGCGTTTTTAGGCCAATATGTTTATGTATGTAATCATTTTTCTTGTCATTCTTATTTTTGTATAAAGTATAAAGAATTTACAAAACAATACCCCAGCATTGCATATCCAATAACAGAGACCATAAATTAAGCCACTATTACGAACTTCTTTGTAACAAAAGTATAAAGGTTTTGTCATCAGAATGTTGATGAGGTGGTAGGTATCTCAAATCAAGAAGAAAAATTTTATATATTGTAGCTTAGATGTGGAACCTGCCATAGTTTTCTTTTCTTAGGAGTTTATGTACATGCAAACCATAAGTTAAGGTGGCCATACACATTTAGATTTGAGACCGATTTAGATCTACCGCGAAATTGGCTGCAAATCTAATGCTTAAAAGCTTAATTTGTCCGTACATTGGGCGGGAAATCGATCTAAGAAATTACGGACATGTTTGTAATTTCTTAGATCAATCCCATTACTTTGGATGTGGACCGGTGCCCCCACCCAAAGTAATCGCCAACACACAAAGGTGCCTGGCTGATTCTAGGCCTGTTGATCTGCCGAGAGACATGTGTGCTCGGCTTAAGTCATTAATGGTGCAGTTTTAAAAGTCATCTCTTTACTATCAGTCTTTCTTTGTTCTATAATGTAGTCATTATTTTGTGCTCTGTTCGTGTGAATAAATAGACTGAGCACCCTGTAATCTCATATTAAAAAGATTTGTTAGAGAGAACCCATAAAACTGCTTAAAACTCTATTGCACAGTGAATATTCACATACTAGTAGTTCATAAAAACCGAGGTTGTTGTTTTTATCCATAGATCTGAGTCTGTTTGCAGCATTTATGTATTGCAGTCCACCTTCCTCCCACTGTCATGTTCGCTACATCTCACTGATTGCTACATCACAACTTAAAAGCACTGTGGCCTGGCATGGGAAGTTAATTACTGTGTATCAGAGCACAGGATATTTCTCCCAATCTAATATATTTCTTACAGAACTTTAATCAGACAAAAAAGAGATAAATTTATTCAGACTGATATGAGTGAAGTCATGTTGGCTGAGAGTTTTATTTGATCCAAGCTCGGTTCTAAAGCCTCGGATCAGGAGATACATGTCAGAAAGAGCTTTATAAGCCAATAGTTCTAACTTCTTTTAGAAGTCTGGGTGAGAGGGATTTTGTGGAGCTGTGGATTTAAATTTGATTACAACAACTGGGAGCTGGATAAGACCGTCATTATTTTGATAACCTTTCTACAGCTAAATCCAAGCAAATGAATGAAGAAATTAATTAAAAAAATTGGAACAGAACAATGTTGAGGCAGAACAAGGTGACAATGCTAATTTGTTATCAAACCTTTGACCACACATGCATTTGCCTTATACTACAAGTGTGTGTATATCAAATGGTGTAATTACAGATCCAAATATTTTATTTCTACAGCACTCCTAGCTTCTCTTTTCCTTCAGCAGCTTCATAATGCAGATTACACTCATGAGTGCGATGATACATTTTTGCCATTCAATCCTTGCCTTTGGTATGACCATGATCAAGCTGCATAGCCTTTATCTACAGCTCATTACCAGTGTCCATTAGCAGGGACCATTTACAACTGCATTAAAAAATTTAATGTAATTAATTCCATTAAAAAAATTTAATCATACACTTTATAAAGTGATATTTCAAGGTGTTTTTTCATTTTGCTGATTTTGGATTGGGGTAGTGAAAATCCCTACACATCCCTACATATAATACAAGGCATGCGATATGGATGCTGGAATAAGGTAAGATAAATGTGCCCACTAGTGTTGAGCTTGAATATTCAAATTGCAAATATTTTCTAATCGAGAATTCACAAATTTCGCAAATATGGCGTGGATATATTTTGATTATTCACGATATTCCCCATTGGGATGCTTATGGCCATGGATGCAAAAATAAATATCACATGTGACCATTCATTTTGAAGGCGATGATAAATGCACATATATTTTCGCAGTTGCGAATATCAATTATTCGCGAATATTGCCTATGCCGTTCATCACTAGTGCCCACACCTTGTGTGCTTGAATGGCTAGCAAACTAGCCTGACTTAAATCCCAAAGATTGGGGTATTGTAAATGGAAAATAAGAGACACCACACCTAAAAATGCAGGTAAGCTAAAGAGAGGGTCGGGAACCTATGGCTTGCGAGCCAGATGTGACCCTTTTGATGGCTGCATCTGGTTCGCTGCCAGTTTTAGCCGGGAATGTCATATTTTTTATGTGGCACTCCCGGCCAAATCTCAATTTCAACAAATTCTGGATGTTTCCCAGATTATTGAAATTGGAGGAATTTAGCACAAGAGGGTTGAGACATTAGCAGGGAAAGTAATGCCCTCTCCCTGCTAAATCATCTGTGAACTAAATCTGATACCTGCAGTGATGTCACTCACGGCATTTGGAATGCAGAAGAACCACAATCCAACTACCAGAAGTGACATCAATGAAGTCACTTCTGGCAGTTGGAACGCATAAGATGCACCCTTTTAAAATACCAGAAGTGACGTCAGTGTCCCCACTTCCGGCTCTCGCTAAATTAAATTTTAAAATATATGGAGTTTATGGCTCTCAAAGCCAAAAAGGATGCCAACCCCTGAGCCAAAGGCTGCTTTTATAGCATCCTGGGCTTCCCCAACACTGCAGCAGTACCAGTGGCTGATGGAGTTAACTGCAGAGGTAATATGAAAAAGGTGCCATTACATGTTCCTAATACATTCTCACCCAGCTACAGATAGTACACTCCAATTTGAGCTATTGCTATTTATATGCTAATATATTCAAATGCAATGGATTGTGATTTATTGCTGAGCTTACTGCTCAGCAATAAATGCTGAGCTTACTGCTGCCAAACAAACCTACTTCTGCTCACTCATATCCTCACAAGCACCCAACCCTCACTGCCTCTTTTCCACCCTCAAATCTCTCCTCAATCCTACTCCTCCTCCTCCCAATTCCAAGACCTGGCCACATACAAATTGATATTTCTGCCAACCGCACTACCCCCCCTCCTCCAATCCCATCCTCCTCCAACTCTTCCCTCACCCCCACTCCTCCAATCCCATCCTCCTGTAACCTTACCCTCACCCCCCTTCCTCCAATCCCATCCTCCTGTAACTCTTCCCTCACCTCACTTTCCCCTGTCAGTCTGGAGGAAGTCACCTCTCTGCTTCGCTCCTCTCTTTCCACCACCTGCCCACTTGACCCTATACCCGCTGATCTTCTTAAAACCCATTTTACCACCCTCGCCCCAGCACTGATTGAACTATTCAACATCTCCCTTTCCACTGGTATCTTCCCATCATCCTTCAAACATGCCATAGTCCTTTCTATACTGAAGAAGCCATCCCTTGATCCCTCTCTTCCCTCCAGCTACCGACCTATCTCTCTTCTTCCTTTTGCTTCAAAA
>CM070033.1:91833898-91851000 GCA_036250615.1 Ptychadena robeensis
CACTTCTAGTGCCATTCATGAAAACATAGATTCCTGGTGGTAGGTCCGCTTTAACTAAACAGGATGTATCAGGGTTTATGCATTTTCCTCCCTGTTGGAGTTTGGCTTCTTTAGGTATTATCTCCCTCTTCTGGGCGGTTTCCTTTGTGCTTTTGTCTGCTTGATTTCATGTTCCTAGTGAGCTGATTGCTTCATTTTTAATGCATGGATACCTAATGACATGATATTAAAATGAAATGTTTATATTTGGCTTAGAACGTGAAATAATTCACGTAAAAGTGCACTTTGTTCTTAGCAGTGTCAAAACAGTTGATTATAAGTATTTTTTCTCTGTGTCACCTAGAATTTCCGTATGTGATGAGGATAAATTCCGACACAATGAGTTCATCGGTGAAACAAGAATTCCACTGAAAAAGCTAAAGCCCAACCAAACCAAGAATTTTAGCATCTGTCTAGAAAAACAACTTCCTGTAAGTATTTTTTTGTGATTGTAAGAGTTGGTGTGGTGCAGTTTTCATACTACTGTTATTTGTGAACTGTTTTATAGCTAGGAAAGTTGGTTATAAAGCCAAAGGTGTAGAAAGCCTGATGTTAACTTGCTGCATTGAGAATAAGAACTACGGTCTGTAGTTTGCATGTCAAAAGTAGAGCTGATGTGTCACCTTATCAATTACTATCAATGATTTAAAAAAAACAATATCACAAGCCACAACACACACACAGGTGGGACCTTCCCAATACAAAATATTGCAGTTTTGCAACAGACCCTTCTCTAATGTCTTCTAGTGCCACTAAAATATGTGGTATTGTTAAACTTAGCCTAAAAATTTTAATTTAACCAATATAGTTATTTTTGTTATTTTCACAACATCTTGTACAAATTCATGTATTCTTTATTTTAAGTTTACTGTATGACAGTTTAGTCCAAATTCATGGTTAGCAGTGTCTTTTTTTTCCAAGTGCTAATACAAGGCAAGCTTATTGTGAATTTAGCATTGCCACCAGGTCTGCATATGCTCTTTGTTCTTCTAATGCCATAGAGTAGTCGTAATGGCCAACATGCTGTAACCGCCAGTAGCACAGAGAACCAGGTGGTTTCGAAAGGAAACCATGGTAATGTACCAATTTCCTTATGGCAGTATCCCCTTCAGACTCTGACCCTTGCACTAAGGTTGACAGCACCTTCCTTTAAAAGCATTGTTGTTTAATAGTGATGGCCGAACATTGGCCGTGTCCAACCGTGCACATCGGATCGGCCTCTTTAAAAAATTCGACATCCACCTGTTAGCGGAGAACTTCAAATGACAGGGAATTTGAATCGGAGAACTATACCGGAAATTATGCAGTGCCATCACTTCCAGTATATGGAGTTCCTTGTTCCTAACCCTGAAGTGACCTCGGTCGGACATCACTTCCGGCCTGTGCCCAGTATGTCACTAGAGATCGGGTGTCTCTACCCAGTCTCTAGTGAAAATAATTCTTCCTCCGGCTTGTTCCCGCTGAAGAAGGGGGCGGGTCAAACACCATTACTGTTCGCTGGCGCAAAAAAAAACATTCAATGTTTGCACCGAATTGTCCACACGGCGGCCATCACTATTTTCTAATATTTTCTTGATTTTTTAAAAAAAAAATTCCATCAGATTCAGTCCAGTCCCATGACACTCCTGGTCCACTTCATGACTCCCCTGCTCCACATCTCCTTTTAAGCAGTACGCAGTGCTTCATGATGTGGAGAGTTAGTCCCAACATGATATTAATGAATAAGTCCTGTATCCTGTAGGGATGGGTCCAAGACACCCTGCACATATTTTGTTCCAAAACGTTAATTGGGTATATTTCAATGCAGAAGACTGAGATAATCTCATGGCATAAAGGGATTGCAACATTAAACATAAGAACAGAGATATACAGTATATATATATATATAGGGTAGCTCAAAGATGAAATCAAGAATGTCAAATATACACAAATAATAACTTGGACAAAGCCATGGACCAACCTTGAAAATCTGGAATCATCTGGAATCAGTAAAGCTGCTCATAGACGGGCAGATTCTTGTGCCCTGTCTATGCCTAGCTTAAGCATTAGATTCATAAGTTGTGTTAGGACTTTAACTCTAAAGGCACCTCAATTTAACAATGAAATTTGAAGAAAAAAAAAACCTCATAACGTGCCATAACGTACTTGTTTATGGTCTGAACTTTCTATCATGTATTTTTTTGTTTTATATTAATTATACTTCTATAAAAAATACTTTTATCTTAGAGTAGGTTATTTATTCTTATGGTTAATCGCTCTTTTCCAACAGTTACAGTGTGTATATTCATATATTAACTAATGTTTATGTTCATTTTGTACTTGGAGATTGTATTAATAATCTTATATTTTAGTGGAAAGCTGTCACAATACTAAGAACTTTAGGATGAGCTAGCAGTTCCATTGAATGCAACATATTAATGATGAGTAGATATGGGACACAGATAAAGATATGTTTAAAACTAGAGTTATGCTAGCCATACACATGCCGATAAGCGGCCGATTTTTAATCTGACCGACGGGCGTGCGCGCTCGCGCCGTCGATCAGGTTAAAAATCGGCCGCTGATCGGCATGTGCCCACATGGGGCGACAGATCCCTGTCGCCCCACTGCTCGGCTGGCCAGAGAACGGACATGTTCGATATTCTCTGGCCGATGGGAGCCGAGCGCATTAGCTTCAATGAAGACCAGCATCTTCATTGAAGCTAATGCCGGCACACAAAGGGTGCCGGACGACTGAAGGGGCCCCATAATGCACCGGGGTGCAAACGTGATGACGTCATCACGTTTGAATCTCGGTGCACATCGGGACTAGTCTGCCTGCACACATCGGCATGTGTATGGCTAGCATTACTCTACAAAAACAGGCATGACCCAGTCCTATTGCATTGTGTCTCTGAGATATCCTTAAAATATATACAGACCTATTAATTACATTTTTGAGGGGTTGGTCACCTGACCTCTGTATAAATGTCCCTATAAACGGGTTGATACCCGCTCGAACATGGTGACTTCTTGCTATCACTGATGATCTACATACCAGTTCCCAGAATGTAGGGTTATCACAAATCATGCATCACTGGGCTGGTATGAGGTTGGTAAGGTAAAGCAACCATTTGAAGAGTATAAAAAGTGTTAGTGAATCTAAAAAAAGTATTGACATTTACATTATAAATTGCCTGTATTTATTGGCAAATTAAAATTTGCTACATCTTCTCTGGGGCTGCATATTTAAATGTACCTTTATAATTGTGGGTTGCTAAATTTTCAGCAACAGTTTTCAGGTACAGTTGTTATGCTCAGAATTCAAAAGCTGTACTTAAAAATGTGTACTTGCCCCCTTTGTTGATGACTTCAAAAAACCTGACCTGCAGCAAACAAAGTCAGAACTTCGGATTTGGATGCTTCTTCTGAGCCTAGGACTGAAGACACATGGTCACCATAGCAACCAGGCAATAGAATGTTCATAAGGAATTAAAATAGCAGTGAACACCAACATTATTCGCTCTCCGCACAGGTTTCCTTTTTATGACATTATGAATACTAACTATTTGGCTAATAAATCATCTGTAAGTGGTCCATTTAATTTAGTAGAATAGATTTAGGTCTGTGTTTTATATATAGGATATATAGGATGAAAATGTCCCCAAAAAAAACTCAATTCATGGTTCTTTTTTCCTTTTGCCCATTTCACATCATAAGAAAAGCAAACATGCTTTAAATATATTTAATCTAGTTGAATTTAAAAAATCCATCTAAATGTTGTAGCTGCGAGGCTGCTCCTTAATTGGAGTGAAATTCAAATGAGATAACCAGGGCAGCGCTTTAATTTAAACAGCGGTATGAAGAATTTCCAGGGGCTGTGACAGAGAAGGGGCTCTCTAATTTGACAGCTAATGTGATAGAACAGAAAATATTAATGATACTGAAGAACAAGAGAATATAGTAAAACATTCACATGTAATATACATTTATGTATTTCAATAACTCAGTAAATTAAAATATCATCAAAAGTCAAAAAGTTTATATATTTTAGTAATTACATTGAAAAAGTGGAAGTTTTATATTAGAAAAAATTGGAACACACTGAGTGATATATTTCAATGCTTTCCATTTTGATGATCATATATTCATGAGTTTATTGAGATAAAGTAAAAGCACAAGTAAAAGAAAACATATATATGTATACAAAGTGCATTCGCAAAGTATTCATAGGATTTTCCACATTTTGTTTATTTTTTACATCTTTATTTATTAAATCTTCAATATACAGGTATTATAGCATTGAAAATACATAGACCAAACATGGCATGGAATTTATACAAAGCATACCGTACCTAGGCACGGTTGTTCATTTATTCAGAGTCATAGCAAGAGAGTTGCGATAGATCCACATAACGAAGATATAGATTTCCACATTTTGTGATGTTACAGCCTTATTCCAAAACTGATTCGATTAATTTCCCTCAGAATTATACACACAACACCCTACAATAACAACATGAAAAAAACTTTACTTGAAATTTTGGCAATTTTATTTAAAAGAAAAAAACAGAGAAATCACACATTTGGCACCTTTGGCAGCAATTACAGCCTCAAGCTTTTCTGAATATGATGCCACAAGCATGGCATACCTATCCTTGGCCAGATTCACCCATTCCTCTCAAGCTCCATTAGGTTGGATGGAAAGCGCTATTTATGATCTCCCCAAAGATGTTCAGTCAGATTCAGGTCTGGGCTCTGGCTGGGCCACTCAGGGACATTCACAGTGTTGTCCTGAAGCCACTACTTTAATATCTTGGCTGTGTGCTTAGAGCGCTCTGGAGCAGGTTTACATCCAGGATGTCTCTGTACATTGCTGCAGTCATCTTTCCCTTTATCATTACTAGTCTCTTAGTCCCTACCACTGAAAAACATCCCCACCATGATGCTGCCACCACCATGCTTCACTTTAAGGATGGTATTGGCCTAGTGCTGAGTGGTGTCTTGTTTCCTTCTTTCAATCTTTGTCTCATCAGAGCAAATAATTTTGTATCTCATGGTCTGAAAATCCTTTAGGTACCTTTTGGCAACCTTCAAGCGGGCTGCCATGTGCCTTTTTACTAAGGAGTGGCTTCTGTCTGGCCACTCTACCATACAGGATTGATTGGTGGATTGCTGTGGAGATGGATATCCTTCTGGAAGGTTCTCCTTTCTCCACAGAGGACCTCCTGGAGCTCTGACAGAGTGACCATCAGATTCTTGGTCAACTCTCAGACTTTACCCCTGCTCAGTTTAGATGGCAGTCCAGCTTTAGGAAGACTCCTGGTGAACTTCTTCCACTTAGGGATGGTGGATGCCACTGGGGCCATTGGAACCTTCAAAGCAGCAAAGCAGATTTGTGCCTTGCGACAGCATTATCTTAGAGTTCTAAGGCTTGGTTTGTGCTCACTGTCAACTGTGAGACATGTGCTTTTCCACGTCATGTCCAATCAACTGAATTTACCACAGGCGGACTTTTAAGCTGCCGAAATCTCAAAGATGATCAGGGGGAAAAGAATGCACATGAGCTTAATTTTGAGCTTCATGACAAACTGTGCTTTCTCTGTGCTTTCTCTGTGCAACTGTGCTTTTTTTTATTTTTTATAAATCTGGCACAATCTCAAGTTAAAGATTTTCACATTGTCATTATTTATGAATTGAATCCATTTGGAATGAGCCTGTAACATAACCAATGATCAATGAAAGGTTGAGGGTTAGCTGAATGGAGCAAACTATATATTCTATAAGATATTCTCAATGAAAGCTCTCTCTCTCTCATCATGGGCAACTCTTCATGTCCATAATATAAATGATACATTCATGTTTGTTTCTTACGTTTTAGTTTAAATAAACATGAATTTATTCCCCTAACCCTAGTAATAGGCTTTCTTTCTGTAAATTAACTAAATAACATTTTTAGAAAGAAGGCAGCAAAGCTTGAGAATAAATCTTATATTAAAGAGGAGATAAAACATACAGTATGTTCTATTTTTCCTGCTGGTTTTGTTAAGGAAATACATAGCAATTGTGCATTAAATATGCATAACTTTGTCATGTTAAGTATGTTCCCCGCAGAGATTGTATTAACTTCTCTTCTTTAAGAAAATCAGTAAACCATGTAATTTGACCATGAGTAGTCAAATTTTTCAATAATACTGCACAACCAAAAGAATACTTGTTTAGTGTAACAAGAGCCTGGCAATTATTTTGCCTACAAAATATTTGTACTGTAGGTTTTATACAACATTGTATCGCTTGTTCTTTAGCAACAAGAGTCAGCAATGCAGATTTCTCAATCATGTTAATTAACATGATTGTTTGTAAACTTCAAGAAAAGTGCAATAATAACTCCTAATTGCACAAATAAGACTGCTGATAAATAGATGACAAGATCTTCAATAGGTGCTATCATTACAAAAAGTGTTCTCCCTGAATAATGTGAGTTTTTTTGTTGTTGTGACAGCTCTGTATGAACTTCTTTATAATGCAATTAACATTTGTGCTTCCACCCACAGATAGATAAAACAGAAGATAAATCTTTGGAGGAACGTGGGAGAATTCTAATATCCTTAAAATACAGCTCACAAAAGTCAGGGCTCCTGGTAGGCATCATAAGATGTGCACATCTAGCAGCTATGGATGCCAATGGGTATTCCGACCCCTATGTAAAAACGTAAGTTATTTACTCTCATTGTGGTCAATTATGCATATTATGTGTACCCATATTGTTTTGCCTAAAATATACTTGTTACTACTCATTAAAAAACAGGGCCATTTTTACAGTTACAGTTACAGAGCTACAATATTTACTATATACACTGCTCCCAAAAATAAAGGGGATACTTAAACAACATAATGTAGCTCAAGTCAATCACACTTCTGTAGTAGTGCTACAGGTGGTGTGCACAGACCACTTCTCAGTTTCTATTCTTTCTGGCTGAGGTTTTGTTCACTTTTGAATGCTGGTGGTGCTTTCACTGTAGTGGTAGCATGAGACGGAGTCTACAACCCACACAAGTGGCTCAGGAAGCGCAGCTCATCCAGGATGGCACATCAATGTAAGCTGTGGCAAGGTTTGCTGTGTCTGTCAGCGTAGTGTCCAGAGCATGGAGGTACTACCAGATGAGACAGTCCAGTACATCAGGAGACATAGAGGAGGACCCGATGTCCACTGATGGGGATTTTGCTTACAGCCCAACACCACGCAGGATGTTTATCATTTGCCAGAGAACACCAAAATTGGCAAATTCACCACTGCTCTTCACAGATGAAAGCAGGTTCCCACTGAACACATGTGATGGAGAACATTCTGCTGCCTGCAACATCCTTCAGCATGAGCAATTTGGCAGTGGATTAGTAATGGTGTGGCATTTCTTTGGGGGGCCTCCATGTGCTTGCCAGAGGTAGCCTGACTGCTATTTGGTACCGAGATGAGATCCTCAGACCCCTTGTGAGACCATATGCTGGTGCAGTTGACCCTAGGTTCCTCCGAATGCAATACAATGCTAGACCTCATGTGGCTGGAGTGTGTCAGCAGTTCCTGCAAGACGAAGGCATTGATGCTATGGACTGGACATTCCCCAGACCTTAATCCAATTGAGCACATCTGGGTGATAATGTATCGCTCCGTTTACAAATGCCACGTTGCACCAAAGACTGTCCAGGATTTGGTCAGGAGACCATCTCATCAGGAGCATGCCCAGGCATTGCAGGGAGGTCATACAGGCAGATGGAGGCAGCACACACTACTAAGCCTCATTTTGACTTGTTTTAAGGACATTACATCAAAGTTGGATTGGCCTGTAGTGTTCTGTTCCACTATAATTTTAGGTGGAAATTTTTATGGTGAAAATAACACCAAAGGGATTCCTCCTGAATTACTCAGGGGCAAGGGGACTTTCATGGCCACATCAATTCGTTTACATAATCAGAAACAACATATGTTTAATAATATAATTAAATTTACATATTAAAATAAGCAGATATGGACGAACATTATTGCATCATAGTTGGCAATTTTATGGCAGGACAATCAATTCAACATGATATAGACAGGAATCATAGGCATGGGCTCCATAAAGGGCGAGCCCACCCCGACGCGCGTTTCGTAGCCACTTTATCAAGGGGTGCCTTTCTTGGAAATGATGTATGTATGTGCAAAAGGTTGTTAGAGGTCCAAGTAGATCGTTCGTAAGATTAAAAACAGGCCCTCAAAGGGCAGGCCAGGAAAGGGAGAACGGGGAACGAGGAGGCAACCGGATGCCATTTTGGTCATCTATCTGTGTTCACATCTGTGTAGCTCATCCGTGTCCCCGTCCACTCTGTTTACCTGGGTTAGGTGAACAGAGTGGACGGGGACACAGATGAGCTACACCTTGACACAATATATACCTTTTGAACAGAACGCAACATTTGCTAATACGTGTAACACCCATATACGCTGATCATTGGTGAACACAGATAGATGACCAACAAGGCATCCGGTGGCCTCCTCATTTCCCGTTCTCCCTTTCCTGGCCTGCCCTTTGAGGGCCTGTATTGAATCTTAAGAACGATCTACTTGGACCTCTAACAACCTTTTGCACATACATACATCATTTCCAAGAAAGGCACCCCTTGATAAAGTGGCTACGAAACATGCGTCGGGGTGGGCTCGCCCTGTATGGAGCCCATGCCTATGATTCCTGTATATATCATGTTGAATTGATTGTCCTGCCATAAAATTGCCAACTATGATGCAATAATGTTCGTCCATATCTGCCTATTTTAATATGTAAATTAAATTATATTATTAAACATATGTTGTTTCTGATTATGTAGACGAATTGATGTGGCCCTGAAAGTCCCCTTGCCCCTGAGTAATTCAGGGGGAATCCCTTTGGGGTTATTTTCACCTTAAAAATTTCTACATTTTTGGGATGTTGGCCACTTACGTACACAGGTTGTTTCTCTCTATATATATAATTTTAGGTGTGAGACTCCAGACCTCCATGGGTTGATAAACTTGATTTCCATTGATTGTTGTGAGCACATTCAACTATGTAAAGAGCAAAGTATTTAATAAGAATATTTTATTCATTCAGATCTAGGATGTCTTATTCTTGTGTTCCCTTTATATTGTTTTGCAGTGTGTATGTGTATATATATATATATATATATATATATATATATATATATATATATATACTTATGTTAATTTTCTCCTATAGCTTTGGGTACTTAGTTTTGGCATTGAAGATTTGATATATGTCCAAGCTCTGTATTTTTTTATGAAATATTTAGGGGAAGAATGTTTAGACTGGCAGCAAGAAATCTATCCATATGCTATTCTGGTTGCTTTCGGTTACAGATATATATTTCTGACTATTCTGTAGACTGACACTGAGCTGCTAGAAATGCTAATGACTTAACTTTTCTTTGAGATAACTGAAGGCAACAAAAATTGTAGAGCAGTGACACTAGTTGAGTTTTAAAATTATTCTGTTCTGAAGGTTACAGTATTGTGTAAGCCATGCTAAAGGTTTATAGATTAGGTTAAAGATTTTAGTAGCTAGCTGAAATGATTAAAGAAGGACCACAATTTACTGTGTATAAAGCCTGACAAAGGGATGTAAAGGGTGCCCCAATACTTCACTGAAGGCACAAATGTACATTGTGCTAAGCTTATATGTCTCATTGACCTTAGGTCAAAAACTATCCATTGTCAATCAAACAATGTACAACATTGTCTCTTATTCTGGTAATTAAATCTCATGAGAGATACTGGGGCAGTACAGTGTCACCCTAAGAAAACTCCTAAGTTGTTCCTAATGAATGGAAATTTATTCGAAATACTAACTGCATCCATTCTGCATCCAGAAAAAACCCCAGTTCCACTGAAATACCAAAGGGATATGCTGGGAAATATTCATATGATGGAACAAGGGATTTAATACAATGCTGGCGAACTTAATTTGTAGTAATGTATAAATCCACTTCAAATCATCTAAGCTGATGTTTATTTATATGTTTGCCAAGTAGGATTTAACTGCGGTCCTGAAGCATTTCTGCATAAATACTCGTGTTGCATTGTGTTATTGCTTCCTTTTTTGACATTTTCAGAAACCTGTCAGGATTGTTCATGACACTTTATAGTGTCATTTCTGTCATGTGTTCATACTAGCAGTGAAGAGTTGTATGCTGTGTGATTAATACAATGACATACTGTTAACAGAAATATATAACATTTGCAGTGAAACATTCTACTTCAAATTTTATGTAATGATTAAGTCTGTTACCTTTTACTAGCTGTTTCAAAAACATAACCATAAGGCATATTAAAGGATAAATTCCCACAGTATTACAGTATTAGAAGAAAAGATGCTCCCATTGGAAGCTTGTGGCTTTCCTCCTGTTTAGCATTTCCCATTATTTGTCCTGGTGGCCATGATCATCAGTAGACATAAAGATGAGGACAGACATCTCCATGGCAGACATCAATACAATCCTATAGAGAGCACTACAAAGCAGTTTTGACTTTTTACCTTGTTTATGTAGCAATGAGACCCTTAGATCCTGCTGATGTATTATAACTGGGTCTGGGCAGCGGCAAAGAGAGTTCTTAGGAGACAGGAATATAGATGCTGAAGAACTTTATTGAAGTGTGAGGGAGAAACTGGGCAAGCCTGCACCTGCCAGAAAAGACCAAGTTAACCCCTTACTCTTAGCACTTACTCGCACTAGAGGGGTGCTACATTCATTTTTGGGAGTAGGGGTAAGCAATAAATTTTTTCAACTTGAATTCATGTTGTTTCTCTTATGTGGGTGATTCCAAAAAAACACCTTAAAATGTATTTAATACAGGTAAATATCATGTATTAAGTGTTCGGGTGGTCATGTTTAGGGTTAATGTATATTCCTTGATATGATTGTCATTACATTTTTCTCAGGTTGTTGATAAAAAATATATATTTTTTTAAATCTGTGAACATTTGTTTTTGTTTATTTCCTCAATCCAATTGTAAAGAATAAAAAAAACTTTAAAAATAGCAGTAAAAATAACAGGAGCAACACAGTTTCAGCTTCATTCAGCTCATGTGTAAACAGCTAGAAACCCTGTCCCCATTTTTATGACTTAGAAATCTTATTTTTTTTTTATTTCCTGAAATCCAATTTCTCTTCCTGGAAATTTATCTTTTTTTTTTTTTTTTTTTTTTTTTTAAAGACCATATAAAAAGAAAAAATGGGTCAACGTCGTTTTTTAGTTAGCAGTCCAGACCTCATTCCACCTCCCCCTGACATATTTTTTCCCATTTAGTAACTAATCGTCTCTTTCTTTGTAGTCTGACCAAACATGTCAGAAAGTAAAGCCTGGGCCGAATAAAAACAGCTCAATATGATAATGTACAGTTTAATCTGTGAATTGAATCCTACAGTGATCAGTCAGGTTACAGATTGATTTAACCAGCATGCTTAAAGTGATTGTAGCCACATTGCTTTGCAATGCCTGAATATGATCTCTGAATAAGGAAATAATGTGTACAACCAGCAGTGCACACAGAAACAAAACGTACTGTTTAGTACTCCTTACATATTCCCAGAATACAGTACACACGCCTGAAAAGGCTTAATTTCTGTAAAAACACAGACATTTACCATTTTATACATATATATATATCCATATACCCTGCACTTTGCAATATATACAGTATATATATATATATATATATATATATATATAAATATACTGTATATATTGCAAAGTGCAGGGTATATGGATCACCAGCGAAGCCGCTTTCAACAAACAAACCTCTCTCTGACCACCTGAGACTTTTCTGCCAGAGTTCGTGTCATAATTAAATTCTGGAGTTTCCCCCCGGGTGGAGTGGGAAGACCCACTAATCCCTTTCTCAAACCATATTCCAGGACCCCGTTACCAAACAAATCAAATGGCAACCATGTTAGGGTCCTATTTCTCCCCAGGCTCCTTACCCACAATACACCTTGGGCCAAATTACATAACATGGCAAGATATATCGTCTATTCAGAACCCATCCTTTGGATCCTGTACAATGTGCATACACACAGCACGTTGGTCGGTCGGGCAAAATTCGTACAAAAAATTGGAACGTGTATGGGGGGCTTTAGCAAGACCCTTGTTCGCAATAACAGTGATAAAATGGTTATTGCAGTTGCCCACTGGGTTTGGGGAATTTGACCCATTCCTCTTTGCAGATCCTCTCCAAGTTATAAAAGTTTTGACTATGCTTTTTGACAACTTAAACCTTCAGCTGCAACTATAGATTTTCTAGGGAATTAAGGCCTGGAGACTGGCTAAGGCCAAAAAGAAAGTCATTTCCATAGTGGAATACCCATCCATGACCCATTTTTAATTATCTGGCTGAGTGAAGGTGGTGCTCAGTCAATATTTGAGGTTATGGGGTTCCATTGGGTAAAGGTGTCTGGTCCTCCTAGCAGATAAACACTCCCAAAGTAAAATGTGTCTACCTCCATGTTTCACAGTGGGGATAGTGTACTTGGAGTTAAAGGCAGCATTCTTTTTTCCCAAAACACAGTGAAAGAGCTTGATTTTGGTCTCATCTGACCACAACACTCTCACTCATCTCTCATATTCATATGGAAAACGAAAGACAGGCCAAGAACTCCTTGCCCATGACCAATCTGCATTTTCTATTGTATCAACTTGTTTCAATTAGGGTTAATCACATCTTGATTAGGCCCCAAGTGTATGTGTTTTTGTGTGTGTTGAATTGATTATGTTAATGCAGATTAGAGCATATACAGGAGACACAGTATATTCTCCACTTACTAATATATTTCTGATATAGTCACTAATTCCTACATGATATATTTACTAATAACCAACGTGGCAAGTTTTTTTCAACAGTAATTATCTTTCCAATGTTGTACATGTACTAGTTTATATTTAAGAATTTGGCACACAAATAAGTTGTTGCATTCTTTAGTTTGTTGTGCTGGATGTGCTATAATATAAAATTAAAGTGTGAACAGGATGTGCTTGTCATGTAGGATAAATATGCAAAACAATGTGTCCCAGATTACAATACACCCCAGAGATCTGTGACTTCAGATGTACCCTCTCTTATGATCCTCCAGTCCTTATTCCCAAAGCCGCCCATACAAGCTTAGATGTCAGCAGAAAAATTGGGTGCGATCTAAAACTTAAAGAGCCAAAATCAGCCGCCAAATCAATCTTAGCCATTACAGACATATCCGTAATTCTTAGATCGGTCTAAGAATAAAAGAAGTGTCCCCATCTAATGTACAGGTGTGTCTACTCAGCGCCAACGAATCCGTCTGCCTGCTTTCTCCCTCAGAGGGGGGAAGGGGGGAGCTAGCAGCTCCTCCCTTTCCCTTCATGCTAGGCTGACAGCTGACTGACAGTCTGTGATCTCACAGACTGCAGTTCTCATGGCCGGGTACCTAGATGCTGTCTGCCGGGTCTCCCCAACTGCTCAGCGACCTGACAGCCTGAGTAGCTAGGGGGACCCGACGGACAGCGCTGGCACAAAAAGGGTGCCAGGCCAATTGTGACCCGATGTTTCGGACAATTGACTGACTGATGTCATCACGCACGGTGATCAACCTTACATGATCAATCTAAACATGTAAAATGCACTTAAACCAGAGGACACTGATTTTTTTATCGAGGATCCCTCCCTCTGCTGGTAGTAATAACAATAACCCATGATGTGGCCTCTCTGTTTTGCTTCTCCCTTTGCTGTGTATTCCTGGTACCTCATCTATCATCACTTGCACTCTATTTTCTAAATCTCTTTGGAACTCCTGGAATCTCTCCTGGAATTCCTGCCAAATCAGCTCACATGATCCCTACATAAGAAAGCGTCTGTCAGCTTTTGCTCCCTGAAACAAGGGTCTTTTTTACTTTGTTACTCAGGCTCTGCTTTACTCTTTGATTGCTTTTACCATTTCTGGCCCTTAGACTTTCTGACTATTTTTATTTTTCATCTTCCCTGACCCTTTGCCTTCCTTTTGACTACATCTCTGCTATTCCTGGAAGTCCCATTCCTGGCGGGGTGCTTTGGTGATTATTGGAGAACTTCTTAGACTCGGCCACCATTTGCATGGTGTGTTCACTGCTGCAGACTGTTAAGGTAGCCATACATGGGTCAACTTTTGCCCGCTTATTACTGCATTAGCTCCATAGTCAGATACTTGTACGATCTAAAATGTACCAACATGCCCAAGCACTGCTCGATTGATTTTATATTCAATTGCAATCACTTTTGGTCAATCATACACTGTTGGGCAGGAATCAATTGTAGACTTTTTGCGCCATTTTTTTCTGACGCAAAAAGACCCCTGCCTCTTCCAGCTATGTGGGCTGGGAAAAGCGGCGCCACCTCCATTAAGAGGTCTATTGTGGCCCCCCAATACGGGGCCGGAAGAAATCAGCACAATCAGTGGGGGCATGTAAAACACCAGCGTATGTGCCTGTTTATTTCACATACAACGCTGTAAATGTGTGGGACTTCTCTCTGTGCAGTGAGAGAAACTACCAAATATAGTGCTGCAACACACATTATTTGTAATAGAAGCCAATAGTTCTATTTAAATTGCACAAAAAAGGCCCAGATGCATGCATGTGTATAAAGGAAGTAAAAAGGAGCTGCATAACTTTAGTCTATATTGGAGCTAATCACAAGATAGGAAAATATACATGAAAGGAAAACAAATCTTTGTATTATTTCTTGAGCCCTAGAACAGCAGAGCGGCAGTTTTATTTCCAGAAATGAAATGTGTGCTGTAATTAGAAAATAATGAATATTGACAGGAAGCTTTTTTTCTTGTGATTGTTAACAATGCCAGCATGTCTCTGTAATATCACACACAGAATGAACATAATTGCAAGTGAATTCAAAGAATCTTTGAATCTCAACAGGGTTTCTTAAATCAGGATGGATACAAAATGGATAATTACACATCAAAGATTTTTTTTTCTCGAAGTTCCGCTACAAATATAACTTTCAAAGGCCTTTCCGTTTCCATTTCTGGATATTGGTTCAGCTATTAATTATTTTGCTGGAGGGACTTGGTGGGAGATTTTTTGAGGAAAGTTAACAACAGAACCAGGCATGTGTCTATCACAAATCAAGTTACTTCACTTGTAGAAGAATACTTGTAATAGATGTAACCTAATATGCAGAGATAGGATAGTCACAACGATGTAATTCATGTTTTTTTTCCAGCAGCAACAGAAAATGATTAATTAGGCTTAAAAAATTGTTTAGGACTGCTGTGCACAAAGACAAAACTGATAAATCCAACTCAGTATGTAGTGAAAACACAGTATGTAGTGCAAACCTTGACACTATTACTGCCACAGATGGATTAACTATCCTATTTAACCTCCCTAATGTTTGAGATGAACCCAGTTCATCCACTGTTTGGGTTTGTCTCAAATGCTAGAGAAGTGGGAATCAGGAGAACCCAATGTACCCTGTGGTGATTTCCGGGGTTTCAGGACCTGTACCCAGACCTGTCAACCCTCCCGTTTTGGCCGTGAAAGTCACGTTTTTATGTGGCTTTCCCGGCCAAATCCTGATTTCAAGAAATCCTGGATTTTTCCCGGATTCATGAAATCGTGCTGATCTAGCAGGGAGAGGGCGTTACTCTCTCTGCTAATGTCCCACCGCACGTTATCAGTACAAGCGGGGTGAGACATTAGCAGGAAGAGAATGCCCTCTCCCTTCTTGATTAGCCAAAAGACCGGCAGACGCGGGAAGTGATGTCACTTCCGGTACATGGAATGTGGAAGAACCAAGATCAATATACCAGAAGTGACGTCACTGACATCACTTCCTGTAGGTCCCCCAGTTTTTGAATTCCCAAACTTGAAACGTATGCCTGTACCGGCAGAACACTAGGGAGGTTAATAAATGCTTTGATTTTTGCCATTTCTCACAACATATGTAAAGATGGTCGATTTTTTTTGAGTAGCTAATTTTGTGAGTTGATTGCAAAGCCCCTGAGCATGGAATCATCACAAAAATTGCTGGAGATGTAGTGAAGGGTTTTGAGCTATTAAAAAAATTGAACTATTAAAAAAAAATGTGTTGTTCTAGCATATGTAGTTTTTGCATAATTTGAGTTCAAAATTTTGACTTGGCTTTGAACCTACTTCATTCAAAGCAATAATTTGTTTTTTGTAGTATACCATTAGCCCTTCTCTTCATCTCCAGCAAGTTTGGTAAAGATACTATGCACAGGGGCTTTACAATTACCCTATATACTTAAGTATAAACTGAGTTTTTCAACCCAAAAAATGGGTCAGGGTCCAGTGTTAGGGTCCCACTTACCTGTGGAGGTGTTCACTGGTCTCCAAGCAGGCGCCGGAATACTGTCGAGCTGTCCTACCTGTGGGTGGTGTAATGAGTGATCTGCTTCTCCGTGCCTGCAGTCACCTTCTTCTGCTGAAGCTGCCAGTCTCCAGTGCGGGCCGTGAATGTGCCCAGTAGCATAAGAACAACCACAGCAGCCATAGCGGCCACTATGGGGTCCGTAGCTACAAGGGAGCTCACCGTCGCTTCTGGTTGACTGTTCTTTCTTCTATATTCAGCATTTGATCTGCCATATTCCAGGGCTTCACATCACTCATGAAATGTAATCTAGTAGGCAAGTTGTTAATATTTACTGGAGATGGTGGAATTTCATTTTGAAAACTCCACTATCTGACTTTGCAAGTATCTGCTACATTGGCCCCCTCGGCTTATACTCGAGTCAGTAAGTTTTGCCAGGTTTTGTATGAGTAAGCCAAAATAGTTGAATTTTCTAAAATGAAATTTGACAATCTCTACATTTCTGTTAGTATTCCAATAGTTTTTATGGTCTGGTTAATTGTCTTGGTTTTATTCTGTCTGGTTAATCTTCCTACACAATGATTTTAAGTAGCCAATCATTCTCAGCGAAGTTCAATGGTGTAAAATATATATATTTCCTATACAAAGGAATCAATTTGTTGTTATCACTTCATAGTGGTGACTTGTAATAATGCTGGGATTAAA
>CM070033.1:91868762-91896553 GCA_036250615.1 Ptychadena robeensis
GCGAACATGGGCGAACGCGAACATGCGATGTTTGCCGCGAATAGTTCTCCGGCGAACAGTCCGGGCCATCACTAATTATAAACACATTTAGACATCCCAGAACTGATATGACTTAAAAATTGGAGCTTCATAATGACCACAATGTCATAACCCTCATTGACATGTCATGTATTAAAAGTGTTTCCAAATGTATGAATCTAAGCTTTAAGTTTAGCTAAACTCTAAATGCATGTCATCATAACAGGCTTCCAAATATTATTGTCTATTACTAGGTACAGTTTTTTTGTGAAATGCCATCTCTGTAAAGAGAACATACCTGATGACCCCTCCAAAAATATAGTCTTCCTCATACTTAGTGACTACACTCTTCAGGCTGACATTCACTAGTCAAAGGTAGAGATGGTCGAAATTTTTTTCAAAAATTCGACCATTTCGCCGGTTTCGACTTAATTGCAAAGCCCCTGAGCATGGTATCATCACCACTTGCTGGAGATGTAGAGAAGGGTTGGGGGTATACACCAAAAAAGAAAGCATGTCTCTAACACAAATAGTTTTTTCACAAATTAAGTTCAAAGTCAAGTAAAAATTTCGAAAATCTGAATTTCGACTTTAACTTTGAACTTAGTTTATGCAAAAACGACATGTGCTAGAGCCATACTTTTTTCTTTCAAATGTTTCCCCAACTCTTCTCTACATCTCCAGCAATTTTGGTGATGATACCGTTTTCAGGGGCTTTGCAATCAGCTCACAAAGTTAGCAAGTCGAAAAATTCGACCATCTCTAGTCAAAGGTACCGCCAATATTGCAATGCTACACAGATCTCCTTTATATTTTGCATTTCATTTATCCTTACTTATTATAAATGCTCCTATCCTAAATGCAACAGAGTGTAATCACAGGCCAATGCTTAGATCCTTCCAAAAACAGGTTTTTGCCGTTAAAAAGAAGGATATGGGCTATATATACAAAAAGGTATTTTTAGTACACACAGATGGGTTATTTGGGTTAAACATATCAGCCTGTATGACACAATAAAGGCAGGTGGGTTAAATGACAATTTAATTTCCCAAATTTTGTAAACATAACAGTATTATGACAGTTCTAAATAAGGGACCAAGATCCTAAAAACCCAACTGCACCCTTTATAAAATTGACCCTTAACTTTCTATATCCCTAGACCCCCTGTTAAAGGAGAATGCATATTCATAGTTAGTCAATAGTGAAGTGGAGTTGTACATTTAACACTCTGACATTCTGTTGTTTGCAAGGCCCAATTGACTAATTACAGAACACCTAATATATTCTAAAGTCAAGGAGAAAGAGAAGGTGTGGAAATGACAGGAGTAAAGTGTTTGATCACTCTGAAAGAGAACCTGGGAAAAAAAACCTTCTGTACGTTCCATGAAAAGTATCGTTTTTGTACAGGACCAAGATGCACTGGACAATAGGAGGGCCGAAGATGACAAGCTTTCACTTAGTAAACATTTCTAGATGGAACGCTGGAGTTGTGCTTCAATAATTTATACATATATACACATACAAAGAACTGTACTCTTTTACCCTACTATGTCTACAGTATATACTGCTGCACTTTTTTATAGATCCCTTTTCTTTATTAAAAAAGCACATGACAGAATGTAATTCTTTTTTAAATTCTGTCTATTTATTCAGTTTCCATCTTATTCTCTAAATTAAAGTAGTGCTTACACTTCACATTGCGGCAATGGGATCTGTGAAAATTGTGAATATCTCATTAAGCATGGTCATGAATGTTCATGTTCTGTCCAGCACTTCAATGTTTCCCAAGAGACCTTGCCAGCAAAAATTAGCGGACAAGATTTTTTTGTAGACTGTGTTCGATAGGGAAAAAAAGGAAATTGCAAATCATGGGGTTGTGTTTATTCCACTTTGAATTAATCGAACTTTTTTTTTCTAATTAACAATAAAGCTTTCTCTAGGTAATTTCCACACAAGGCATACCAGGCAAGAAACAGTACACATAGCACATGTCATGTTATACATGAGAATATGATATAATACGGTCCAGGCATTCCCCGAGGGGGTTCACACCAGTCCACCCAGCGTGTCAGAGTGGGTGAATTAATCGAACTTTTAAAAAGAAATAATACCAAAATATTTAGCATTGAACAGGTATTAGATGATGTCCTTGTGTTGTGCTGGTTAGCCGTTTGTTCTTTGTGTAGATTGGATTATAAGGAGTGTAACCTTAAGCTAGCCACACACGGGTAGATTCCCGTGCAATCGACCACCAATCAATCACAGCATGGTGACGTCACCACGCTGTGATTGATCGGGGATCAATTGAACGGAAATCAATGTGCACCACATGGGCACATCGATTACCGTTCAATGAAGACGGCTAGCTAGAGTTCTCTACGGCATCCAGCATGTAAAGCCGAACATGCTGGAAACTGAAGAGAAATCCAGCCAGCTTCTCTCCCCGTAGAGCCCGGCTTCAGTTAAGAGTGCTGACTCCGCCCCCTTCACACAGACTCTGCTCTGACAGCGCGGGCTGTCAGGTCTGTGTGATGATGTCTGCTTTCCCTGCACTCTTTCTTTCATGTAGAGTGTTGGTGATTGAATGTGGTTTTCCAACATGTTGGAAACCCATTCAATCGAGGTACTTCGAGGGGGCTCTATTGAACCCCCTCGAAGGACAGCACACACAGGAAGGATTGTAAGCAGATTCGAGTACAATCAATCACCGTGACCGCGCACGTTGATTGATTGTACTCGAATCGTTTTACAAATCTACCCGTGTGTGCCTAGCTTTATGCTTGTTTGTTGATAATGTTTGTGAAGGTTCTCATCAAGATTAAGGCATACATGTTTTAATTAGTTGATGTGTTTTCCTTAAAAAAGTTTCACTGGTTCAAACTATAGTCAAATTGTAGCATTAATTTTTTAATCTAAATAACATGTTACTGTTTAATTATGTGTTGAGCGTTTTTTACAGATAAACCTATAGTACTTAGTGCTATAATACTATAGTACAAGAAATATTTCGTTTCACTTGCCTTTTCTGTGCAGAGCGACACAATGACATTGCCTGCTGATAGCTCACCAACCCCACCAAGTATACTAATCTACTCTTAATACCATTATAATTACCATGTCACTGATATCATTTCCCACATTCACCATGTAACTATTGACTACTATGGCTTTTACATGGAAGAGGTTGTATGTTCTCCCATAGCTGAAAGCCTATCAAAGGCTCTATTATAGCACAGATGGCTCTACCAGAGAGGGAAATGTGCATATGTGAAGTCATATACAGTTGCGAGAAAACTTATGTGCACCCTTTGGAATTACCTGGAGTTTTGCATGAATTGTTCATAAAATGTGCTCTGATCTTCATTTAAGTCACACTAATAGAAAAGCACCATCTGCTTAAAATAATACTACACAAACATATTGTTTCATGTTTTTTTGAACATAACATGTAAACATTAACAGTGTAGGTAGGAAAAGTATGTGAACCTTTGGACTTAATAACTTGTTGACCCTCCTTTGGCAGCAATAACCTCAAGCCAATGTTTCCTGTAGTTGCAGATCAGACCTGCACAGCGATCTGGAGTAATTTTGGACCTCTCTTAACCTCATGCCACAGCATTTCAATCAGGTTGAGGTCAGGACTGGGCCACTCCAGTATATTGCTCTGTTGAAGCCATTCTTTTGTTGAATGACTTATATGCTTTGGGTCATTGTCTTGTTGCATCACCCATCCTCTGCGCAGCTTCAGTTGGAGGACAGATGGTCTTACGTTTTACTGCAAAATGTCTTTATAAAGTCTGGAATTCATTTTTCCATTAATGACAACAATTCGTCCAGGCTCTGAGGCAGCAAAGCAGCCCCAAACTATGATGCTCCCTTTTTGCTATAAGCAGTTTGATTGGATTGAGATAGATTTTACTTTAAAAACAGGGATAAATGCACATTTGTTTTTTCTCTGCAAAATTAACAGTGATGGTTTGCAAAGTTCAACAGCTCTTCCACATTTCAAATTAAAGTCAGATCAATGAAAGAAGAGTTCTAAATGTCATGGGATATAGCACTTTGCACATTGTTCTTTGCATTATTGCATTAGTCAGAAGCCCTCTTTCTCAAATGCACAGATTTCATGTTATTTTCTTATAACTGTATGATGGGTTTTGCACAATAAATAATTGTAAGGCATAAACAATAGAAAACTGGGCTATAATAATACGCTGATCTTTTGTTTTCAAACAGTCGACCAATGGTATGATTTCAAAACTTATGCCGGCCATACACGCATATATACCATATATGCATAGATCGCCGTGCAAGTTCACAGCAAACTCACATGTCTGTTTTTTCTGTGGCCCATCGCATTATTTTGGATGGGGGCTAGGGTACCCATTCAAAGTATCAGCCGGCACACAAAGGGTGCACTCCAATCCTCTGAACGTTAACTAGCTGGTATTGTGAGTTGCTTTCAAAACCACTGATCATCAAAACTCGCTGAGATGTAGTGAAGGGTTGTGGGAGTATTTAAAAAAAGTATTGTTCTAGCATATGCAGTTTTTGCATTAATTAAGTTCAATTCAAAGTCAAAATGTGTTTTTGTAGTACACACTGGACCTCTACTCATCAGCTTTTCAATTAACTCACAAAGTCGAAATGAAAAAACTTCAAAAGGCAGCTTCAAATGGCAGCTTCTAATGAGGAACATCAACACAAACAGGATTCTTTTTAGGGCTGACTGCCCATATGTATTGTCCAAACAGCACACAGTACAAATAGGGGTTATTATCAATCAAGCAAAAAATTAAATCCTTGGAAAATGCATTACAGTAAATGCTCATCCGTTTTCCTTCAGGGAAACATAAATGACCACTCCATGTGTGCCCTCTATAGCTGCTACTCCAGCAGCCAACACCATGTCTCCAACTTCCATTAGGGCTTGTCCCGAATTGTGCGGCCGGCTGCGGGGTAGCGCAGTTTTGAATGGCACCTTGGCGACCACCAATGTGTCAATAGCCGTGTCCCCCCACTGTCTGAAATGCTGCCTCCATTAATAGACGCGATTTTTAAGCGTATCCATTCATTCTCTGTTGACACGATCCGGGGGCGGCTGCAGTGAATTGTATTGACAAAACAAATTGCGTTGGTTTCCGCACGTGTCAGCCATGGGTGGTCAACCGTCCCAAAGGCCAGCCTCCAATGTGGGGGCAAGCCCTTAGGAGCCCTGACACAACAGCCTCAGCTTCTTATAAAAAGACACGACCAGCTAACTTGCAGACTTGCAGCAGGTGTAAATTCTGGTGTGTGTACCTGGAATGGAATGGGAAGGCTCTCCCACTTCCTTCCCTCCCATTACATAGTCCAGACCCTAAAACAACAACTTAACAAAAACACTCAGCAACTTATAGTTGCTGTGCAAAATATCCTAGACTCCTTCCAGGATACCACCTAATGGTCCATGTACACCGCAACAATCAGCCTGTCACAATTGATATGTATTTTGTAGAAAAAGGTGGAGGCAGCCATCAGCATAAATTTAACAGTGGTGACAAACTCTTCTTCTTATCAATGAAAGTCCATCAACACAGACAAAACCAGTCTGGAAAAGTGTGGCTTGCAGCCTATTAGCATTACAATCCCAACAGCTTGCCTGGCACGTGGCCAACTATAGAGATGATTTTAAAGCCATTAATTGAAAACTCAATAAATCTAATTATTTATATTCAAGGGAAGGATTTGACCAATCTGAAAACTATAGATAACAAACTTTTCATTTACATAAACAATAACAGGACAGGTAATTGTGTTAAATGGCAGCATACTATTATTCTATATTCACAGTGTTACGCTATCTTTGTCTTTTATGTTATCACTTGGCCACCCAAAATAGCCTCTGAAAAAATATTTCTGACAAAACACACCTTTCTGATTAACAGCGTCTATCTTCTCCATACCAAACCACCAAACATGTCACAAGATAAGACGAATACCCACTGAGAAAAGTGTTCCTTCATATATCATCTTAATTTATGAGTGTCCAATGTAGTTAATCAGGAATCATCCTTCATTGTTCTCACTACCCTAACCTGATGATAGGTGAACCATAATCACAATGTGCTCCGTACACCATTAATGAACTAATCATGTTCACACTGATTGCTTATATATCATAACATGGTGATGATTAAATTATTCTCTAAAAGAAAGGGGCATATAAACAGTGGTTAAAGTAATGACCCTGATGATTTCAGATCACCATGCTGCAAAGGATATAAAGATGAGGCTGTATACTGCATAAACATTGTCTGAAAGTAACACTGCATTGTAGTGCATTACATGGTAATAAATGGTAGTAAATATTTTATATATATATATATATATATAGGGGTGCACATAAAAATAAACATAAAACATAAAAATATATATATATATAGGGGTGCACATAAAAACTAGCTATGCATACCTGCATTATTGTTGTTACAAACTCATATGCGTACTAACAACTTGGAGGCACTCTGTGTTTGGTCGGCCATAGCTATCAGGTGCACTCGAGGAGTCTGGCTGCCAGCCATAGAGGTGAGCGATTGACACCCTCATCGGCATCCCTCCCACATTACAAAGCTGTTCAAACAACTTCACTTTATCATGTATATACTACTGAAAAAGTAAAAAAATTTTAGATTGCCAACTCTCTTTCAGTTTTTATTGTTAAATGTATACAAGTTATGTCACTTGGATAACCTCAGGGAAACACTAATAACTATGAAAGGTTGCAGTTTGGGGTGTGAAATTGGGAAAATAAATTACTAATCCAAAATAAGAGTAGTCTAAGGGTGTTGCAGATATGGGGATTGAATGTCATAGTAGGCATATGTATGGGTAAAATCTGACAAGAGAAAAGCACTGTTGGAATGTTGACAGTTGGAATATGACTATAAAAGGATGACATTTGTACTTCAGGTAGTCTCAGGGGTTAGTTACTAACCCAGAAAATCTCAGGGTTGCACTACTAAAGTAGGAGATCTGGGGGTTTAAGCGGTGTTGCACTGTGAGAGTTACATTTGATCCAAAGCCAGCTGGTGACCTGTGGATGGAGACAGCTTATCGGAGGCTCAATCAGGAACAGGGAGGTCCATCTGCAGCAGAACCTGCCATGCACGAAGCAGAGGACAGTGAGGGAGACAGTGAGGCACTACATATGGGGTGAGTACCAAACAACATCTCCTGATACTGACCTGACGATCTCACTAAAAAAGTTATATAAATACTCCATGGAAACAATTAGTATTGTTGCAGATTTGAAATAGTAAACATTCAATCTCCATTGAAACAGTGCATAGAAATAAAGGTGATATGCTTGGCACATAACAATGGCAGTGTATTCATTTTTATAATCTAATTATAATCTAATAAATAAATTGAAATTCAGATTTGTCTCAAAATTAGGTACTTGTATAACCCTGTCAAATCCTTTAAATTAGTCAGGTGTTGCTGATTAAATTCTACTGAAAAGAACCACCTTGGGGACTCGGCTGGTGCAACCTGTAATATTGAAACCTCACATTTTATTGGCCTGGCATTCCTTTGCTTTTGACCTGTGCGTTGTCACTATGCCAAGAACATAGCACTCTCAGACCCTCAGAGAAGAAGGCTGTGTTTACCTGTGAGTATAGCAACGTATTTATAAATGCTGCAACAATATTTTAACTTTATTACACTATTAAGGTAAGATTCTACATGTGGTGTGTAGTTCAGTTTAAAGGCCATTTCACACTATATGCGTGTTTTAAAGGCATGCCTTTTTTATAGGCACGCTTTTCCGCATATATGCAAAAATGCATGCGTTTTTGACATTTCACATGCGTTTGCGTTATGCATTTGCATTTGCGTTATGCATTTGCGTTTCCGTTTCTGACCAAATGAGTGAAAAATAAGTCAAAAATGCAACGCAAACGCATACAGTGTGAATGGTGCATTTTTTACTTATTTTTCCTGCATTTTACATTCATTTGGTCAAAAACGCAAATGCATAACGCAAACGCATATGTAATGTCAAACACGCATGCATTTTTGCATATATGCGGAAAAGTATGCCTGTAAAAAACGCATATAGTGTGAATCTATAAAGACACATTGATTGCTTAAACAATTGCACCAATTTAAACAAAGTAAAGCTGTCCATGTGTAGATTTTTAGATCATTGACCAAGATTTGAGTTTTCGATAATTTGATCAAACATTGATCATAATAGAAAGCTACTGGGTGTTTGACATTCACCTGTTTTGAATCAAAAAGTGATTTTGATCAAAAAATGGTTGCCATGATACAGGAAGTAGTTCCATGCAAATTAATTTGATCTCACATAAATCGGTTGTTTGTATGTACAGTATAAGTAAATCGAAAGGAAATATCATGTATGGCCACATTAAGGGCACATTAGAACATGTTTTATGGTTTATTATTGGGCTTTTCACTTAAAAATTTCATATATAGATGCAGAAGGGATTACTCAGCTTAGTCAATATGGTGGAAACGTCATTTCAATTTGAAAGAATTCCATATTGTTACAAGGAAATTAAACAAAAATGCTTGCCACGATTGGATGATTAAAGCTTGAGCTTCAGACTATTCATAAAGCTAAGTGAATAATCCATTTATCCATAGTAATAATAAATTTTTAGGTGAACAAAACCTAACCTTTTAAACCCAGAAAAATCTTCTGGAAAGTCAGGGGTCGTCTTAAGCTAGCCATACACGTTCGGATTCCATGGCCGCTCGATCACCTATCCGATCGATTCCGGCGATTCTGGCGGGAATCGCAGGTGTCCAACGGATTCTGGGACGATTCCGTGTCCGATTGTCCACCTCACAAATGGCAACTCCCCCTGATCTGTGCAGAATCGGATCAAAAAGACCAAAATGTTGGTTCTCTGTCGGATCCGATTCTGGGCCCCTGATCAATCGGACGTGATCGATTGGACAAGGTGGGCTGCACACGATTCCGGCACGATCGTTTCACGTGCACGCGCCCGGAATCGATCGGCCCGGAATCTGGCCGGAATCCGACCCGTGTATGGGGGCCTTAATACGTCGGGTACTGAGACTTCCGACCCAGAGAAGTCTGCCTGTCACACATGCGCAGCTCCCCCTCATCCCCCCTCCCTCTCTCCCTCCTAGATGTTTTGAGAGGATGCCGACGTGCTCACTAGAGGCTGTGGCCCCAGTGGCTGAAACTGGTTTTGCAGCTCAAACGAATTAAATAGCCTTCATTTATTTATAAAGTAATATTTTTAGATTACGAAAATTCTTTCAGTTTTTATGATTAAATGTATAACATTTTTGTTACTTGGATAAGCACAGGGAAACATTATTAACAATGAAAGGTTGCAGTTAGGGGTGTGAAATTTGGAATGTAAATTACTAAAAACTTTGCGAGGTCACTTCCAGGGTCGCAGATCCAAAAAGGTTGAGAACCACTGCTCTAAGGGCTAAGTTATAAATAGAGCAAATGTTGATAATTGGAAATTATATATATATATATATATATTATATTATATCTTATCCAAAATGATATTGAACCTTGAAGATACTTGTAGTGATCCAATACTTTTTATGAAACAGTAGAGGCATTCATCTCTTCTGATTCCTGGTAACCTAAGGTATAATATGGCTAAAAATCTGGCTTTATGTCAATAAAGTACATGTTTGTTTTGTTCTATAAACCACTCTGACAATAAAGTTAATGGGATGTGACTTATTAGGACATTATTGTGGAGAGATATTACAATGGTATAATAAGCAAAGCTTGACCATGGTCATAGCAGGAGAGTACAAGGGCTCAGCCACTGTACACATAATACTCTAAGAGGACATCTTCTCTAGTGCAATTGTAGATCATTAAAGTGGAAACATTCACTTATCTTCCCTAAGGGGATTTCTTTTACAAGTATTGCCTTCATAGTTTTCTCTCAACAAAAGTATTAAGTTAATTGCTTACAATTGTTCTTTCCAGCTTTTATTGATGTAGGTGTATTTCTAAGCAGCACAACAGCGTTCCAAATAAACAAAAAGGTATAAAAAGACAGCAGTTATTTTTCATGACCACTGTGGATGTAACAAGCCCTTTTTTTCATCTAAATTAATAAAAAAAATATTGCATTTAGCCTTTTCCTATTGTTTAAATGGTAATATAGTTATGTTATACAATGTCTATATTAAATATGCACAGTTTTCAGACATGTGAGAGATATTAGCATTGCATTTAGCTTTCCTTTGATATTTTAGGTTTGCTTTGGAAAGAACTGTTGAAGTATATTAATATTTGAAACTCTTATTTAACCTATCATTTAAGTTCCCGTAACATAATCTTTTGGTATTATTTTAGTGCTTTTTCTAATGCTTTTGGTTAATCTAAGATCTATGCCCCAGGTTCATAAGACTACTTTTTCATCTATTACATTACTATGGGATTCCAATTTGTCTTAAATGATACAGATTGTAATAGTAGGGCAGCAAGAGCTTGTTTCCACAGGACAACATGGACGCGTCGTGATGTCTCCATGATGCCCAACCAGTGGATTGCCTGCTGTTTGCCCACAGTTTAGGGAATTACCACTGCATTGACAGTAATGCACCCCATTCATTTGAAAAACACACCCAATGCTTTTTGGGTGCATCTTTTCCACATCCAGCTGATGTGTCTATTGATTGACCGCATTGTCACCACAAACAAAGTGTTGTGGATGCAGCAGTGGATCCAGTCCCATTAAAAAGAATGTGTGTGATAAAGATTTTGTGGAAACACAAAATGCATAGAGTTAGATATAGTTTGGAGTGATTGAACCAATTTAATTTAGTCAGTTTTGTCTAACTGTAACCAATAGAAATTGTGAGATTTGTATTTTCTACCTGCCTCACCAACTTATTGAAAGAAGAAAAATTAAATGTGCAACCATAATTCAGTTTCATATTAACACATCAACAAAGATAATGCTAAGGTACCAAAACTTGAGATAACCAAACATTAGCTTTAAGGGAACTGTAATTGGTTATACTATAATTTGATGTATCCAACCGATTTGTTATTTGTCACAGAATCGTAGTGTTCCTTCAGACTATAATATCTGCAGTATATGTTCTCCAAATGGAAGACACCTTCTACTTTCTGGACTTAGATGTAGGTAACATCCCTTGCTTACATCAGTGCCTACACAAAACAGGTCCTGACAATATTGAAAGCACCAATCACCCTGCACTACATCTTTACTCTTTTAATGTTACATTTCTATATTGCTTTTGGGCACATAACCACGAATCTTAATCACTGACTCCCAGCCAACATTCAAGGGTCCTCCCTGACTTTCCAGCATGCCCAACAAGTAGTGGGAATCTGTAATGTCCTGTTCACAAATCATTATATGAAAGGCAGCCCATGACAATGAATGTAATACGCATTGTAGATCATTTCAATGAAATGAAACAAGCATCTGTTCTGACAACCTTTTCTCAGTTACATGAGGCAAACTAAAGAACAAAACATGAAGATGCATACAAAACTCATACTGACTCATGTGAAAAGGCAATATATGCTCCTCCAGACATATGAAAATCATGACCATAAAATTTCTCTATACAGAGGCTTTTCCCCTTAAAATAATGTTTAATCAATTTTTTCAATGTGTCTCAATGTTGATCCCTTAATATATAACATACTATTTTACTATACAAATTACACAGAATAGATTGCCATTTTCCTACATCCACATGACAAAAGTACTCAAACACTTTATAAAAGTTATCACAGTATTAATTATATTAAAACCATTTAACCGTTTGTTGCATATTAATACATCCAATCATGTTGCCAAAAAGGATTGGTTATTGTTCTCTACTCCATTCCACTTTCAAAGTGTTTCACCAATCCCAGGATTCATCAGGAAGTCGTGGACTAATAGATTATATGGACAACAATCTAATCCTTGGCATTTCCACTTTTACGCATTAGTCACATTATCAGGGTAGTTTTACGATTCTGTAGCCAATGGGTCCCCATCCTGGATCACGCGCTGAAGACAATTAAATGGATAACTCTTGGCAGCAAGGGCGTTATGGTTTTATTGGAGGTTCCTGGTGTACTTGGAATATCTATGGCTATGAGTATCCCCCTGCACCCTGGCAGATACCCTGTCATGTGGTTAGGCACTAGAGATGGTCGAATGTTTCAAATAGCTGACTTTGTGAGCTCTGAAATTATTTCATATCATGTCATCATCACGTGGAGATGTAGAGAAGGGTTGTGGGAACATTTGAAAAACATTTTTTGTTGCTCTAGCATATGTAGTTTTTGCATAAATTAAGTTTCAAGTGATTTTTTGAAATTTTGACTTGACTTTGAACTTAATTTATGCAAACACTATTTGTGTTAGAACAATATTTTTTGTAGTATACCCCAACCCTTCTCTACATCTCCAGCAAGTTTAGTGATAATACCATGTTCAAGGGCTTTTCACTTAACTTGAAATCGTCACATTGTTAAAAATTTGACCATCTCTATAAGGCACTACATTCATTTGAAAAAAAAGCACCTGCTCACAACACAAAGTATGTCTACATGGTATGATAAAGTGGGGTCAAATCCACATTCACTGACATTCATTAAATAACTGAAAATGATGTTTCCATTTGCTTGAAGAAACCAGATGGACTTTGTAGAGACCCATCTCATTGTATAGGCTCAGAGGTGAAGCCTTTAATGATCACAATAAAAGTAGCACACAATAGACCTACTGCAATAGCGAGGTCTTTATATTTATTTGTATTTTTGTGATTTGTAATATGTAACACTGCTTAGTATATTTGACACAAATTCTATTGCTGTACAGTATGAATAAAATGTACTATATCAAAAGGCATTGTTTTAGGCACAATTGTTGTCGAAGGATCCTCAATATGCCCTGTAAATGACAAATGTGATGCAAAATGATTTCAATTAGTGGCAGGTATTTGGTGACTAGTCAAATTAAACCTCTAGTGACCTCTGTAGACCACACAAGGTTATTACATGTGCATATACAGGTTACACGAAGATCCTGAACAGCCAGACCTGAAACACTAATATGATACATTTTATTCATTTGTTTTATCATGCATTTGCATTTGGTCATTCTTTTGAAGTCTCAAATGCAAATAGATAATTATTACAACCTACAAATGGCTTACCAATCAACAAATTGATTTTGAATAAGTGCTGTTGTGTTGAGTAAATTTTTTTGCCTAAAATGTCTTTTGCTTCTTTAAGTTTCATATATTAAGAACTATTTTTTTTATAAATGTTTTATATATTTAATCAGAATTGGCATGATATATAGCATGTATAGTATTTGTTCCTTTACTGTCTACTGGGCAAGAAGATCTTTGTACCTTGTAGTGAAATAGGCAATAGCCAATATGATCTCCCACCTCACAAATATTTTTTTATCTTTGTATGTATTTTCCAGTAAGGGCCACATGACTTACTTGTCAACACAACAGCAAATCTGGTGCAAGACATCGAACTCTACATCTGATACCTAATTAACATTACCCATGCCATCTGTATTGCAGATACTTGAAACCAGATGAAGACAAGAAATCAAAACACAAAACTGCTGTAAAGAAGAAAACACTAAATCCAGAGTTTAACGAGGTAATGATAACCCTTATTCGTTTTTTAGTTAGTAAGAACATTTTGCTTTGGAACTCCAACTGTCACTTTATATTAAACATCTGTCATTCATGGTAAGCCCTAACTAAATTACATAGTACACTCAACAATTACAGTTGTTAATTTTATTTAAAACAAACAACTGCAATATGCTTGCTCCCTTGACAATTGTCTCTCCACTCTCTCCCCTATGTCATTGTCCCCATGAAAATTATAATCTGCTCATCCCTGGAGTATAATGACCGCAAGGTCATGGTATATGTAGGTCAGTGAAGCCACTACAATTGTCTTTTTATTGCACTACATATCCCATTAACATTTGTCATAATGAGAACTTTAAATGTCTCTACGGGGGGGGGGGGGGGCAACCATAGGGTTGGTGAAAGGGTGTATGGGGGTATTTGGGTGTTTATGTTTTACTTAATGAAAAAAAATCTGTTTATTGTTAGTAATCCCTATGAAAATTTATCAGAATGATATTTGGAACATATTTGTTGTATTCTTTTTCTTAATTTTACTTCAAAGCTAGGTCTTTTCATAGGATGCCATACTGAGTTTGAATCAAGGTCAATAGTTACCCCCACAAAAACTGCTTGTCACTGGAAGGTAATTAACACACTGACAGACTTATTTGCCATTTCCCAATAACCTCTATTGCATAGAGAGAAGTGGCTAATTCAAATGGTCCATTGATCTTAGTTGTTTCCATTATAAAGGACAAACGCTTAAACAGATTACTAGGCTGATTATTGTGGCTGACTAAACTCATTATACCTAATCTACCAGTGACTTTACTATGCATGAAGCCTATAAGACTACAATGGCATATTGATGTGTGATCGGTAACTGAGCAAATAGCATGGAAAATTCAGATCATACAGCCATGTGTTTTTAACAGTATATCACCATGCTATTTGGCTCTTGAACTGTCCCTCTTATTACTTTGGAATAGCATTATTTGGAATACCACATGTTATCTGGACAAAGAAACTATATTTAATTGGCCTATAAACAGGTTTAGAAAACAGTTCACATTACTATTTCTCAGACAGTAGATGCCAAGCAACAGGATCACAAGGGTTGAACAGCTGGTGTCCGATTATACTTTTTTCTTCACTGTATTACAGTAAAACTAAATAGTTTAAAGGTATGAAACATGATGTGTGTCATATTGTCGTGTACGTTTCCAACTGATATTAAAACAATAAAATGTGCAGTTCATGCTACTTTAATATACTGTTAAAGGAAAATTATTATACGTACAATGCACCTAGAAAGTATTCCAAGCACATCACTTTTTCTACATTTTGTTATGTTTCAGTCTTTTACTAAAATTAAATAAATTCATTTTTCCTCAGAATTCTACAGCCCCCCCCCCCCCCCCTCACAATGGCAACATGAAAAAGGTTTACTTAAGATTTTGGCAAATTTATTTAAAATAAAAAATGCACATGTACATAAGTATTCACAACCTTTGCCATGAAGCTCAAGGTGCATCCTGTTTCCCTGATCATCCTTGAGATGTTTCTGCAGCGTAATTAAAGTCCACCTGTGGTAAATTCAGCTGATTGGACATGACTTGGAAAAGACCACAATGGCCTCCATCATTCATAAGTGGAAGAAGTTTGAAACCAGCAGGACTCTTTCTACAGCTGGCTGGTCATAAACTGAATAATTACGTTAGAAGGGCCTTAGTCAAGGAGGTGACTTAAAACCTTAAAACCTGTCAAAGCTCCAGAGGTCCTCTGTGGAGAGAGGAGAAACTCTCAGAAAGACAACCATCTTTGCAGCAATGCAGCAATAAGGCCTGTATGGTAGAGTGGCCAGACGGAAGCCACTTCTTAGTAAAACTACATGGCAGCCCACTTGAATGTTTGCTAAAAGGCACCTGAATGACTCTTGGATCATGAGAAACAAAATTCTCTTGTCTGATGAGACAAAGATTGAACACTTTGGTGTGAATGCCAGGTGTAACATTTGGAGGAAACCAAGCACCATTCTTTACCAGGCCAATACCTTCCCTACAGTGAAACATGGTGGTGGGAGCATCATGCTGTGGGGGTGTTTTTTAGTGGCAGGAACTGGGAGACTGGTCAGGATAAAGGGAAAGATGACCGCAGCAATGTTCAGAGACATCCGGAATGAAAACCTGCTCCAGAGAGCTCTTGAACTCAGACTGGGGCAACGGTTCATCTTTCAGCAGGACATAGAACCTAAGCACACAGCCGAGATATCAAAGAAGTGGCTTTGTGGTTGTCCTTGAGTGGCCCAGCCAGAGCCCATCTCCAGAGAGATGTTAAAATGTCTGTGCATTGACGCTTCCCATCCATCCTGATGGAGCTTGAGAGGTGTTGCAAAGAGGAATGGGCAAAACTGGCCAAAGATAGGTGTGCCATCATATTGAAAAAGACTTGGGGCCATAATTACTTTCAAAGGCACATTGATAAGTGCTAAGCAACGGCTGTGAATACTTATGTACACATGCTTTCTCCTTTTTTTTTTTTTTTTTGAGATTTTACACTTATCATATACCATTGTGGTATGTTGTTAAGTTGTTGCCAGGGGAAAGTCTGTTTTTTATATAGGGTTTAATACCCCTTATAAACGGCTGATTGTCTTTCACATGTTCCCATAACTCATGTTTTTCATGTTTTATATTTATGGTGATTTTTTTTTGTTATGAATTGCAAGAGTTGTACTTTCTTTATTCCAATTACTATTTACCAGTGATGGCGAACCTTTTAGAGACAGAGTGCCCAAACTGAAACGAAAATCCAATTATTTATCTCAAAGTTCCGGCATGGCAATTTACCGCATATACTCGAGTATAAGATGAGTTTTTCAGCCCCAAAAAATGGGCAGAAAGGGCTCCCCTCAGCTTATACTTACCTCACCTGAATTTCCATGCTGAATGCTTCAGGCAGGCAGCTTCCCTCTTCCGTGCAACTCTCTAAGTTCCTGAGAGCCCTGACTTCCAACAGCCAGCTGATCGATGTAAACAAACTCCACACTGCCACCTAGTGGGCAGTTACTAGTACAGATACAACACTCCATAGCCTATGATTAAAAAATAATAATTGCCTTGCAAACCCCATTTTGTAATAATAATATTCCTGTGTTCTCTTAAATTTATTGAGGTTGGGGCACTAAGATTAATCCTGTTTGATTAATTTCTAGGGGCAATGATGCTTTTTCTATTTTTCTCATTTAGAAAACTCAACTATCTGACTTTTCATTTCTCACCCTCGGCTTATACGCGCGTCAATTCGTTTTTCCAGTTTTTGTAGATAAAATTAGGTACCTCGGCTTATACACGAGTATATACGGTAACCTGAATTACACAACTCATATACACACACAAATCATGTGAACACACACTCTACTTTCTTAAGAGATAGAATAGGAGAGGGTAGAAGAGAACTGACAGCAATGAGAGTCAATAGGCTGCAGTTCTTTCCTCTGTGCTGGCTGACAGCTCTCGTGCCCACAGAGGGGACTCCGCATGCCACTGCGTGCCATAGGTTCGCCATCACTGGTATATAACATATAGAATTAAGTTTCAATAAAACCAAAAGTTAAATGTTTTAAGTGAGGTGGGTAGAAGCAATATGATTTCCCACAATTGGATTATATATAGGATCAGTAGAAATTAATGCAAAAAACATGGTACAAGTTAAATACATAGGTTACACATAGCAATGTAAGATCTTCATATTTATACCTCTTTAATTAACAGTTACACATTGTGTACGCTTAGATGAATCTCAGTGCTATTTGGGTTTAGATATAAGGCATAGGTAAGACATTGTGGGTACTTAGGGACACATCACATAATGTGATGATTATAACTTGGCAGAAGATAGCTGGCTGTAGCCAACAGGCTTTGAACTTTGAACAGGCTGGCTGTGTGTCATGGGGTCTTGCCTGGGGGTAGCACAGGTTATAATTGAACACTGATATATTACAGATCTTATATTCAGTAGCTGTGCAGGTCATGTGAAAGAGAGAACTTGGTAAAATAACTTACATTCCACCCTGACATGAGCAGGATCTCAACAGATCTAACAAATGTCTCTTAAGAATGGCTCTGGAAAAACACTCTTTGCTCTGTGAATATATGTGAGTCTATTTTTGTCATCAAATACATGACTGCCATAATACTTCAATTCCAAGTACAACTTTATGGGTTGCTTGATGTTCTTACAGTTTTGTTCCAGTTCTTAATAATATCACTTACCTTTACAGGAATTTTGTTACGAAATAAAACACAGTGACCTTGCAAAAAAGACTTTAGAAGTCACAGTCTGGGATTATGATATTGGAAAATCAAATGACTTTATAGGTAAGTACTTTTGTGTAAGAAATCAAATCAAACATGCTGTCAAACTGCAGGTTTTGTGGATACTCACAGAGTGAATAATGGTACATGCTAAAGATATTATCTCTCATTTTAAAAGTGTTCTATGATATTGTATACTAAGAACTGTGTAGTGATATTAAAGTAAAAGCTAGTAAAAGCCAGTTATGTTTTTCTCTATAGATTTATTATGGTGACTCTGTGACATGAAAGTTCACTACAGTCTAACCACAACTAAAGAAACAGCTTACATAAACAAGATCTTCAACATTACAGAGCAAGTCTAGTTAAATGTAGTCAACTTTCACTAGCTATACCTAGATACATGTAAACCTTCACAGACATTGTTCTAAGGCCAGCATTCTTCATTATTCTTCATCAAAGCGGACGCAATATGTATGTTGGCTGTGTTTTGTACACTGCAATTACAACTTTAGCAAGTTTGTTTGTCTGCCAACTAGTGTGCACTGGTGGTCATACCTATTGCTATAAAAAGTGACAGAAATTCTGCCCCTTTCAATGCCACCATGGTTCAAAGTGTGCACTGGTGGTCAAACCTATTGCTATAAAAAAGGGACCGCAGTTCTGCCGCATTCACTGCCACTGTACTTCACATTGTGCACTGGTGGTCAAGCCCATTGATATAAAAAAGGGCAACAATTCTGCTGCTTTCACTGCTACTGTAGTTCAGTGCGCACTGGTGGTCAGCACCATCCTTATAAAAAGGGGCAGCAATTCAGCTTGCACTACCACCATAGTTCAGAGTGTCCATTTAAAGTAAACCCATTGATATAAAAAGGGGCAACAATTCTGCCCCTTTCACTGCCACCGTGATTCAGAGTATTCACTACTGGTTAAACCCATTGATATGAAACATTGTAGCAACTCTGCCCCTTTTACTGCCACCATGGTACACATTGTGCACTAGTGGTTAAACCCCTTGTCTGTAAAGCCTGACAGCATATGTTCTTGTATGATGGCTACTGGATATTTTATTGAGGACATCTCCTTTCAATACAATGTATCTGCTTCACAATACCAACCTGAACTTCTTTGACTGCTTCATTTAAGTAACAAGGCAAAGTCAAGTGACCTGATTTCAACAGACAATTTTCTGACTTTCATTATATTTTTATAAATGTAACTTTTGTGTGTATATTTTGTTTGTTTTCTAAACTATGACTTTATTTCAGGGTTTTTGTTTTAAAGTACTGATATCTTTGACCATGTGCAACGTTAATCTGTAAATAATAGCATCACGCTGTGCTGAAAAGATTGATAACAGTTAATTCTGTCTATAGGTGGAGTTGTATTGGGAATCAATGCAAAAGGAGAACGTCTTAAACACTGGTTTGATTGCCTGAAAAACAAAGACAAGAAAATTGAACGCTGGCACACGTTAACAAATGAGCTACCAGGAGCCGTCCTCAGTGACTGACCTGAGCGTGCCTCTCTGTGTGGAGAAAGCACAGCTGGAAAGGAACAAGACACAAGCTATGCCTTTGCCCTTGCCACAGTTTACCATAACCATGCCCAAGAGAAAAAGATGACTAGGAAAGGATAAGACGATTACTTCAACCTGTCAGTTAAGCTGCAATAGTGCCAATCAGGGTAACAGAGATGGTAACTTGTCATATAAAATTCATATAGGCACAGTTTGGTGGGAAGGTTGTATATAAAGCTTATTTTCTTCTCATGCTGTTGTCTTGAATACATTTTATTACCCAAGGAGTACCATTTTGCTAACAAGTTGGATTCATGATTGTATCAGAAAATATTTTTGTAATAAATGTTAGACAGTCAGGGAACAAACTTATTCAAGACAGAGGTGATATAATCCACCAGCATGATCTCTAAAAGAAATCTTAACCCATGTTACCCTGATTGGCATTAATATTTTGTGTATTACCATAGAAATATTTATTTTGTATGCAGATACCACCAGTGGCATTTTTTTGTACATTTTAACACTGGTCATTCATTATTACGATGAACATATTTATATATGTTTTGTGTTTACAAAACATTTATTTCATTAATTGTGGTCACAGTGTGCTAAAATGTTCTTCTATGTTGTGGCATCACTTTTTATGCTAGCACACATGGCTTTGCCAGGCAAGATGGCACCATTTGAAAATAGTTGACAACACCATGAGGTTAATATAGTGATGTCATCATTTACAATGGATGTAGTTATCATGCTGTATTTATATGGATAGATGGCATTCCTAAATTACTTTAGAGGGATTTTTAATAATACATTTATTGAAAACATCTCCAAAGACAGCAAAGGGGATCCTTTACTAAAGATATAGGGCATGCACATTTTGCTTAGTACATGTAGTGAATTCACTTTGCAGTGACTACCCATGTGCAAGATTGCTGGTTGCACAAGATTAGATAATTGAAGTCAGTACAGCTTAACTTTATTACTTTATATACTAAACAAAGAATGTTGTTTCTTTTCAAATTGGTAACTCCTTTGCAAATTGAACATGTGTCCTTCTTCAGTAAGTAACCTCCAATGCATCAAACCCCAGATTATATATCATAGTAGGGAGAAGGTGGCATGGATTTGTAGCTTCAGAGTCAGAGATGGCTAAATTCTTTAAAGGTCCCCACACACGTATCGAGTGGGGACCGAGAGATGAGCTGTGAAGAGCAACGTGATGACGTCATCACGCTGCTCTCCATCGCTCACAGCATTGGTGGGCACCCATTGTGTGCTGGCTGTTAGTTTGAATGGTGACACCAGTCCCTATTCAAACTAATGGCATCACAAAGAGCCTTTGTGGGCACCCGCGAGCCGTGTCCGATCTTGCCGACGCACATCGGTCAGCGGCAAAATCGGCGTGGCTCATTACGTGTGTGGGGACCCTTAGTCCCTGTAGTTTCACTATGTGAAAATAAAACCAAAGTAGTACAGCACATAGTATCCCAAGAAAACAATTTGCTTGAGCACTCTTGCTGGCTTGATGGTAAGAATGGAATCCATTGATTTGCAATTCACCTCTCAGTCCTCAACCTGATTGCCTTTTTATTGTACCAGGTATCATTAATGAATGCATCATTTAAAAGAAAGGCAACACAAACAAGAGTGCACCATAATGTGCATGTAGAATATACAGTTATATATTTTTGCTAACACAGAAAATTTGATATGTTGTTGAATGCAATGCTATCACTGAGATATTGTATAAGCTGCCCTTGCTAACCTGGTTATAAAAATACCAATTTCATTAAAAGGAGTGAAGTAATGACCATTTTTCTAAGCTCTTAGTGATAGGTGCATTTACAGTTGGATATCATAATATAATAATAATAATACAAATTTAAAGATGAAAATCAAGATGTGTTGTTGTAATAACGAAACAGCTCTCCGTAAAAATTCCCATTGTTACTTGACAGAAGGAACCTTTACTGTGAATCCGCCTCCCCGTTTGCATGTCATTGCAGGCAATTCTATGTAATGCAAAAATAGAAGCTAACGTTACTTGTGTTATGTAAGAGGCTATGTAATATAGCAAGCATATGAACATGAGCAAGTTGTTTATTTCCATCCAGTGTTGCATTAATTTGTCACCAAGATCTTGCATTGATGATGGTAGAGTCTGACCGCTGCACAAAGTCTTCTCAAGCAGATCCCAAAGATGAATCCTGGCATTGTCTTCTTGAAATATGCCTGTCAAAAAAATTAATTGACGGAAATCCTGGTCATTTAGTATATTCAGGTAGTCAGCTGACCTCATTCTTGGAGCACATACTGTTGCTGAACCTATACCTGACCAACTGCAGCAATCCCAGATCATACTGTAGCACTGCCCCCATAGGCTTGTACAGAAGGCACTAGGCATGGTGGGTGCATCATTTTATCTGCCTCTCTTCTTACCTTTACCATTACTCTGGAAATATTTTTTTTGGGCCAGGCAGTGTATTTGAATATATATAGAATATGCATACATACACAGTGGACAATTGACTTACAAACTTCATTTGTTCCTAAGGGTTTGCTGTAATAATGGAGATACCCATAATGCATTTGAACCTCCCAAAGCACCCTTTATCTAACCTCTTCATAATAGAAACATGTTATGTATTGTTTTATTCACCAGAAGCACCAATAATTTTCTTGCTGTGCCTAGCCAACCAGAAACAAATTATTCAAGTTAACAGCTTTAGCTTACAGGAAAAAAGGATGAATGGATTCTATCTTTTCTAGCTATTTTGGGGCCATTTTGCTGCACTGTCTGAAATCAAAGCTGGGAACACATGCATAGATATGGGCCAGATTGATGGCCGCTTCGAGCGTGCTCACAGCCATATACCTGGCCCATATCTAATGTGGCCATCCTTGTTTTCGAGCGGGTCCAATCAATTCCGCTCGAAAACAGGGATGACGGACATGACCGTAAACCATAGTTGATGTCCATTGCTTTGCATGGGGACTGTGGGGTCTTCATGCAAAGCATCATCAGAGCTGGAGACACAGCAGTGCTGTGCCCCCAGATTCTTTGATGTCGGGCAGCAGTGCAATGACGGCATCGCGCTGCTGCTGGGAACCTTGAACGGCTCCTATGTCGAGCCGTGTTTTCCCTGCTTAAGTCCTCAGGCATGAGTATCTTACTTATCTTTGTAGCTGCAGACACTGAGCAAGCCAGCCTCACAGTACTCAGCAATTATGCTTAAATCATTCCTCTTAAAAGCTTAACACTCCCTTCTCCGTGTTTATATAAGTTAGAGCTAGAAGACAGGAGGCAGAAGATGGCAAGAGATGGTCCTGATGTAACGTTTCTGTGGTTACATAAGTCACTAAGGATTTGGTTAAGGTCTCCGTGAGAAGAAGAGTGCTGTGGACCCTCTTGGGTACTTACTGATTGTTTAGCGCAGTGCCAATAGATCTAGCAGTGTAAATATCCATTATACTGAGGCAGACATGTCTACTTATTATGTGACTGATGAAGCATATGACCATAACTATACAATGAATAAGTGCATCTCCTGGATCAGGGCAAAACACGATTATTAAATCTGCAGTTTCATATCTTTAACTTGTCTCTCCTTTCCCCCTTAAAAACAAGCTAATACAATTTTTTAAAAATTAACCGTTTCAGACCCAGTGTTCACATCATCAAGCAATTGGCAGCTAAACACTAAATTCTTACATGAAACTGTATGGCGGAGATAACCCTTTAACATTTTACAATTACCACCTCCGTTAATATAGTGACAGTTTACCCCTATGAATATGCTCATTATATCTTAAAAATGAAGTGCTCTCTTCTTCCTATGCCCCAGTCCCATAGATACTTAGTAAAATATCATTTCAAAAAAGTAAAATTTCTTAGAGGACAAAGCCACAGAGACTAATTAGCTGGCGTGATAACACAGCCTTATTGGAAGTGTCCCTGACAGCTATTAATTGCCTGTCACATAGTAGCAGAAAAACAGGATCATCCAGCACTTTTCTGCTGCAGAGGAAGCTGTTTAGTGTAGCCCGTTAGATATATACAAGAATAGCGCCTTGAAAAGCCGGTGTAATTACTTAATCACTGTAAGTTATATACACAGCTGTTGTCATAATGAATATAGCTGTCATTTATTAACTAGCAATAATCCATCTATATTTAAAAGGCAACTACAGTAAATGATATGTCCAGAGAAAGATCATTACTTTTCTTGTATTGTATCCTGTATGCTTGTACTATGATTTGCTCTGTTCGGGGTATATCTACACTAATTACGGAGAAAAATGGTTTATGACAGTATAAAAAATAGATGTTTTATCCTGCATTCTACAGTTAATGCTTACATGTTACCCAGAGTGCCTCTGGAGTTTTACCTTATTAAGCTTATTAAACTCTCAGCAAAAAAAAAACCAAAACATAAGCAATAAAAATTCCAGACGATAATAAAGACAATTACTAATGCCCTTACTTACAACTCTATGGATTTTACTTCTGGTTCATTGTCAGGCTTCTAGATTGGTTTTCATGTTTAAAATGGTGATTCCTATGTGTAAACAGAACATGCTTTCTCCAGAAGTAGATGGCATCGTGGCCATGGGTACATAGACATAGGGAGCTTTCCCAAATGTTAGGCAAAAGACCCAGAGAACGAGGTCTAGCAGCCATCTAGTGCTGCAGAGGGGACTACCATGTTCTGGTGACACATAGGAATTACCATATTAAACAGTAAAACCACTTTAGAAGCCTGAAAACAAAGGACAGGAAGTAAGGATTCCTGAAAAATTTTCAGCTAAAAATTAAAAAATATTTCCGGTAAGGTCATTTTTATTACTGTAGTTTTAGTGTGATTACCTGCTTGATAAGAATATTTTTGCTGAGGGTTTAATAACCCTTAAACTTCTGGTCAGAGAGTTTGTTAATATATAAGTGTATGGGTATGTCCCATGGGCCCTACTGTGCACACCCACCCTTCACTAAGCACCAGATGGCCACAATGTACACATATCTCCTAGACCATTGATTACGAACCAATGGCACGCGTGGCAGAGGTGGCACTTGGAGCCCTGTCTGTGGGCATGTGAGCTGTGTTTACATGCAGGCACTTTAAGATAAATAAGTGGGGTTTGGGTTTTAGTTTGGGCACTCTAAAAGGTTCGCCATCATTGTCCTAGACACTAATAGTGCCAACTGGCCTAACCTCATAACCACAATGTGTACCCCCCACACACAATTGCTGAGTGGTCACAATTCACTCACACCTTAACCCATGACAATTAAGCACACATAAAAGAGACCACATTTTAAAATGTCACCCATTCACTTTGACTATGCAGAAAACTTTAGGCCATTCTCAAAGCAGGGCTGTTTTTTGCACTATGCAGAATGTGTGAGTGCAAAAGGCCCTGGGGACTATTGGGGGCCCCAAGCTTCGCTCCATAAGCCCCCCATGCACTGCCATTTTCCGATCGCAGAGTCCGGGGATTCTCTTCCTCTCTTCCATCTGCTGGGGGGAGGGTTGGTGTTGTTGTGGTGGGTGGTGCGATGCGGACTCGCATAGGGCTCCATTAGACTGGAGAACAAACTTTTTTGCCATCAAAATACCTGCAGCAAGACACATCACAGCCCTCTTTTATTAAATGTGGGTCTAATAGAACTTCCCCACATGTTTGTAAATGTTTCCCCTTAATTTGTTATTTATTGACATGGCAAAACCACTGAAAACAGCGAATGCAGATTTCATTAAATTTTGTAACTGTAAAGAAGTAAGGGTTGCTGGCAACTTTCCCATTAAAAATGGGAATAAAAAAAACTAAAATAAGTGTTATTTGTAACTAAAAAATAAGTCAGCATTGGACTGAATTTACAAATCTTTCATTGAAGGATAATGATATTAATTTTCAGCTGTAATTTGTAATAAAAAAAATCTATGATGACCTATGATGAAATGAAATATACTTATTCTTGAATATAGGGCTCCTTCTCCTGGCATGTTATCTTTGTGAATTGTGCCTATTAGATGTCTTCATTTCAGAAACACAACCAATGACTGTTGGATAAATAGCAAATCATTGCATCTATAAGTTATATTTTTGATCTTAAAATGGAATATGCATGGTCCTCCTTATCTCTGACAAATGGATATCTCTGAAAAGGCATTATACGTTTTTTTCTTGGAGGTAACTCATTGCAGCTCTGCTCTCAGGCTTGATTTCTCATTACGCATAGTGCTGGTAGCGACAGGTCTCGGTAAAAGGGCAGCTCTTTGCTACTCTCAGCTTCAATCATTGAACTGAAGTAATGCTCTCTTCTCTTGTGGTTCCCATTACATCTTCCCAGGATGTGATAAGTGGGTCTGTTTCCCATTTCTTATCACCTTTCTGACAATCCTCACTTTATTCTATGTTACATAGGGCACTGCATACACACTGACAGATATTCTCTGCATATTCTTTCTAATTTACCTGTAGTTACTTCGTCTTCCATCACATGAAATACAGGGCTCCATGTAAACATATATAAGAAATATACTCACTGCTTGTGTTTTGCGACTAAAGTAATACCGTATGTTTTTTTAGCAATCAAAGACAAATCCTTAAATAACCAAATAGCAGCACACCTGCCTTACCTTAGCAAATACTACTTGGAGCTAGTGGCATCATTGTGGTGGGGTGCCTGATCATGGTGGCACCATCTGACTCCCAGAGGAGGGGCGGCACCAAACTTTCCAACACCGATGTTTTAATTGTATATAAGGGCTAAAGGAATCTTCTCTCCCTCAACAAAAGTGATGAGCAGCATAGGCGATATTTGAATTTGCGACATCTCTCAAATTATCTTCCAAACATTGTAAGTAATTTTGAGATTTATTGTCATGTGAAAATCAGCACTTGAACATGTGAATATTGTGTGTACATGCAAATATATATTGTGTGTTGTCACAGCAACATCTAGTGGCAGAATGTAAAATAACACATATATTTGAGATAAAGCACTATATTTGAGACCTCCGTGAATTCTCAAAATTTGTGCTTCAAAGATTCAGGCTCAACACTACTCAACAACCACAAAAGGCAATGTCAGATGCAGCACAGTCTTGGCTTCCCCTACCTCCTCTTGTGAATGATATATTCCTGAGTCCCAAGTCTTTTACCAGTTCCTGCAGCATATCTGTGCATCACCAGCAAGCCTTGAATCGTGGGGAGAGATAAAGTGCTTGCAGTGTGTCCAGGGCTGAGCAAATGTACAAAAATACTTCAGCCTAATTGTATGCTAGTTGTTGGCACCAGGTGACACCAAACCAAGTGACACCACTGCCTGGAGCAATGCCTTCTGGGAAAATATAGCAAATGTTGATCTTTTAGTAAATATATATACGTCATCCTAAAGCTAATTTTAGGAGGAGGGTGTATTATAGTGCAAGGCTGCTTTCCTTTATAAAGATTTGTAATCTCTAAAACATTTCAGATTTTTATGTATTATTAGAATATTGTAGTACAGAATTTCAGGTTTCCTGTGACCTAAAATGCAACAGGATGATATAAGGTAATCAAATGCAGGAATTGACCAACATAAGAATTGCTCACAAGACAAATATGACCCGTATTTTTATCCCCGCTGTAGAAGCTGTGACATGAGCAGAGAGATTATACAAAAATATACACTAATTGTTTAGTATGAGAAGAGGCAAAGTATCAGTTTTAGGTGGACAGATCCTTATGTTTCAGTGCCTAAGAGCACACAAACCCCAATACAGGTCTTTCAGTGACACCTAGTGTTAACACATTGATATTTACGCTTCCATAGCTCAATGTGATGATATTTCATGAATGACTTATCAGGGACACATCCAGGTAGTATAGAAAGCAGGTGGTATTGATGAGAGTACTAAAGTTTACAAGGGTTCTAGAGAGTACTATAGGAGGACGATCCCTCCTGTTCATGAGTTCAGAAGCAGACAACCTACCTTCTTATAGGCACAATAATATAGCTTTTTCTTGAATGTGGCCCTCTTCAAAGTGCTTCCTCTGTAAATACCCAGACTTCTGTGCAATATGTTATTCCATGTGACATTTTTCAGTGATCCAGCTAATCATTGCTATGTCTAGGCCTACTGACTTTCAGAAAGTCATACTTTCTGCAAACAGAGCAAACGTGTTGCCTGTAGGGAAATTGAAGGTGACTTTTAATCCAGAAAGTTTTTTAAAAAATATTCTTGCTCACTTTTTTGTTGTTTTTTTTTTTGCAAAATTTGCAAAAA
>CM070033.1:91899419-91914369 GCA_036250615.1 Ptychadena robeensis
GGAGGTCAATAGCGCTGCCCCCCCCCCTCCACTGCTCCTCTTCGGCATCATACATAGCGCCGAGGTGATCAGGTCCTCGATACTCTACATGAAGAGAGAGGTCCTTGATACTCTACATGGCTGCGGGCTCACCAAGGATAGGTGAATATTCCTGACTGTAAACCGGGGAAACTTTGCGGGATAAGGTACCCTGAGTTGAGTCAGATTTGGTCCACGAGTCGGAGTTTGACACCTCTTGTGTACAGTGTCCAGGCTAAAAGTCTGGGTTGCTTTACTGCTTCCTGAAAAAGGAGACTCTGTACAAACTGACAGTGGTTACAGTATATGTGGTTGGTGGTCATTAACCACCACCACCAACCACTATGGCAGCTAACCATAACCAGCCATCAGCTACAGGTTAGAAGCAACAGGTCACATCTCATCATGCCTATGATTTCTGGGCAGTTGGGAGTTTAAACCTGTCCCTATGAAAGCTATGAATCTAAAAAATATTTAATACCCTGGACATCCCAGAATATTTCATTTATGTATTGCTTTATGGCCCTACATGTTTATGTGATGCAAACAACTAGTCTAACATCAAACCAAGTAGTCACATTTTTTATGGTTTTCTCATTTTGAAGCTAAGGGCTATGATACCAGACTTGTAATTCAGGGATGTGGATCAAATCAAAACAAATGATGTTGTTTTCTGCATTTAATGCTAATTCTATTGAATATTACATATAAAGTACTGGACAACTAGGAAAATCCGAAATGCGGCTTGTAGTATTCTGTTGATTACATGACTTAATTGACAATTTGTGATTACTATCAATGACTTCTCCAATTTTACTTCAATCTAAATGTATGCATTCCATCGGTAGAAATCATCATGTCGAATGTCTTTACATCTTGAAATAACTGTAGCTTAGCTAAAGTTATTCCAGATATTTGAATAAATACAGCAACACATGCATTATGAAAGGGAATACTCTTACACATTAATACAGAGGTAGCTGAGGATCATGAAGAACATATTGTAAACAAGTTTAGATTTTCTGCATATTATTGTATATTTACACGAAAAGCTTTCTTCTATTACTATAAAACATTTGTTCTTATAAATATTAATTTGTAACATGTGTAAATCAAGATATACAGCAAATTCACAGGTTGTAGCCACACTGCGTGATGAAAATAGTCTGAAATGCGTACTGGAACAATGCTGCATGTTTTCTGCTATTGGCACAGTAGTGTCACATTTCCAGAAGCCTTTAATCTCTGGTACAATTTCACATCCTGTCTGAAGTTTGTATATTTTACGACAGCGCGCTGCCTGAACATAATGTGATACTTTTCGTGTCCAATTCCTTTTTGGTGCAATGACTTTTTAATGTTCTAAAAGGTTTTGACTCAACAAAGGGAATGCACAAATTTGTTTATTTTCTAGACATATGGTCTGAATTATTTATTTTTTGAAAATGGTGAAAATATCTTATATTGCGTGGATTTAAAAAAAAAAAAAGAAGAAAAAAAAATTCTTTGGTCAATTCTTAAATAATTTGTACAATTTGTGGTATGTGCTGAGAATATGCATGACTCTTATTTGAATGCAAAGCTAGTATGCTTAAAAAATGAAAAAGATGTTGCCTATCTGTCTACCTGTATCGGATTTACGGTGTTTCGGAGCTAAGCATTATCAATTGCCTTCTTGTGAGTGCAAAAAGCTTTTGTAACAAAAACAAAATGGTTGAAGCTATGTGAAAACTCCCTTTTCAGCCAGAATGCTACACAAGGATGTGTGCACACTACAACAGAGCCCTGACTGCCATTGGTACTTCAATAACAAAATTCTAAAGCAGCATCCTCTTTGTTAACTTATGGATTCTAGTTACATCGCTTTATTAATCCTAAAGAAAAATATATCCATTTATATCCATGTGTTTCACAAATTAAAAGGAAATTATCAAGTTTTTGGGTCAATTTTGTTGTTCACTTTTTTTTATATTTGGAAGTTTATAAACAGATATTTTGTATCATTATTTTTCTTATTTGTAATGAAAAAGGTTTATTTACAATTAATAAATATTTCTAGGTGTTTCCATGCTTTACTGCAATGCCTTCAGTGCTGGCTTATAGGAGCTAGACAGCATCATCTTTACAGCGAAAATAGAAATGTGTCCATCCTCTGAGTCATTCAGCTGACCTATTCTGGGACCCCGCTTTTCAGGCCTGTAGTGATTACTAAAGGCTCCTATACACCTCACAATCATACCATACACACAACTTTTCTTCTACCAAAACCATGTAATATGAGGACTGTTCAAAACCTTCCAATCACTATGTATTCTATCAGGGAGGACCTACATAGTTGTTGGTAGATCTAAAGGAAATTGTATGGAGTAAAGGTGTATGGGGGGGCTTAAGCAGTAAACCAACTATCTTAAAATTCTGGAATACCAGACTTAGACTGATCTTTCAGCAAAAGGGTCACCATGAAAAGTGATTGGCAACATTTTAGATTCTTAATTATAATCCAAAATAATGTATACAAAAGGAAAAAATACAGGTATGTTTTATTTATTCCCAAAAGAAATAAGCTACTGCACAGAGTATCATTCCAAACAGAAAAAATGGCAGCACTGGTGTTGGTGAACTAAAATCATTATCTGAGATTGCAGTTTCAGGCCTTCTACATTGTATTTGAATTACATGAAGGGCATGAGCTCAACAACACTTCATGTCCTTAGTGTATGTGGATAGTAATAACTAACTGATAATGTCTTCACAAGTCATTCAGGTTCTTCTTCACAAACTAATACATCACAATCATGCCCTTACCTGCTAGAAGCGCTCTGCAGTACCCCAAGCTGGGATGTCATGGAGAAAGCCAACACCAGAAACCCATATAGCACATACAGGCAGCAACTGGAGCACTGAACATATTGGTAGAGCTTTCTTCCTCTTCTCTTATCACAGATATCAGTTTATGGATAGCTCAATAGCAGTGTTACCTACAAATTGGGTCCTGCACATGGTAATGTTGCTGATATGATATATGCCCTTATACAGGTGTGTGGTGGTAGTATGCCCTTCTACCCCATGCAAGAGCCAGTAACACTTGGGCATTCAATGCACAATTGTAACGGGAACATGTTCACCTTTCCAGTTACAAAACAATACAGATATCTAGAAAAGGGGATGACTGTTTTAGGAGTGTTGCCCACTTTCTACCGAAGCCTTTTTTTTATCTCACGTGTACATAACACTGCATGCAGAGTGATGTTGTTATGCAATGACTTGTTAAATGTTTGATACTAATGTTTTGCTACCATGTGAAGGCTGCAGATCTATGTCGAAACTGCACCCTACAGACTTTTGTATTTCAGTATTATTAACCCTAAATGTGTATTTTTTGTCTGCTTTGTTAAAATATTTATAAACATGAGAAAAATAAACATACCTAATTAAACTTAACTTGTTAACATTACTTTTTATTTCACCATTTCACCAAAACATTGAATTTTATTGTATGCAATTTACAACAATAACTTCAAGATAAATAAAGAAGTGGGCAGCCAAAGACCTATGGTATGGCACTGAGCGTGGTAAAGGAGATCCATGGACACAAACACAACAGCTTACCTATATGTGCACCTTGATACAGTATTTGTATGCACAAATATCTTCTTTAAACTAAAGTGAAAAGGTGATGGGCTTTTAAACATTGAAGTGTCACACAGCGTTATACAACCTATAATACCAATTTTCTGAACAAGTAGAAATGGGGCCCTTGAAACAAGCCATCCCTGACCTGAACTATAGCCAGCCTGCCAACCTGACCTTTAGGGATTAATTACTATATTGCGTAAGTGTGAATTTTGTCACTATATGTGCCACCCCCTTTCTCATGTATCAAATACTCAAGGATAGCCCTATCCCCAGATTTAAGGCACTGGGATACCAAACTAGTTGTAAGAGTTTAAGGCACTGGGAGAGTCAAACGTGTATCCTTAAAAGGGTCTTTATTCAATAATGGACCTAAAATATTATCAGTATTAATTATAAAATGTGAATACAAATCTTAATGATTAAAAATGATGATGACATGTACAGTCACCAGTTTACAGTACATCATTATACAATGTTTATAGTGGATACAGTAGTAGTAGATCCAGTTATGCTCCGACACATTTCACCACCAACTGGGGCTGCTCAGGTAGAGAATGGATCACTATAATTGAATAAACAACAGTCATAATCATTATACTTTATATATATATGTATAATGATTATGACTATTGTTTGTTCAATTATAGTGTTCCATTCTCTACCTGAGCAGCCCCAGTAAGGGGCGAAACACGTCAGAGCATAACTGGATCTACTACTACTGTTTGCACTGTAAACATTGTATAATGATGTACTGTAAACTGGTGACTGTACATGTCATCATAATTTTTTTAAGATTTGTATTGACATTTTTCAATTGATACTGATAACATTTTAGGTCCATTATTACCCTTTTAAGGATACATGTTCGACTCTCCCAGTGCCTTAAACCCTTACAACTAGTTTGGTATCCCAGTGCTTAAATCTGGGGATAGGGCTATCCTTGAGTATTTGAAACCTGATCTTTAGCTGTATGTACTGTAATGTAATCATCCTCAAAGTTCACAATAGAGACTTACAAGGTTTAACTTTATATTAGTTTATCAATGCCTGCTGTGTGTTCACATTAGAGTGGACAATTTGGCATGTCCCCTGTCAGAAAAGAGCTGACATTTTATCAGTATAAGGTACATGCAATGGACAGCAGGAGCACATTTTGCCCATAGTTGTAAACCATCTCGTTTTGGCAGTGAAAGTAATGTTTTTTTGTGTGGCTTTCCCGGCCAAATCCTAATTTCCATTAATCCTAGATTTTTCCCAGGATTTTGAAATCGGGGTATTTAAGGAGGGAGGGGCAAGTACTCTCCCTCCTAAGTTCCCATCCTGCTTTTCCAAGTTAGTCAGTTGCAACCTATTTAAAGCAATGGGCTATGACTCACCTTCATGCATGTCCTAGCCCATTGCTTTCAATGGGCAGTGCCTCCATTATAGCAGGATATCCGCCATCCATGGGGATTTTGATGCAGGCTATATTTTTACTGCATGTGATGGAAGTGTTAACGTAACACATCCTAGAGGAGCAGTGATCAGATTTCGCCATTGTTAAGGTGGTGCGTTATAATACCCTATGGGCTGACATATCCCAAAAAAACAACAGGTGCATAATGTATGCATCACTCTGATTCAATTTCAATGGATGACACTTCACGTTAATACCAGCAGCATGCACGTGTTGATATTTTTGCAACTCATATACAGGCACATAGTCCACTGCTTTCAATCAGCAGCATCTTCATGACCCATTGGAGACATAGCCTTACTGTCAAAGAAACGTGTACTTTTACTCCTATATTCGGGCCCTTTTAAACCAACACAAATGTTAAATTTCTTGTATAACAGAGAAACCTTTAAAGTGACAATAATAAAAATGGTTAAAGGAAAACTTTCTTTGAGGCACTTATTAAAACAAAAGGAATTAAGAGATATAGAACATTTGCCTTGGAATCTTGGAATTTGCCAACAGATACTTGTGCTATGTACAGAAATGTTCTGACAAGATCAAGCAAAGTTTTTTCAGTTCAGTGCTAGATTTGGATCACTTTTGGTACTCATTATCTGCTTGATCAAACAGAAAAATCACGATTGACAGGCTTGAAAGATTTAGAGGAACTTGAGTTAAATAAATTCGATCCTGTAAGCAGGGATGGCTGGATCATTAGAGCAGCTCTCATCCCCCTCTCAATATTCTCTGAAGTCTAGCCATGTCTCCTACAGCCTGGAAGGGTCATAATACTAACAACAAATGACAGGCTAGGTCTGCTGTTTCCAAGGTGAGAGAGATAAGTGAATGACAGGCTACTTCTCCCCTGCCCTTTCCCTTGGCCTCATTAGCTTGTATGTTTCTGTGATCTTATCACAACTGCTAGGACCTGCTTCTGCAGGGGAGGAGGACATTGCATCAGTCTAGATGAAATATAAGGTTGTACTGGTGGCTTAGGTAACCTTTCTGAGTCATTTGTATCAGAGTTGCACTATTCAAGATAGCAGCTCACAAGCAGCGGTAATGCGTTCTGGTAGCAGTAAATGTTTGACACAATGACACTATTACATTATATGGTATCAAAGATTCTAAGGTGCAATAGTGTTTTCAAACTTGAGTGGTTCACTTAATCAAAACATTATGGAAAAGCCAAAAAAACAAGAAATGTTTCAGGTCCAGATCCAGAGGTCCAAAAAAAAAAATTTATATTTTGTATGGTTAGAACCAGGGAGAGGCTATTGGAGAGAATACAATAGTGTGAGTCCATATGTGGTAATTCTATTAATCATCCAAAGCAATGGAAATTATAAAGGCTTTGCCAACATGTTGGTTTCCTGTTCAAAGCTATCTTCTAGCAGGAGCAATTTTTTGCGCTTGAAGAAGCCGTGTCTGCTAATTTTTTGCATCGCACAATCGTACGACGTGAATGCACACAGTGTTTGAATCTATTAAAAAATCAAGCCGTGTATGACTACCTTTATTTACTGCTAAGCTGGGCTTCTGGTAAAAGACTGACCCTAGATGCAGATCTGCTTCAACTCAGAAACCTTGGAAGACTGAAGGTGGGTGGAGATAATTGTGACATTTGGCTAAATAAATAACGAAAACCTTCCTTAGATCTTTGAAATGTTTCCACATGTGAATGTATACATTGAAAGTCCTATAATGACCATTTAAAGTAAACTGATCATAGTAGATGTATGGAGACTTGCATTGCTTATCTCCCAATGTAGCTGACAATGGCAGTATGAAATGGATAATGTAACAGTTATACACAGATTTCATTAAGACCTATTACACAGGTGTATAAGCTCAAGTCTAGGAGGGTTACTAGAGGGTGTACTATTTCTGTACTTTGGCCAATACTTCTGTAACAGAACAGAGAGCTCCAGATAAAAAGATTGGGGTGACAGATCTAAGGATAATTTTAAATAGAAATAGTAATGCATGAAGGCATTTAACACACTCGTATAGTAAAGTATTTTTGTTTAAATTACTATACATTTGTTCCAAATTGTTTTTCTTACCAGAGTTTATTGGGGTGTAACCACTGGTTTAGACCTCTGCACAAGATTGTCCCTTTTGTCTGACCTATAATGTGACCTTTGCTAAAAACACTGCTTAGTTGGTCACAATGGTGTACTATTTCTGGTATATTGTCGAAATACACATCTATTTCCTGAAGGCAATTCTGGCAGTAATTAGTAATGGTGAACTGCCCCATGGCACATAACAGACTTCTTTATAGGGCATCTATTATTATGACATTATTTATCTGCAAGAAACCCCCAAAAAATAGAAACTCAGAGTAAACATCGATCGATATCAAATCTGAACCCTTAACATTGCAATCTTCTGTGGTGCTGCACAAAGCAGGCAACAAATTTGTGTTAATAATAAAAAGTGGTTACGAACACAAACACACAGTAATTACAATAAATAATGAGTAAGCAACGCCTTTGTAAGCCTAAACGCAATGCTCAAAATAACCCACACTGTGCTCACCTAAACAATATATAAAATAATTTTACACTTGGATAAAGACTTGAGGGAGAGTGGTGGATTGGTGTGGAGGTCGGTCTATCAATCTTGCAGACTGGCAATGACAATGCCAACTGAAGATTAATTTAAGGTTTCACTAATGGGCCATCTGGTCAAGAGACCACTGGCTGCATGGGAAACATCATTCCTGACGCCTTTTCATTTAGAATGAATGTATTTATGTATTTGTTTCACAGCCTAATGCCTCCTATATGCTGTGGACAAGGCCCTTTTGGTGCTGAGGATAAAACAAACACTGTCAACGGCTGTACAGATGCCACTTGTGTCTGAAAGAGGTGGAAACAAGGTCACACAAACATGATAGCTTTTATATCTAATCAGCATTCTAACTTCATTTTTTTAGTAGTATTTATGTAAAGCCAAAGGTACCGTGGCCCTAACAGAATGGAAAGGGGGGGGGGCTTGTGCTCATTATTAAGCTGAAGTCAGCGCATCCAAGCGCATAGTGGATCCCTAACCTTAAGCCTGCCATAGACACCTCGATCTATGGCAGACCTTTAGCAGACTGATTACAGCGTGGTGACGTCACCACACTGTGAGCAGTCTGCTAAATGTCGGACAGGAATCCTGTGTGATCCACTGACACACAGGATTCCTGTCAGACTGAAGCCAATTACCTCGGAGGGGGAGGAGACCCCCCCTCTGATTTAACAGCGTTAACAGCCTACAGCTGTCAGTCGATCCGACGTGCCGGCTTTTTTTCAACATAATTCAAGGTGGGCTCCCTTATAGTTGCGGCAGACCAACCTTGATGTGATCGGCGGGAGCGAGCACACAGGTTGATCTGCTACAACTATGGCCGGGAGTCTGCCCGTCTATGGGGGGCTTAACTCTGCAGAAAGAGAGCTATACACTGTGTGCTCCAGGAACATCAATGTACGGTAAAGTATGGGGTTTTAAAAGTTCTTTTTTTATGGCATGAGGGAATCCGTAAAATGCAAATCAATTCCTGACCTTATGTGTACATGTTGTAAAGACGATGGTTTTATCAAACCTAAAGCCCCACGATACAGCTTTCAATCACTCCATACGATTTCCTTTTGATCTGTGTAGTATAGTGGTCTCTCTGATAGAATTCATAGTTATTGAAAGGTTTAGAATGGTCCTCGTATTAAATAGTTTTAGTTTTGTATGTATGGTAAGATTGTAAGGTGTATGGGGTGCTTTATTCATTAAACATTCGTTTTTTTTCAGTGTGTAGGGGACATATTGAATAAAACAAAAGTAAAAATTATAGACATTAATACAGGCAACTATTTGTAGCTGTATATCTAGCTGAGTAGAAAACATGTGAATTAGCACCCAGCTACACTACACCGATATCCTATATGTATCCAGGTCCCCTTTTTTAGACATCTGTTTCATCTAGTTTGTCCTGTGAGACTATAAAATTATAAAATGAACATGAAAAGATATGCAGATATGTAGTGCAAGTCAAAATGTTTGGCCCAATCCGTAAAGTCATTGCGGCAATGGAGTATGCGAAATCGCATCCCTCCATGGATGTCGCTATATTGTCACTGGATGCCGAGAAGGCCTTCGACAATATTAACATTTCTTGGCTCTTCAGGGTTCTGAAGCAGATGGGATTCGAGGGACCCTTCATTCATTTTTTAACCCAAATGTATTCCAAGCCGATTGCCAGGGTGGGAGCGGCGGGACTATTGTCTCCGGCGTTCCGGCTCTTCAAAGGCACTCGCCAGGGATGCCCTCTCTCCCCTCTGCTGTTTAACCTTGCACTAGAACCATTGTCGCGGTACCTTCTCGGCTCCACACAATTTAAGGGCCTACCTATAGGCAAGGAGCCCTTACGCTTAGCACTGTTTGCTGATGACGTGCTCTTGTTTACCGCCGACCCGGCCAATGACCTGCCATTTATACAGGAGTAACTCCGGATGTATGGCCAGTTCTCGGGACTTCGGGTGAACTACTCCAAGAGTGAGATACTTACCTTGAGTGGTACGAGGAAAAGGAGCTGGGCGTCTGCCACAGAATTTGCCATGGCGAAAGACTATATAACGTATCTGGGGATACACATCGGCAAACAGCCATCCTCCCTCTATTCTCTTAACTTTACCCCCATATTCCAGAAAATGGTGAAGGAGTTGAAAAATTGGTCCACACTGCCGATTTCACTATTTGGTAGAATGCACTTAATCAAAATGTCCTGCTTCCCCAAAATACTCTATCCACTGCATACCATACCACTACTGCTGAGACACAGTGACGTACGACTGTTACAAAGCGCATTTACAAATTTCATTTGGAACAATGGCAAGGCACGCATTGCGTATCGTAAACTCATGCTCCCCAAGTCTGAGGGGGGGGATGCCGATGCCAGATATCCGTTTATACAACCTGGCCTGCCTACTGAGGCATGCGTCAGACTGGATACGTAATACTTCTATTTATTCCAACTTAGAGTTGGAGAAAGAAATGGTTAAGCCTTGGTCGCTGGTACCATTGCTCCACTGTCGCCCAGTGAAACTCCCAGACAAACTCAAACACAACACTCTAATCCGAGATACTGTAGTGGCATGGAGAGAAGTGCGCAAGCTGTCCCACATTCCATTCACTATGTCTATACACTACACTCTGGAAAGGAACCCAGCTTCTATTGACGGATGTGCTCCGGGGATCTACCAAATGTGGGCAAATCAGGGGTTAGTCCGGTTACAACAGTTTTTTAACGGATCACAAACTGATCTCTTTTGACGCTCTTAGCCAGACATACAACCTTCCACCCAATCAGTTTATTTACTATTGGCAGTTAGTGAGTTACTGGAGATCGCTGTCTCTTACTCCAGTGCAAGCTTTTGCCACGTACCCGCTGGATCACCAGCTGATAGCTAAGGCGATAAATATTTCCAATCTATACGGTTTCATGCTAAAAGGCATTAGATGTGGGGGATCTGTGGCAACCCAGACGATGTGGGTGAGAGATTTTCCTACGGTTACTATGACTGAAACATTGATCCCAGGCTACCTGAATGTCACTAAACTGATAACAAGCGAAACCTGGAAGGAGACGCAATACAAAATACTACATAGGGCTTACATGGGCTTTTATCCCATGGCCAAATCCAGCAAAGACTATATTGTCTCCTCAGGCTGCTGCCCCAAGTGTGGTCTATTTAAAGCCAATATTGCCCATTGCCTCTGGCAATGCCCGCCAATAGTGCGGTTTTGGACGGAGGTAATAGCTTACATCACTAAGATCACAGAAGAAAAAGTGGCTCTGGAGCCGGGTCTGTTATTTGCTCACGTAAACAGGACAGTCCAAACAGGTGTTAGGTCGGGTTTGTCCCAGTGGGCCCAGATCTGCCTATTGGCAGCTAGACGCTGTATCATGCGCCAATGGTTGTATATTGAACCGCCTACTATCCCGTTCCTAACGAACACGCTGAAAGATCTCTTTCATATGGAAAGACTAGCAGCAATTACACTTGGTGACAAAACGACAACTAAATTTTTTCGCAGGTGGAGAAAATTCCTACAATGTACTTTCACAAGGAGTGAAATTACATCAATGATGCAACGGTTCAGACAATCCACCTGGTATACTAAAAATAAGCTTCTTAATGCATTAGGCCCACTACAGGTGGCAGATGGCCCTAGCTGAATTCAAGTGGAACGTCACGATTCCCGAAATGTGGTGGCTGAACAGGTTATATAGATAGATTGTTAGATGGTATTTTGTTTTATTTGACTGTTTGTTTTGTTTTTACTGATATGGTACGGATATCTAATGCAAAAAAACGCTTAAGGCTGCCATACACGGCACGGATTCGTGCCGGATTCCGGCGCGATGGATTCCGGGCGCGTGCACGCGGATCCATCGTGCCGGAATCCCCTGCAGCCCACCTTGCCCGTCCGACCGCATCCGATGGATCGGGGGCACAGAATCGGATCCGAGGAAGAACCAACCTGTTGGTTTTTTCGGGTCCGATTCTGCTCTGATCAGGGGGCGTTGCGGTCAGGGAGGCGATCCATCGGACACGGATCCGGCCTTACAAGGTGGGCTGCCACGATCGGATTCCCTAATTGGCTGATCTTCTCACCTGTGGATGCCGGCGGAATCGCCGGAATCCATCGGGTGCTGAATCGATCAGCCAGGGAATCCGTGCCGTGTATGGCTAGCTTTATTGCGATATACGAAATTCAACTGCACTTGGACATTATTGTGAACACGACACATCCAATAGCTCGGATGACACAAATGTGTGACCAGTTTCTTAACTGAGGATGCGATATCTGTACCGTATTGTTTGTTGTAAAATTTACAAAATGTAATAAAAAGATAAAAAAAAAATGTTTGGCCCAATAACATGCAAAGGTCATCCAAAGAGATTGCTTCCTAAAACAGCTATCTTCCTAGAAATCTATTTATATTATATAACTTTCCTTATAAGACTAAATCAGAAAGACCTGTTGACTACCTTGCTATTCAGATACAATGGAAACATTTATGATTGTAAAGTAACACAACATCCAATCCAAAGAAAACATGTTACAAGTAAAACATTTTGTTATCTGGCTGCCTTACTTTATTTTACTTACTTACACCTTACTGATGCTCTGGATTTGGATCAAGTTGCAGTTGACAAATCTAACTTCACACCGGCTTTCAAGGTAAGTAAGCCAAAGTATTCAGCAAATATAGCCAGTCATGCAGCCTGCCTATCATTTTGGAGAGATAAGCAATGCAAGTCTCCATACATCTACTATCATCAGTTTACTTTAAATGGCCATTATAGGACTTTCAATGTATACATTCACATGTGGAAACATTTCAAAGATTAAACTTAAAATGTGTTTAAATCAATAGTCAGAAACATGAAAGGTATTAATCAGTATAAGCCTCAGGTGCCCAACCTGAGGCCTGGGGGCCGCATGCGGCCCTTTGGGTGTTCTTTGGCGGCCCCCTGTGGTCCTCCACTTAAGGCCCCCGAAACCAAACTGTTATTGCATAGGAACTAACCTGTCCGAGTGGGAAGAGGAGAGGCGATAAATGTACCTGATTGACGTATGTAAAAGCCAATCAGCGACCTAGATGGCACCTATGGGATGGATGGGATGAGAAAATCCCTCACCTCTCCTCTTCTCCTCTAGTGTTGGCAGGGAATCAGCAGACTGGTGAGGCCCTATGCTCCCACTATCCAACAATGAACAGGGGTGCTTGTATAATATGTATTATGGCACATAACCTGACAAGAGGGGCATATAACCTTTGAATCAAAGGTTATGTGCCACATAGATATCATCAAAGGCCATCATCTAGCTATGCTTGCTCTCATTCGTTCATTAAAAAATGCTTGTACAAAGGTACCCATACACGTTGCGATTTTTCGTGGACCGATTCGATATTCGACTCCAGATTTTTGCTTTACTGCTATTTTTAAAAGTCGGTCTGATGCACGATTTTTTACCCGATTTTTCGGCCGACCGACCGATCGGCCAGTTGTATCAGGAATCTTTTAAACGTCTCTTTTAAATGTGGCCGACCGACTGAAAATTACGGGCATCATCATTCGGGACCCGACCGACTTTTCGGCCGATTTTCTAAAAACAGCATCGGTCGGACTACATTTGCATGTTACGAATCCCGAACGATCGACCTACCCGACCGACCGGATCGGTCGGAAGGGCTAAAATCGCACGAAAAATCACGTGTATGGGTACCTCAAGTCAGTATAGGTTGAAAATGTAATGTGTGGCCCTTTAGTGATGCTGAGGGTCGCACTTGTGGCCCTCCATGTCAACTCAGTTGGCCACCACTGGTATAAGCAATGGATACTGACTACAGCTATATTGAGTGTATACGTTTATATATGAGTGCTGGATCCACAAGCTGATGATGAGGCCAGCATGTGAACAATCATGGCAAGGCCGGACAACATGAAAATAAAACAGTTTTATTAACATTTTAACAATAATAACATAAAACATCAAACCAAACAAAACTAGTAACATTCACAGCAAACATTGTGTTTTCATTTAAACATTCAAAAAATTCATTGGAAGACATTTGTTTAAAGCTTTACATTCCACAGCAATTTATCTCATCAGTTTAACCTAAAAGATAAAAATAGAAGTACATTTATGATGGGATTCCTACAAAACACATGCGCAAACTGTTGTCTATCACTTAAAGTACAAGTGACAATCAGACTTCTCATAAACTGCTGTAAATAAGCGTATTTTTTGGACTATAAGACGCACCGGACCCTAAGATGCACCCACTTTTTAGAGCAGGAAAACCAGATTTTTTTATATATAAGTTTTCACATCAATTGCAATGAATTAAATTAATGCAATATTAAATTCAACCAGTAGATGTCAGCAGTACACTCACAGCACATCATGTCATTCTCCACACTGATCTGGAGGAGGGGGGGAAGGCTGCCCAGTCTTCTCTCCTTTCTGGCTGGGCCTGTGTCCGTGGAAGCTGCAGAGTGATTGCAGTTTCCATTGACACGGAGAGGGATAGATGGCAGTTCCTCTATTGCTCTCTTCATTGCTTATACCAGCAGGGCTCTGTTAGCAAAAGCAATAATACAGTTCAATCCCCTTGCTGGGAGAGCAGGCGGGAAGCATTCGGACCATAAGACGCAGGCACCCCCCCCCCCCATTTTGGGGGTGAAAAAGGTGCATTTTATAGTCTGAAAAATACAGTATTAGCAGGTAGGAGACACAAATGAGTTATGGATAGGTCCACTTTAATGGTGTCTGAGGAAAAGCAAAATTTTTAGAAAATGTTTTTACCAGTTTATTCCGCAGTGTCTGGTTCCCTTCCCTTCTTTTTCTTGCTGTCTGGTGTGTCTATACATGAGAAATGTCCAACTCAATAAATGAAGCATTGCAGATTATCACACAATTGTTACTCATTATGTAAATAATATTAGTATTTTAAGTGTTTGTAAACCCATCACAACTAGCAATGTGTTAACGAACAAATATCTAGCAAAAGACAAGAATATGTTGGGTTTTATTGTTGTATCAAATTGTTAGATTTGTATCCGATTGTTGGTTTTGCATCGAATACACTGTGTGGTACAAATATCAATTGATGTTAGATTGAAAGACAATTCAAAAGAAAATCATCAAGCAAACGTTGTATGTGTGTATGGTAGGGCAATAACAGAAATGATAACGATAACTCCTGAAGTTGTGTGTTTTTTCTTCTCTTTGAATGTGTGCTTGTATACAGGGAGTGCAGAATTATTAGGCAAATGAGTATTTTGACCACATCATCCT
>CM070033.1:91924282-91936289 GCA_036250615.1 Ptychadena robeensis
TGGTCTGTCGGCCCCCACTCGGTACGTGTGTGGGGGCCTTAAGGCTCGGGTCACAGTGGGTGCTGTAATGTTATACACTACATGTATTTATTCTTATAGCAGAAAAGTCATTATGTTCATTATGACTGTTTGTTTAAACAGTTTGTTTAAATTTAGTAGGAGTCGGAGTCGGTCCATTTTTTGCCGACTCCGACTCCAGGGACCCAAAAATGTCTCCGACTCCGACTCCTCGACTCCGACTCCACAGCCCTGGGTTAAAGAACTGTAATGCAACAATGACACTCCCACACAACTGTCCAACCGCACTCATTGCCAAAACTGAGATCCACATAGGCATTCTCTCAGGCGTTATCAACCAGGGTTGGATACACTGGTGTTGGAGTAGATACAGCCCATCTCCAAAGCCAAATCAATGTCTTTCTTGTAAATCCAACATGTACACAGCACTACACCAACTCCCCTAGGGGTCTCCTCTTCTCTGATACGTTTCACCCCTCAAAACGGAGCTTATGCATAGGCTTCTATTAAGTCTAAATATATAGTATGTTACCCTACATTCAATCAAACACATAAACTCTATCCATGCTTCATCTTCGCAAGGTTTAACAAGTTATAATATCTTATGAGCAGAGCTAAGTCTTCCAATACAAATAATAGGAAAACAAAGATACACAAACTAGGAATAACCACATGGAATTAAAATCTTTACCATATATGTTTTTGACATGTAAAGCATATACAGTACCTTCCAATCTGATGTTATGCTATAAATCACCTTTTCTTTATCTTTATATATTTGATCACTTGAATATTAAGATAAGTGACAACTGTCCCATGTTCATTATTACAATGTATAATATAACATTTTAATAACGAACATGGTATTCAAGCAATCGAACATATCAAGATAGGACCCAGAAAAGGTTTGCAAATTTGGCACAGCAAGAAATATATTAGATATACCATCTGGGTATCTGATAATAAGATACCGTATATTTCGGACCATAAGACGCACCCAGTTTTTAGAGCAGGAGTATAAGAAAAAAAAATTAAGTGTTCAAGCATTCATCTCAATTGAGGAAAAAATCTCATGCCACATACATTTCAGCCACTAGATGTCACGAGGAACACCTGCCGTCACCTGCCACCCGACGTCACCAGCTTCCTTCTCACACACAGATCGGGAAGGGGGGGAGGGATGCTGTATTTGTCTCTCCCTACAACGCGATCAAGGGAGAATGTAAGTATGTACTGCCCTGACTTTATGAGTCTCCTTTCCTGCCTTCCAGGGCACTGAGAGGCATCACATAGTCCCGGCCGGCTGCAAGAAGCAGACGAACAGATGCGGACATGAGATCCCAAACCCATGCGGGCACATGGGTTGGGGGTCTCACATTCGGCCCATAAGACGCACCCCCAATTTTGGGGGTAAAAAATTGCGTCTTATGGTCTGAAAAATACAGTATATCTTGTTAAACCTTAAAATGATGAAGCATGGAAAGAGTTATTATGGTTAGTTGAATCCAAAGTTATCCAGACTATTATTTCATTAACATATACCATATGCCAAATAAACAGTTGTAGAGTAGATTGCATAAATCCATTTTACAATATGTGGACAAATGGGAGCATGACTCAGGCCTGCAAGGTCTGAGAATTGGAATCAACCTTCCGTTTCTCTGTAGTTTGTCTGGCGATTGGGCAGAGATCAATGCCTTTCTCTCCTATTCCGTTTATTTTCTCCATTGTCGTGCTTTTTATGGCTACATTTTATTTAGACTCTTCAAACATATTACCATTTAGAACTGTGGTGTTATTACTTGAAATGGGGGGTAGATACTGGTTGGGATCATGGGTTCTTCTTTATTGTTATTGGGGTTGTTTTTTGCATCGTGTATGATGAAAATGTTACATAATGTTAAAACCTACATAAAAATATATTCGAGAAAATATTATTTACAAACCTCTGGACGTAAAATAAGAACTTAATTTTTGCTCCAAAAGATGCCCTTCATCTTATCTATATATCAGGGGATTTTCTATTTTTCCATGAAGAATACGGCACTGAGGTATCAGGGTGGGGGGATCACTTAAAATGAAACAAGGGAGAGGGGGGGGTTTAGTAACCCCTTCTGATCCTCCTGTGTCATTTTGATTGCCCCCTCTGATCCCCCCTGTCCAAAGTTACAGTACCATATCTTAGGGGTGCCTTATTTTCGGGGGATGCCTATATATTTCAGCGTGAGGCAAAAAAGTAGGGGTGCCTTACTTTTGGAGAAACATGGTTACTTTGAACAAAGTACTTTAAATCAATAAACATGAATAGAGAACATAATGTTAAGTTCATACAGTTGTGCCAGTGCAATTATGATGCACTGTGGTGTGCTACATTCCAAAAACAAATTGCACTTCTAGTGCAATAGTATTTATTTGGCAGCACATTCAAATTATAAATCTAATTAATGCAAAACACATAAATCAACAGAATAGAGCAGGTTACCGCAAAGCAACAATGTGAATTCAGTTAACAACTCAGGATGTGAAATAATTTAGAGCAGCAGTTTTGAGCAAAATAAATAATAAAGCAGACATTATAACACATCCCCACAAAAAAATGTTTATAACTAGTTTGCCCCTATTGCTATCTGTGGGTCACAAAAGTTGTTTAAAATTCTGCAAAGCTTGGTTATGTCTAGATCATTAGCATGTTTGTAAAGGGCAGCTTGTTACAACTGAATGTCAAACCTCTTCAACTGTTTTTCTCCCTCTGACATTATGCACGAAATGTACATTGCAGGAGTCACTCTAAATCATGTTCACAAGAGCAAAAACAAACTAGTTAACCCCTCTATGTATAAGTAAAGCATGGTGGCCAGAGATGGTGATGCCTGCTTATCCTAAAGCAGGACAAACAGCAGCAACCCTCCATTGAAAATAAGGTCTCCACAGCGTTTTGTGATCCTATGGGACCCCTACGTTAAGTGCAGTGCTTGGCGGGGGGCTCTACAGATCACAAAACAAACAAAATAATAGCTTGATAAAAGAGTAAAATTTACTAATGTATGGCCAAATTTCAGAGTCATGTATTTAGTATATCCAGAAAGTAAGAATATCCAGTAAGTAAAAGAATCCCTTCATTCACTCAGTACATGTTTCTTTAAGGGCTCACACTGCATTGTAGCGCAGGCAATGTACAAGTTAAGGCTAAGTTTACACTGGCGTTTTTTTACCGCCAGGTAAACGACCGTTTAGCGTGACCGACCGGCGCACGCCTAATGTGTCGGTTGTCAGGCGGCCGTGCCATAGGACTTCTATGGGGTCCTTAATTAGACGCCCTGTAATCGCCTGCACTGTTTTGCAGACGACTACAGGGAGTCATTTTTCCAGTGTGCTGCGGGAGCACACTGACGGTTTCCGAGCGGTAAGCAGCTCGAGAACCGCCAGTGTAAACTTAGCCTAAGTGTATAAAAAATAATCGCTAAAGGTTTGCAGCAGTGCTTTGTAACATTTAGCACAGCATCACACAACCCAGCACATACCCCTGTAAATGGTAACACATATTTTGACGATGCAACATGTATAGTGTGAAAAAGTGCTAAGGCCCTGTACACACAAATCCATTCTATTTTAAAAAATAGAAACCATATACAGCTATTGCAATCACCATTTTTAGAGAAAAAAACACCTTTGGCAACACATATGACAGATGCACACATTTTTTAACGGACTGTTTTCTGTTTTTCCAGGACTGGGATCGCGAAGGACAAGAATGGGCCGTTTAAGAAACAATGTTTTAATCAGTCAAAACAACAAGCTGGTAATATAACCTCCAGCCTTCCAATCTCCAATTCTTATTACCTTGTGTAGTAGTTATGCTGCTTCCACTGAGCTCTGAAGAGGATTCCTCTGCTGTGTCTTCTCCAATACTTTTATTTGATTTGGAGCATTGAAGCTTAAGTAAATCAAAACAGAAAATTATATACAATTATATTTAAATGTTTAGCTTTATAGAAAATTTGAAAAATAAAAAAGTATAAAACATCAGGAAAACAAACTAAAAGAACCATTAGGAAGAAAACAATTGAAGCAACTGTCACCACTGTTGCCTTTTAAGTCAGCCTGCCTTAAGATTCCTCAGAAACACCAGTCAAGACTAGAAATGCACACTACATTTCCCCTTACATATTACTGTACAGTGAAGTAGTAACAACCCAGTCCTCAATACAACTAAGAATCTGAAGCAAGACATGAAAAGTCCTTTTATTTAGTCTCCATTTATATTACCACAACTAAAGCAAGTTTGTTAAGAGGAATATGTAAGAATTGGAGGCTCCAAATACACAAAGCAGGAGTAAAACGTTTTTGTTTCTTTTGAGTCACACTTAAAAATATTTGTGCTATGAAACAGTTATGTATGTTGTGTGAATAAAACCTATAAAAAGTAATCAATTATATTTATAAAGATACAAGCTGCAGAAAGTCAATTGTTTAGCAAGGGCTCTACAAGTTGTCTGATATTTCTGAAACACAAACCTTTCATTGACTGTAAGTCATTTCTTTCTAGGAATTAAACAGCTACATCGTGTCATGGTGTCGTTCTTGGGAAATTCCACATATGAAAACTAAATCAGCTGATGATTCAAATTACCAGTACTACTCCAAATGTATATTTTGTGGAGAACAGAGTTAGCTGTAACATTTTCTGGCAAGATACATTGACACCCCTTACCCTAAATATTATTAGAAGACATTTTCTATATTAGCTTATTCTCCCAAGCATCCCAGGGATGATGTAAAAGGGGTTTTGCTTAAAACTTTCAAACAGCACCTTGCTCTAATGAAAGAAAAATGAAACAGCTGTGAAATTGCAATGCTTGATTAAATGAAAATCTCTGTATGGCAACTCCAAAGAGACAACCCTGAACATGCCATAAGTAGAAGAAAAATGGAAACTGGTCATAAGGTTTGTTATATGGCGATCCATGTAAAATAATTTGACCTAAATTAACATCTACAAAGATTGTGCAATCAGGCATACATCAGACTACATTTCTTTACTGCTTTACAACAATTCTTGTATTAAATGTATTAATGTATTAAAGTGTGTAAGCATTCCTTTACGAACGGTAATTTGAAGGTTTCACCAAAGCATTTCAATAGGGTTATGGTCTGGACTCATTGTCCTATTACAGCCAAGCATAGTGATTATAGCCAAGCATAGATTACAGTGAGAACAACTTCAAGTCAGGAGTTTAGAAACAATGTTTTGATCAGTCAAAAGAGCAATAGCTGGTAATATTACCTTTTCTTGGGAAAAATCTGACAATTCTGTGTCAGGAGTAAAATAACTGGTCTCAGAGCTTTCATCTATGTCCTTGGCTTTATCCTGCTATAAAAACATGTATACAGATAATGAGAATTCATCTACAATGATCACCTTTGTTTAATCATACCACTATGGTTTACTACACTAATGAAATATTCATATTTTAAATATTCATCTATAGCAGAGCAGTCACAGGCATTAACTTCTTGAGGGGTGAGACTAGTGAAATAAAAATCATAATCATTTTATATAAGAAATGTTCTCCCTTTCTGACTAAGGCCAAAACAAACTGAGATTTGGTCTACATCATACGGCCCCAGCATAGGCAGGGGGGGGGGGGGATATGGTTCACGACGGCATGTCCATAGCACCCACATGCTATTTGAAGACTGTTTAGGGTGTGGTATTTGCCATGTAGGTAATACCAGGTCCTATACATTTCTATTAGCATACCTTGCCCAGGAAACACAGTGGGCGTGATTTGGGTGCGTCTACGTGTTTCCGGTGCAACTACTGGACAACGGATCCCCAACACCCGGACGGGTGTTGTGAATCTACTCCCGGTCTACGCATGGGAAAACCGCATAGAATTCTGTAGTGTAGACGCAGCCTAAATTTTGACAAAACACAGGAAGACCACAGTGGTCGTGTCTTTGGCACATTCATTTTTAATGGGTGTGTGCAATTTTGTTTGAAAACATTTTGCTCAATGGGGTAAACAAGGTCATAGATGTTTCAGTGGTAAATCATTCCTATTGTCTTCCTCGTTGCAAATCACTTTGCGTGTTTTTCTGGCAGTCTTTTTTTTTAAATATTATAAGGGATTTTAGTATCTGAAATGAGATATTATAAAAAAAAAAGATCAAAAGCATATGAAACAACAAGAATGTTTTTGATATACACTTACATTGGATGGATACATTTCCTTTAAAGTGTCACATAATCCCTTAAATACCACAGAAGAGCAGCTTTTACCTAGAAAAAGTGAAAAATATATCATAATGAATAATATCTTTTTTTTTTTCAAATTTTCAACTTGAGTGAAAGAATGAGTTCTCTGTTCTAATCATCACATGTCCATATTGTTCTTTTTATTTCTCACTTTAACTTTGTAATTTACATCAATATGTGGTAACACCACCTACCTACCTGTCTTATTTTGTTGTGGCTGAAGGTCATCGCAATCTATGAGAGAGCAAAACAAGAAAATTGAAGCATAGATTTATGAACTAGCATAGTCAAAAAGTATAATTATGAACCTGTATTCTAGGATCCAAAGAAACCATTATTGATGCACATTTTGACTGGTGAAGTGGTGTCCACTTAAAAAAAGGCTGGGAAGAGGCGCCCGTAAAAGTATTTTTATTTTGAAATTGTTTAAAATAAGAAATTATTAAAGCACAGTGTGTTTAACTGCAATGGAGTTTGTTGTACAAAGTACATTAACCCATGCATCAGCTCAGCGTCGTGAGAATAGAGAATCTGCCGGGCAGGTAATATGTATGTGATCCGTCGGGACCCACACCAAGCACTGTGCTGAATGCAGGGGTCCCGAAAGATCACACAGCACTGTGGAGACATAGCCTTAATATCTATGTTGGAAGCTGCAGAATTCCAAAGAGTTAAATTGACTCTCCACATTGTTATCAAAGGTGAAGTCTGTTCTTGTGAACTGCGATTGGTAAAGTCGAAATTCAATTGAGGACATGTGAGTAATTTGTTCATTATTACATCGATTTATATAGTTGACAATATTTATCATAACAATAGTTTGTACATGTTGCAATGATAAATACATTATGTGATTTTCACATTGTAATGCTAAAATTATGAAATTGGTTAATTGCAGTGTTACATACATACAAGGCTCACATCCTCAGGAAGCCCATTGGACGGCAAAACGCGGAGGAAAATGAACCAACAAGAGCCATAATATGATCCATCACAGGATGTTATTAATAATTTTATTGAACTGCAATGTATGTTGTGATTTTATTGCTGATAAAACTAAACAATTTTGGTCCTGTAAGATAAAATAAAGACCTTTTATTCTAATACAATGTTAATAAAGATTTTGATTTCAGCTTTGCCTTAACCTTCTGAGCATTTGGCCCGAATTAACTCGGGCTGAGTTTCATGCATCATGAAACTCAGCCCCAGTTAACTGCAGCCGCGCTCAGGGTCTCGCTCAGGGTCTCGCCGTCTTCACCGGTGACGCGAAGGGGGCGGGGGTAGGCGGCGCCATAGACCTCCGTCAAACTGGAGGGGCGTCGCCTTTCTTCAGCATAAGTCCGGCGTCTCCAGTGACGCCGGGCTTATGTTTAGAACCCTGAGCCGAGCAGGCAATCGCGGCGGAGCATATTGAGCTCCGCCGCGATTGCCCGTGGCACGGTTATGAAAAAACCGTGCCACGTGGCAAACGCTCAGAGGGTTAAACCCCGATTAGTAGTGTTATAGAGGGGGGTGTTCTGTTTGACCCCACTCTACCCTAGGGCCGTTTTTTTCTATGTATTATAAATAAGCATATCAGTGACCATCTCTTTGAGAATAAAAAGCTTCAAATTCAAAGTCTGATCCCAAGCGCACTTTAATATTCCTTTATTACATATTAAACAGTCCAAATGTAAAATTCTCTGAAGCATCTCTATGCATCACTTAACATTGATTAAACAAATTTACATTTAAACTGTGTGATGTTAAAACATGTGCTAACATATTGTAAACATCTCTCATCTGAATGGTCCAACAATAACACTGAATTCTATTTCAAATAAGCAGACTTTACTACAATAATAACAAAAAAATCTGTAGAAAAGGAAACTCATAAATACATATTTAACAAGCAATGCTGTGCAAATTGCATTTTATTCTGAGTAAAAAAAACATCAAGAGGTTTGCACAGCAATATTTGTAGGGTTGAGATAAATGAATAGATAATATATGTTAGGTACTTACCTGGCCGGTGATTGGGGCCCCAAGGGATCGCAGGCAGTGTCAGAGGGCCCAGAGCAGGCATCATGGACAAAGCATCTCTCCCTGTTCTGACATAAGGATCCGTTCTGCCAAAACTCCTTTTTGGCTAAATGACATCCCAGAGTCAATACAGATGTGTTCAGCACACTACAGAAATGTCTCATGGGGGTGAGAGCAGTTCTGGCTGAACTACTATTTTGCCAAAACTGCATCCCCCGACACCATATATGCAAGACAATATAAACTGAACATGTCCATCTGGCTCTTTTTCCATGGCATTCAATCCCATGCGTTTCAGCACTTTTTTAATACACTGTAAACTCATCAATTGAAAGCAATGGATGCATATTCGGTGCATTGAAATAAAACAGCAAAAACCGAACGCTGTGGCCATGGAAGGAAGAATCTTGCAGCCCAATCGGCTGCAAAAGATATACCATCTAATTGTTTACCAATCCCATAGGGCCAGGTGGCACAATATGATTGGGCAATTTGCCCATTTGATGGGACTTTTTCACACCATTGTCCATTATAGCCTCTCTATAGCAGTGGGCTTGGGGATGCTACTGTGTTTGCCCACCTATTTGTCTGCAAGTGCTAACAGTTACCCGGCCTGATTTAGGATTTTGCTTCATTCTTCCTTGCCCTGGCTTTTGATTTTCCCTGACCATGTTTACTGACTTATCCATCTGTACCATACTTTCTTAGACTGATCTTTGTGTATGACCCTTGGCTTGTTTTCTGGATTCCCAAAAAAGCCTGTTACCTGGGTATCTGGAGTTGGTAGTGATTGTGTGCCCAGGTGCATTACAATATATATATATATTTCTAACAGAAACATATAAAGGGTGTCAAAGCCATAGCAAAGGCATGCAAGACATAAACACTTTGAGATATTGAACCAAACATCTAAATACATCTGTGTTTTTATATGCGATCAGCAGGTTAGATGGTTCCTTTCCTTTCTACACACACCTGCTGATATTCAGTTGCAAACAAAGTGGAGGTGGGATTTGGAAACATACCCTTAAGGGACTATTTTTTGGATACTGACCTTTACCCAGTGAGCCTATAGCCATTGTGAATATCGTCAGACTTACTGATTGTTTCTGGGTTGGCACTGTTGTCCTCCATATTAAGGAGGCAATGTTAGTTTTCCTCCTCACAGCCCTAGCGTCACCAGAGCAGATTACAATGCACATAATGGACAGAACAGCCAAGAGGTTAACTGAACTACAACTTTGCTACAGCCTTTAACAGCAATATTTTCCCAAAGTAGCTTCTTCTTTTTGCAATACTCTCAGGAAAAACCTGACATATAATATTGTTTCAATCATCTACTTAAAAGTAAACAAAAAATATTTGACCACTGTACATGACCACTGAAAGTAACTGCTGAGGTTAAATGCATCCAGTTGTACCAGTAAAGATATACAAATGTTCCCATCAAAGCCACCTGCAAAGATAGTCTAGCCAAACACATATCAACTTTTGCTTGGTAGATTTCCGATTTGATTGACTACTGCAATTTAAATATGGACTGTCAGTCTAAAATTGATTTATGGTACTACCATACAGTGTGATCAATGCAAAACAAATTCCTTTCATATTATTTATGTTCATGTCTGAAGATTACAACGTACAAATTAATTAACACATGAATGAAAAAAGACACTTGTGATATTTTCTTCACAAGTGACCAATTATGATTGATTTCCATTTAATACTCAATTAAGCTGAAAAGCAAACAAATCGACAGAACATTGACCTGTGTATGACCCGCTTTAGTGTTCAGTAACATGTCATCCACACTAGACAACTGCTCTGATATATTTCCCATTCAAAGATGTCACCTGATAGGAACCCTGTTTATTCCTATGAATGTTTATGATGAAACAAACATGCAATGTGACATCGATTCTCGTTTACCATTTTTGCTCTCCTGCATGGAAGATCCTTGAAGATTCATTCCTCTTTCATTATCACTAGAACATTCCACCATCTGGTTGCTCTGTGGGAACTTCCTACTAGGCTGAACTGTTTTGGAATAACAAAATAATAATGATTTTTATATAAGTGTAAAGAGCAAAGTTGTATACAAAGTCTAGTACTTTATGTACTAGATTGAACACTAAAAAATTGGTTTCCTAACTGAATGATATAAAAACAAACTATAATACACATCACTTTTTTTTGCATTGTATCTGCATATTCTGTTATGTAGAGAATGCATAATCAACACATTGAACTAGAAGTAGTGTCCAAAAAGGTACGGGCAAAGCTTTAAAGGGGTATATAGAGGTTTTGCTTATGTATTATAGTCAGGATTACAATTACAAATGGAACTCTGCACATTAATGTTCCCCACTGTGATTCCACCATGCATATGGTAATAGTTGTTAATTATCCAGATGTTAGTAACAGTCATGTTCCCCACCAACAACAAACTAAAATTTTAGTGTTTTTGATGAAGTAATCATGTCTATTTTTTAATGTATTTATACAATTTTTAAATCAAAGATTTTTGAAGTGCAACAACTCTACTAACAAGTGTTTAACAACTATAATAACAAGTGTTATATAGGTTGTCCCTGAGTTATAATCATCTTATAAACAACCCCTTTTTACAAACCACAGCTCCTTGGATGCTAACAGGACCAAGGCTGGAGGAGAGAGACTGTATCAGATCTATTTGATGTCGTCTGGAGGTAGGGAACTTTGTCAGATCTGAGGCTGGAAGCGGCTTTGTTAGATCTGTGTGATGTCTACTGTAGGAGGAAAATGCGGGGTCGATGTTAGATCTATGTGATGTAGGTTGGAGGGGGGCTGTGCCAGATTGTTGTGCTGTCAGCTTGAGAAGGGAGAGGAGGAGGCTGTTTTACTGCTTTTTCTGCACACAGCCTTGCAGTATCTAAACAGCTGCCGTATACAGTAGAGTGTAAGGTGGAGTCAGAGTCGATTCCGATGACAGGAGAGGCGTAGATGGGCCGTGGACAACCAGACCCTATCCCCAACCCCATAGGTAGGTGCCTTCCTCCGGCGAGCATCTGCGTGCTTCTTCATGGAAGCTTGGGCATCGCGCACCGCCTGGCGGAGGAACTGGACATTGGAGGCATGGAAAGCCGCTTGGTCCAGAGCCGCGGGAACAGCCGAGGACTGGGGCAAGTCCGGCAGGGCAGGAGGGTGATACCCATACAAGGAGAAGAACGGTGTCTGACCTGTAGAAGAATGCACAGAGTTGTTGTAGGAGAACTCAGCTGTCAGGAGGAGGTGGTACCAGTCGTCGTGCGCCAGGTTGGTATAGCAACGAATATACTGCTCCAGTGACTGGTTCGTCCTCTCAGTTTGCCCATTGGTTTGCGGATGGTAACCTGAGGATAGAGAACACTTGATGTCTAGTAGATCGCAAAATGCCTTCCAGAAGTGAATTGTGGTCCCCGATCCGTTACAACCTGCGAGGGTACACCATGCAGCCTTACCACCTCCCGAAGCAGCACGTCAGCGGTCTGTGCTGCAGTCGGCATAGATTTCAGGGGAACAAAATGGGCCATCTTCGATAAACGGTCTACGATTACCATGATTGTGTCATGACCCTCGGACGGTGGGATGTCAGTGATAAAGTCCATGGAAATAGCAGACCACAAACGTTCAGGCACGGGCAGGGGCTGTAGTAGTCCGTAGGGATGCCTGCGCGGTGTTTTAGAGCAG
>CM070033.1:91936389-91946756 GCA_036250615.1 Ptychadena robeensis
ATACGTGAGGGGCTGCAGGGAGAAGAACAGGTAGCATGCACTCCTGAAGCGCCTGAACTGAAGCGGGTCACCGTTGAACCATTCTGGCAGAGACGAGTTGGGCTCTTTAGGCCGTGGCGGGGCTTGAGCGTGGGCTTGAGCCTGAGCCTAGATGGCCTGTTGAGCCCCCTGTAGGGAGACCTTCATTTCTGCGAACTGTTTTGCAGAGTACATCCACCCGAGGGTTGCTGCCGGGGTTCGACATCTAGTGGCTGCCAGATTCTATCACCCCTGATGGACACCAACCAGGGTTAGCGCTGGGCTACCCGGGAGCAGGGAGTCTAAGTCACCAAGGGTTTTCCCCCAGAGCCCCCCTAATGGGAGATAGGCAGGGTCCCTTGTGGGGACCCTGTTGTCTTTTCTCGCACTCGGTGACCAGGTCCTGCTTCCCCAGGTAGTGCCCCCAGTAGAGTGTAAGGTGGAGACGGAGTCGATCCCGATGTGGAAGCGATCAAGCGAGGTACCAAGAGGATGAGACGAAAATCAGGGTCAGACGTAGCAGAAGGTCAAGGGCAGGCGGCAGACAAGCGTAAACGGTGTGGAAGCGGATAGTCGAGGCAGGTAGCAAACAAGACGAGATCCAGTAACAGGCGAAGGTCAGGATAGAAGAGGTCAATTGTCCATGCATTTATTAAAATAATGTATTTAATTTATTTACATACAATTTTTACTTAAGAACAAACTTACAGACCCTATATGTTAAAAAACCAGGGCACTGCCTGTATAGCACAAAAACAAAAGAAGCTATTTAAAATAAGAATAATGACAATAAGCCCATAAACTATTGTATGAAAAGAAGACAGAACCCTCAAGAAAGTAAAGAAGATAAAGGAAAGGGACAAAGGAGTAAAATTAAATAGAAGTGACCTAACAGAACACATTCTGAACCATTTCCCAGAGAGATTTAATGGTGGCCATACTGCCCACATATGGCACAGAATATGTACCACAATATGCACAAAATATGTACCACAATATTGACACTACAACCAGCAAACCTTCAAGATGCAGTCATTAAATTATCAAGAAGATAAGGCACCCCATACCATAATAAATATATTATATTTTTGTTCCAGCAATGTATTTGAAATAGACAAGGAATGGGCCAACACAGCCTATAGTGCATTTGTATTGTATATACACTACACTACAAGTGGGGACCATGGCTTCTTATATTTGACAGCTTTGGCTGTCAGAGAGATTCTCACCCTACCCCTCCCCCCTTTCTTTTTTCTTATTTTTCATCAATCTTTCCTTTATTATTTGATTGTGTTGTAGTGGTCTTATTATTGTCCACATGATGGCACCAGAAGGTGCATAACTTACATTATGGGTTCTGTTGTTACTCTCTTAGAATTTTACTTGTTTATAGTCTGGCTTCCCAATGTATAGTGGATATAAAAAGTCTAAACACCCCAGGAGAACACCATACCCACAGTGAAGCATTGTGGTGGCAGAATCATGCGTTGGCACTGTTTTACTTCAGCTGGAACTGGGGTCTTAGTTAAGATAGAGGGAATTATGAACAGTTCCAAATACCAGTTAATATTGGCACAAAACCTTCACGCTTCTGCTAGAAAGCTGGACATAAAGAGGAACTTCATCTTTCAGCATGACAACCCAAAACATACATCTAAATCAACAATGGAATGGCTTCACCAGAAGAAGAGTAACGTTTTGTAATGGCCCAGTCAGAGCCCAGACCTGAATCTGATTGAAAATCTGTGGGGTGATCCGAAGAGGGCTGTGCACAGGAGATGCCCTCGCAATCTGACAGATTTGGAGTGTTTTTGCAAAGATCAATGGGTAAATCTTGCCAAGTCACAATGTGCCATGCTGATACCCATACCCAAAAGGACTGAGTTCTGTAATAAAATCTAAGTGCTTCAACAAAGTATGTGCTTTCTTATGCAACCACATTATTTTTATGTTATATTTTTTCTTCACTCCACCTAAAAGATTTCAATTTGTTTTTTATTTCAGTGGTACAGTACAGTGTATAGGTCACATTAAATGTGGAAAAAGTTCTGAAATGATTTATCTTTGTCTCATTTGTGTACAGCACAGGAACCTGACATTTTACCAGGGGTGTGCAGACTTTTTATATCCACTGTATGTACCTATAGTGCCTTGTTTTTATGACACTGTATATTCTGTGTGGACAATATTTGTTATTTATTTTTTGTATTATTGACAAAATATTTATTTTCTTATTGAACAGAATTATATATATATTTTTCATGCATTTTATTTTAAGCTGAATTTCATGGTTTAATGTAATGAGATAACATGAGCTAAATGAAAAAGAAGAGTGACATCAAGTGGTTATTTTGAATACCTCACATCCCACAACAGGAAATATACATTGGTGATAAATGAAAGTATAGTTAAACATTGCTTGGGTTAAAGAAAGGCTAACACATTTTATTAAATGTTTTTGTTTATTTTTAATACTATACTTTTGCTTTTGTCTTGTGTTATGTGTGTGCTCCTTTCATGTGTATGGGTACATTGACAAGCAATTGCAAATAAATGGACTACTGTAACACAAAATATGCTGGCAAAATGTCAATTGAGTAGAGAAGTTCAGTGAGTGTAACAGGCAGACAGGCGTGCAAAATTTGGCCCACAGCATTTTGACACACATACTCTAAAACATGTTTTTTGCATAATTTAGGTTCCCAGTCAAGTTGAAATTTGTTAAGTTGGCCTAACTTTGAACTTAATATATGCAAAAACGACATAAGCTAAAACAATTGTTTTTCTTTACAATGTTCCCACAACCCTTCTTTACAACTCCAGCAACTTTGGTGATGACACCACGTTCATGTGCTTTGCAATTAACTCACAAATCAGGTTTGTTGAATTAATGATATTCCAAAAAAACAAAAGCAAATTGGCCTTGTGTTTCTCTGCCTTAGAGGTTGACCGCAAATATAGAAAAAAAACGTAATGTATGGCTTTTTTGTATAGCTTCATGGCCAGATAAACAGGCCTAATTACACATTCATCACACCATCCAATAGTGTTGCAGAACTGAACGTGAGGTTTTAAAAAGAAGAAAAAGGGGGATGGTTTATTTTTGTAGCCTTAAATGTGAGGCTGTACAATTATAACACCGGGTCTCTGGGGGTTAAACAAGTCATGTTCTGGAGATAATTTGCAATAAAAAGAAACAAGTAGGGAAATTTTACTTAAAAATTTCCGTATTTTTTAGACCATAAGGCGCACTTTTTCACCCCCAAAATTGGGAGGAAATAGTGCCTGCGTCTTATGGTCTGAATGCACGGCCACGGGTGGTGGTGCCTTGGCTCTCCTGAGCTGTCAGATGAGTGATGTGGCGGCCACAGCCAGATGCCTCATCTGCACTGTACTGCTTCTACCTGCAGAGCGCTGCTGATAGAAGCAGTACAGCAGAGAGACACACATGAAAGCGGCCAGCCAGCAGCTTCCATGTATGTCTGTCAGCTCCGATTTCCTTGCAGCTTACAGCTGACAAGAAGGGAGAGAAGAGTAAAGAATCGTTGTTGTTGTGGCTGAAGTTGGGTACTGCTCTAAAAACAGCGTCTTATGGTCAGAAAAATACAGTAATAATACTTACAAGGCCAATCTGTTGCTTGTCTTTGTTCTCTAAATGACTTTGTTGGTAAGTGTTCAGTAAAACTTCTTGTTGTTCCAAATCTGTTCAACAGCAATAAACAATTAAAATGCATTCTGTACTTCTGTAGGTCTATATGATGTCTGCAAACAAACGGGCAGCTTCTCAGCCTCTGGTCCGTACAACTGCCTAAACTCTAAACCAGTTTACTTTATAAATAAGGTTATAGCCATAAAAACAAATTAGATGTTTGTTAATGCTTACTGTTTTCTCACAAGACCATCATCATCATAGTTACAGCTTGCAGATACAGTTGAAGTTATGCATGCAGAAATCTACAATAAAGAAAAAGAAATGAATCAGCATTTTATACTGTTGGATAACATAAACATATGCAAGCTTCAAGTTTTGACTTTATGTTTGATATTGTAGTAATAATAAGAATGATGCATTCTTCTACATTCTGGCACCAGTCTTACTTTATAGCAAGGATCAAAATATAGCAAAAACCTGTTGGAAAGTGCAGCAGCTAAAGCACAGAAACATATAGCAAATGTTCTTTTGTTTCAGTATGTCATTAGGTTCTTATAACCCTTACCAACATCTCCAGTAATTTTGGTGATGATACATTGTTGAGGAGCTTTGCAATTAGCTTGTAAACTCTGCCAGATACATTTCCTGATTTTTATCTCTTGACATTTTTTCGGACCATTTACATTGCTGAAAAATTCAGCTTATGCTTGAGAATATATGGTACTTTCTTTAAGGTCCCACAGTAATCAGTCAGCTTTATACTGGTAAATATTTACTCTTATTTCTCTCAAACAACACCAGTGACATGCCCTACCCTTTTGGTGACTCCTTAATACTTGTGCTACAAAAATGTTTCCGCATACTGGGACATCCTCAGTTTGGTGAAGAGGAGAGCAGTAGATAGGAACAGGGCTCCAATGATTTTTCCAATCATTGCCATCTCCATTCTATATTGTATCCAATGTACCCAACTGTAATTTCCTCCAATGTAGAATGGGGATGGCAATGATTAGAAGAAATGACAATTGGGTACATTAGATAGAATGGAGATGGCAGTGATTGGAAGGAATGACTGTTAGATACATTGGATACAATATAGAATAGAGATGACAATGATTGTATCTAGTGTACGCAACTGTAATTTCCTCCAATCATTGCCATCTCTAATCTACATTGTATCCAATTTACCCAACTGTCATTTCCACCAATGTAGAATGGAGTTAGGTGTTATTGGAGGAGAGGCCAGTTGGGGACATCAGATACAATATAGAATGTATAGGACAGTGATTGGAGGAGAGAACAGTTGGATACATTAGATATAATGTAGAATGGAGATGACAATGATTGGAAAAAATGACAGTTGGGTACATTGGATACAATATAGAATGGAGATGGTCGCAATTGGAAAGAGGACAGTTGGGTACATTAGATACAATATAGAATGGAGATGGCAGTGATTGGAGGGAGGCACAAGCAGGAAGCGAAGCATGGGGTGCATTAATGAATGTTTTTGTATGATTAGTGTGTGTATGTATGATGCATATCTATGCATGATTGGTGTGAAAACTAAATAAAGTTGTGCAAGTTGTATTTTACAAAAAATATTGATGGACATTTCACACTAGTACACAACACTGCAATGCAAACATGTCTAGAGTGAAATGGCCGTCAATCTGAAACTATGTAGTTTGAAAGTGGGGGGGGGGGCTTGATAATGTTCCCATCTAGAAAAGGGGGGCCCTGCAGGGAAAGTTTGGTAACCACTGCTCTAGCCAAACATATATCTGAGAGAATATATACAGCATTAACTATCAGATGTTAAATAGCATGGTAGTAAGCAAGAATTTATTCATGTGCATGGATATTATGTGATAGTTGGTAATCATACAGTTACAGTCACTGTGAAAGTTTATGTACAGTGACATTAGGATGTGTGACAGTAAATTGTTCTGTGTATAGTGATAAAGGTAAGTTCAACAGTCAGAAGTTATACATCACAAGAAAAAACATATATAGATTAAGCTAAGCAACGTCTTACAGGCTTCACTGAAAATCATTGGGCACCAGTCTGGCCCTAAACATTCTGGAAATCAATCAGAACGTAAATTGAATAACTACAATGTAAGCTGCAGCACATTGTATCTGTGTGCTCTTCTAGTGATGTGTATTTAATTTCAGGCATAATGATTCTTTTAGATAAAGGTTGCAAAAACATTACCTGGGTACTTAGTGGATTTTGAGATTCTGTCTCTTTAATTTTTTTGAAAATATCTGAACAGTTGTTTTTCCTTATTGTCTTTCTCCGAGTGCCCCCAAAACACTCACTCTGTATTGTAGGTTCATATTGTGCTTCAACAAAAGCATTCCTAGAAATTGTAGAGACATCAGGTGGCACATAAAACAACTGAGGAGGTCCAACAGCTGGAAATCCTGCACAAGACATATCTGTGAATTGTGGGACTATGTTATCCACTTCATCTGTGCTTACACAAGGAAAATGCTGGTTTGATGTTTCTATTGCCTGGGCATTTTCAAGCTGTTGATTTATGTTTTCTTCATCAAGAGGACCCATCTTATAAGTTTGCATATGCCTCTTAATGAACAATAGATTGGCCAGAGTGGATCTATTATGAGCCAGGATGGAAGTCAGCCCAATCTTTATTCTTTCGGATGCGTTCTGCCATGTGTCATCTGGTGCTAAACTCTCATAATCAGTGACATCCTCAGAATCTGAACTTGAACTTGTCTCGTATACAGATTGTTGTGATAATGACTCTGAAGAACTGACAAAATCTTGCTTTTCTAAATCTACAGCAGTGCGGCGACTTTTATTCCCTGATGACTCTATGTCACTGTAAACTGTGATGGCTTCTTCTGTAAATGCATACGAAGTTCCTGTATGTGATATTGCTGAAGAAATATTCTCTGGTAAATCAGCCATATACACACTGGTTTTATGAATTGGTATTGACACTTCGTCAAGTACATCTGTAGAAAAGACAATTGATAAGTAGATAAGTATTGTATTTTTCGGACCATAGGACCTCACCATGAGAAAAAAAAACTATTTTAAGTGTTCAAGCATTAATCTCAATTTAGGAAAAAAATCTCATGCCATATCCAATTCAACCACTAGATGTCACTAGGAACACCTGCCGTCAGTGTAGAGCAGTGGTGGGAAAATGGGTGAATTGATATGGCGGGCCACAAGTGCCGCCCTTGGCATCACTAAAGGGCTGCACATAACATTTTCAAATGATACTGACTTGTATAAACATTTTTAATAAAAAAATGACAGCATTCATGATTATAAGACAGTATTTTTAGCATGGTAATGCACATTTTGTGTCATATGTACATGAGGATGTGTTTTTTTATGCAGCCCAGTGTAATAAACCAAGATTATAATGTGTAGTTACAGTCATTGTCAACTACCTTCTTGCCCAGGGTGCTGTGAAGTCTAGGACCACCCCTGGATGGAGCCTGGTTCTCCTGATCAACATTGACAATTTAACTGATGTCATTAGGAGCGCAAAAGTGCATTAGGAATGCCGGGACAGCGTGTATGTGCCGCCATATTTATTATACAGTCACCCCCCCCCCGTCTGGGTTGCTGATTCATGTACGACATTCACCGTGCTGAGTGATTCCCTCGCCTCTCCTTCTTTTTCTTCCTGCTGTGAGAAGATCCTGGGCGAGGTCAGCGTGGGATTTGCAGACAGGTGAGTTCCTATGCATTAACAGTTAGGTTTCAGGGGCCACAAGTGGAAGACTGAGGGGGGCCGCTGAGGAATGCCCAAAGGGCCGCATGTGGCGCTGGGTCCACAGAACTCCAGGGTCTCCATGCAAAGCATCGTCGGAGCTGGAGACATAGCAATGCTCTGCCTCCAGCTCCTTCGATATTGTGCAACAGTGTTCCTACACTCGATGGACATAAAAAGGAAAATTTTATGGAACTGCAAGGTGATGCAGAAAAGTCTCTAAACATACAGATGCAATAACTAATAATATCATATATTCTAGTGTACAATGACAACACCTGTCCATTGTGGTGCATTTCTGTTTTATATCAAAACAGATGTGTGCGTGGAGCTACAAGTAGGCATATGCAATGTGGGAAATAAGTATTTGATCCCCTGCTAATTTTGTACTTTTGCTGTCTGACAAGTAATGAGCAGTCTATACTTTTTATGGGAGGTTTATTGTAGCTGTGAGAAACAGATTAACAAAACCCCACCCAAACCCAGTGAACAAAAGTCAGATGAAAATTAGTATTTGATGCCCCATCAACCAACAAAATTTCAGGCTCTTCACTATTATTCACTATTTGCTGGTAATGAGCTGAGAATAGGAGCGACTTCTGGTTTGGAAGTGCTACTAGTACCTCCTTGTTACAGTACCTGTATCAAGGACACCAGTCCATAGACTAGCTACCATCAGCGTCACCGATGATATACTACTTTCTCTCACAGCTACAAAAAAAAAAACCTCGGATATACTTTAACCCTTTAAGTTGTTGTTTTTGGCATGTGGGCCAATGGTGGAGGCAGCTGTCTGTATACCTGTGTCTTATTAAGAATACATTATTCTAATTCTGGAGATCTTAAAATACTGGATGATCCAAATTCAGAACAGGCAACATAAATGGTAAAAAGTCTTAAGGATAAAACCTCAAGAGGCTGCAGGAATTTATTATACAGAGTTAAAATGGAAAAAGGACATGATTAAATGTCATAAACATATTAAGGATTGGTTCAGAAAGAGTATTTACAATATAAAAAAAAAATACATTCAAGAACACTGGCACATTGTGGCAAAGGGGACATGATCGGAAACTACCAGAAGGAAAATTCGAAAGTAAGCTTAGAAAACCACTTCCATGTGATCCTAATGGGGGATTGTGCCGACCAAAAAAAACACCACTGGCTATGGAACATGACATTCCATGTGACTTAGCCATAACATAAATCAAAAACAAATAAAAAATATACATGAAAACACCAGCAAAACACATATTCCCTAAGATAACTAACATACCAACAGGACATTGTTGGTCTGCATGCTGTATGCAATCAGGTATTTTACTCTCCATAGTAAAACCCCTTGAAGCATGTGTTACCCCTCCAGCTGAATCCTGAAAAAAAGAGAAGTGGCATTACTAATTTTGCCAGGACCAAGATGACAGCAAAACACCCTTTCAAATGCTTATACAACAAATTTTATTAAAGATAGCAACATTAACAAATAAACAAGATGCCATCATATGATATAGCACGAAAAGAGCATGACTAATAAAAAAAAGACACCAGAAAACAAGGTCCACACATGAAACAGACGATTTTCTGAGCATTAAACCATCTTACTGAATACCATGCACCTATTGGCGCCATCTGGTGGAAAAAGAACAAACTGCAGGATAGTGGCTATGCTCCAACATCTATTCCAATTCACTACTAAAAAATTTCCCCTTGGCAATGGTAAAGAGAGAAGAAAGGGGGGGACGACAGGGAAAATGCCCAAATATCTCCTTACGGGTTAAAAATTTTTTATTTACAGTCCAGCGAGGGACACAAAGTTTATCAGGTGAGTTTGAGTGTGATTTAACTGTAACAAATAGTGCACAGGTGGTAGTTATTGGTTCTAAGCCTAGCTGCTTTGTTCTTCAGGAGACTGTCTGGAGTCAGAGCCACACCAGTACTAGAGAATCAGGCCACGGCAGTAAGCTCTCCTCCATGCTCAGGAGACTAAGGCTAAGTTTACACTGGCGATTTCCGAGCAAACTGCCAGTGCGCTCCCGCAGCCGCGGGATAAACAACTCCCTGTAGTCGTCTGCACAACAGTGCAGGCGATTACAGGGCGTCTAATTAAGGACCCCATAGACTTTCTATGGGATGGCTGCCCGAAAACCAACCGGCGGACGCCAAATGTGGCGTCCGCCTGTCGGCCACGCTAAACGGTCGTTTACCTGGCGGTAAAAAACCGCCAGTGTAAACTTGGCCTAAATTAGGCCTTATTCCCATTAAAACTTGATACACTGTGTATGGGAAATGCATATGATGTGTCAACTCTGATCATTAATGTCTGGCAACACTGGGTGCCATCCTAAAGGCACAAACACTGTAGGTTCTCTTGCTCACCTTGCCAGGTCCCGACAGCACTGTTCAGATCAAAAAATTATTTATTTTAAAATAGTTTTGTCGTTTCTTTGCCTGTTTTGTCTTTTGTGTCACTCTCCTGTCCTTTACTCATTTTTCTTTTCCTCTTGGCCCAGAAAATAAACTGAAAGACATTTTACCCTCCTTTCACACTATACATGGTGTATTCTGTACGTGCATGTTAGCCTTAAATCTAAAGTGGGCATTACACAATACACAGTGCATGTTAATGGTCATATAATGGCTAATGGTCATTTTCTATACACATGTATGGAAAATGCTTGCATTGCACAAAATAAATGTGAGCAGCAGTGTGATGTGTGTTGAAGAACTGTGTTAAGCCCTCCATACACACTTTGATTATTTGGCCAACCGATCAACAAGCGCACTCTCGCCGATAGGTCGGCGACCTGGCAGCCAAAAAAAATTAGCTTAAATCTGCGAGAGAGCGCTCGGCGATCGGTCGGTCATAAAATCTAAGTGTGTATGGGGGGCTTAAAGCGGACCTACCACCAGGAATCTATGTTTTCATTAATGGCACT
>CM070033.1:91976191-92001456 GCA_036250615.1 Ptychadena robeensis
GGGGGGGGGGGGTTTGAATAACCGCTAGGTCTTACTTTTGAGGAAACTGTACAGAGCTGCATAATATGTTGGTGCTATATGAATGGGAGATACTAGAGCACAGAGCTGTACAATATACATTGAGCTGCCTATGCAGTAGTGGAGCTGTGCATAATAAGACTATGTTCCTGCCTAAGCGATCAGCCGCAGGGCCCACTTCAACTAATGGTCACGGGCGATCAGCTGCGGGGCCCACTTCAACTAATGGTCATGGGCGATCATCCCTGATTGCGGCCATAGACCTGAATGGGCACGGTTAAAACTTGTCCTGCCCCCACCCCACTTCCTGTCAGCCGCGATTCTAATCGCAGGAGCCAGCAGGAGCTCACTGGGTGCTAGCGATCTCCCGCCGCTCTGCGTCACGTTTAGAATCTCGGAAGTGGGAACATAGCCTTATTAGAAATGGAGCTGCAAGTGCAGTGACCGAGCTGTGCATTATTATTATAGAGCTGCATATGCAGTGACGGAGCTGTACGTTATTATTACAAATGGAGCTGCATGTGCAGTGACCGAGCTGTGCAATATTATTACAAATGGAGCTGCATGTGCAGTGATGGAGCTGTGCAATATTATTTCAAATGGAGCTGCATGTGCAGTGACGGAGCTGTGCAATATTATTTCAAATGGAGCTGCATGTACAGTGACGGAGCTGTGCAATATTATTACAAATGGAGCTGCATGTGCAGTGATGGAGCTGTGCATTATTAATTTAAATAGAGCTGCATGTGCAGTGACGGAGCTGTGATTTATTAATGTAACTTTTTTATATTCTAAAGCCTGCCATACACCCACCGAGCGGTGGCCGATTTTGCCGCCGACCGACCGATGGGGTGCCCACATGGGGCGACAGATCCCTGTCGCCCCACAGCTCGGCCGGCCAGAGAACGGACATGTTTGATGTTCTCTGGCCGATGCCATTAACTTCAATGAAGACCGACATCTTCATTGAAGCTAACTGCCGGCACACAAAGGGTGCCCGCCGATGCTTACAGCTCAGGACTGCAGCGTGATGACGTCATCACACTGCACACCAGAGCTGATCTAAGCAGCTCTGTCGGCCCCCACTCGGTGTGTGTGGGGGGACCTTAATTGTACATGTCAAAAACTCATGGCATTACAACGTTGCCTGTTTACTGTGTGTTCTATGATTGATAAAGAAAGGCTAGCTGGGAACCATTAAAAGTATTTTATATACGACAGCAAGAATTAGCTCATGACAATAAACTATTTACACACATTTTCTTTTGCACACTAGACATTTACCTACCTTGTTTTTTTCCTCAACAGAAGCTGGGATATCTGAAGAGGCTGCTCAGGAAGCACTTCAGATTTTCAGAAGGCAAGGGCAAAGCAAAGCTAAAATACTAAAACATTCAGCGTTGGAACTTCTTGAACAGGAGCAAGCTCAGGGGTCTATCATTACTTTCTGCTCAGCCTTGGATGAAATCCTTGGGGGAGGAGTGCCCCTGCAAAAGATCACTGAGATTTGTGGAATCCCTGGTGTCGGAAAGACACAGTTATGGTAACGATGCTAATATCACACTTCTTTATAAGAATATTACTGCTCCTTTTAAAATATCTTACATTATTTGTACATTCACAGCAGGGCTGTAGAGTCGGAGTCGAGGAGTCGGATACATTTTTGGGTACCCGGAGTTGGCAAAAAATGAACCGACTGCGACTCCTACTAAATTTAAATGGGAATTAAAAAAAGAAAATTAACTTCAAATGTCGCAATTAACAAACAGTCATAATGAACGACTTTTCTGCTATAAGAATAAATGCATGCCGTGCATAACATTACAGCGCCCACTGTGACCCTAGCCTAAGGGCCCCCACACACGTACCGAAAGGGGCCGACAGATCAGCTGAGATGAGCTCTAGACTGCAGCATGATGACTCCAGAGATGACCGCATCGGCGGGCACCCGTTGTGTGCTGGCCGTTAGCTTCAATGAAGACGTTGGTCTAACAGCATCGGCCAGAGAATATCGGACATGTCCGTTCTCTGGCTGGCCGAGCTGTGGGGCGACGGCGATCTGTCGCCCCATGTGGGCACCCCCGATCGGCGAGCACGCACGCCCATCGGTCGGTGCCAAAATCGGCCGCTGCTCGGTGCATATGGCGGCCTTAACTCTCGCTGATAATGAAGTAAATGTATGTCGCAGGACTAGAGACGCTTGTATAAGTGAAGGGAGTGGATTAACAATAGTTCAAGACTGAAGCTGTAAAACATTTGAAAAACCCTGTCATTCAGCTGAGGCGACAAATACTTAGATTGTTAGCTTCAACTTTAATCATGACTCTGAGATTTAATGGGAAATCATGAATCATGTTTGAAGTGCCCCTTCACCCCTCCTCTTCTTGGAGCCTTCCACTGCCCTATTTTCAGCAGAAGATCAGAACACTAAAGCTTGGCTCACACGGGTAGATCTGTAACAAGATTTGAGTACAATCAATTAACTTGCGCGCTCACGGTGATTGATTGTACTCTAATCTGTTTACAAACCTACCTTTGTGTGCTTTCCTTCAGGCGGGATCATTAGAGCCGGCTCGAAGGAACTTGATTGGGTTCCAACATGTTGGAAAGACCCCGTTCAATCTCCAATACTTTGTATGGAGACATGAGTCTTCATGGAAAGTATTGGAACAGCTGCGGCTCCTGCCTCCTTCACAGGCGTCGGCTGTCAGTGTGAAGGGGGTGGAGCCAGCACTCCTCACTCGGAAGTTGTGTGAGTGAGGCAGCTGTGTGAGACAGGCTGCTTCTCCCCAGCTTGTGGCGTGTTGTAAATCGCACGCTGACAAGAACGGGTCCCCATTGAACAGGAATTGGTGTGCCGATGTGATGCACATTGATTTCCGTTCAATTGATCCCCGATCAATGACCGCGTGGTGCCTAGCTTAAGGAAAAAGCATCAGCATCTTCTGCCTAACTTCCTTTCTCTGCTTTAATTGGCCAATACAGTAGTTGGTTTTCTGCCAGTAGTTCTGTGGTTAATGTATGTTGCCGTCCTTTCCTTCAATGGATGGATACAATACATTAGCATATTAAATACAGAGGAGTCTGAGTCGAGGAGTCGGAAGAATCAGAAACTGAGGAGTTGGAGTCGGGGAATTTATGGACCGACTCTACAGCCCTGATTCACGGTTGATGTAAATCCTTTGTGCATCCAATCTATCTGGTCTCTACCTGTTTTAAGGCCCCCATACACGGGTCGGATTCCGGCCGGATTCCGGGCGCGTGCACGCGAAACGATCATGCCGGAATCGCGTGCAGCCCACCTTGTCCGATCGATCACGTCCGATTGATCAGGGGCCCAGAATCGGATCCGACAGAGAACCAACATGTTGGTCTTTTTGATCCGATTCTGCACAGATCAGGGGGAGTTGCCATTTGTGAGGTGGACAATTGGACACGGAATCGTCCCGGAATCCGTTGGACAAGGTGGTATGCAGCGATCGGATACTCTTAATTGGCCGATCGATGACACCTGCGATTCCCGGCAGAATCGCCGGAATCGATCGGATAGGTGATCGAGCGGCCATGGAATCCGAACGTGTATGGCTAGCTTTAGAAAAATAGGAATTTTAACCCTAATCGATACCAATGAAAATAATAATAGGTATAATGTTAATGTTGCCTATGATGTCTAGGGAGCCAAGTTTTTCCTCTTGAATGATCCATCACTTTAACACAGGGGTTATCAACCTGTGGGTCAGGACCCCCCGGGTCTGACATGTTCTAACAACCAGCAGCGCTGATGCCCACAAGCAGGGTGGAAGTTAGAGGGAGAGTAATGCCCCATCCCTCCTAACTTAGGTGTGATGGGGCATTACTCTCCCTTCTTACCATCCACCCCACACATCATCGTCACAATATGAGGGAGGGGACACGACTGCTGAAAGTGATATTTGAATGCAAATTGTTCCAAATACAGAAAGTGACACTGACATCACTTCCGTGGTCGCGGATCTAAAAAGTTTGAGAACCACTGCTCTGACACCATTGCATTCTCTAATTTACTGTTATATTTTGATATTTGTAATGTACAGTGTAGTGTGTACGTAAGTACAGTATAAATGTGGCTTTTTCCTTGTACCTAAATTCCATATTCAAATTTGATTGTTTTTCTTTTACAGTATGCAGCTAGCAGTAGATGTGCAGATACCAGAGTGCTTTGGAGGCAATGATGGAGAAAGCATTTACATTGATACTGAGAGCAGCTTCAGGGTGGAAAGACTGGTGGATATAGCAAATGCTTGTGTTTCACACTGTAGCCTTATTACTGATGCACACCAAGAGGAAGGTGTTTATTGCATTTTATTGGTTTACATGAAGGTTTCCCTGTGTCTATCTCCTAGTGTTCTTTCAGATGTACTTGCTGAAAATGTAAAAGTGTTTTAGTCTAAATAGCAAAAACTGCCATCTGTCTGTCAAAGTTGGTCTAATAAGGACCTTAAAAAAGCTGGCATGTATACAATTTCAAGAATCAATGGGTAGCGGTGGCAATCTGTAGTCCTAAAGGCCCCCATACACTGATCGTTTTTTTGTTTGATTCCAGAATGATCGTTCGTGCACTTATTTGGCAAACGATTGTTTGGGAATTGAGTGCAGCCCACCTGGAGCGATTGGTGCCACTCCATAGAAAAATCGATTGAACAGGAATCCAACATGTTGGCAAATTCCTGTTCGATCGTTGTTACTTTGATTGGGAACCAATTGTGCAAAGCGCATCACCACTCTGCCATTGTTATTTCTTTGATCGCACATGTATGTACCCATGTATGGGCACCATGGTGTAATAAAATGTACTGGCTCTGAAACGTTGCTACAGTCCAGTGATGCTGCCTATTGTGATGTGGAGCAGGCTGCTGTGGGGATCTGAACCATCAACATATTAAATCTTTTATTATCTTAAATAATAAGACCACATCTTTTCTGTCTAGTTGGCTGTACAGAAATAAAATCTTTGGCAAAAAAAATCCTTTAAAAAGCCTTCCATTGCTGACCAATCATTGAGAGATTTATGTATGATACCATTGCTGGCTTGGTTCTAGAAAAAGTACTGGACATGTAAATGGTGTTCTGACTACTAAACTTACCTAAATAAGTATGAAGCTGAAGTGTTTTGTTATCATTGTAGAACTTGTGGTGCAGTTGTCTGCATGCTTGTACGTTTGTTTCAGGTGTGTGACTAAAGCAGGGAACACACACATAGATATGGGCCAGATTGATGGCCCATATCTAATGCGGCCATCCCAGTTTTTGAGCTGGATCAACCAATCCCGCTTGAGAAACATAGATATCAGACATGACTGTTAAGCAGGGTACAGACGGCTCGATATTTGAGCCGTCTGATGTACCCTTCAGCAGCGTGATGACTTCATCACACTGCTGTCAGATATCGGGGAGACAGCTCTGCTCTCCCCAGCTCAGCCAATACTTTGCCAAAGCATCGGACATCGTATTTACAGTCATGTCCGATATGGCTGTTTTCGAGCAGGATTGATTTGTCCCACTTTAAAACAGCGATGGGCCAGATAGATGGCCGTGGGCGCGCTCGAAGCGGCCATCGATCTGGCCCATATCTGAAGGTCTATACCCTGCTTAAATCATGGTGGATGTCCAATGCTTTGCATGGGGATTGCGGGTCTCCATGCAAAGCATCATCGGAGCTGGATGACACAACATGTCAAGCAGCAGCACGATGACGTCATCGCTCTGCTGCCGGTAATCTCGAATGGCTTGAATATCGAGCCATGTGTTCCCTGCTTTAAACTACTGAACTCAAAGGATCAGCTTATATCCAGACATGAGCAATCTTTCAAATAAATTGAGCAATGCAAATGTTCATAATCTCTGTGTTTGTGTTTGGTTTCCTTCAAAACTTATTGTTAATGAACAAGCAATGAACAATGGAACAAGATTGAACCTAGTGTAAACAAAGGAAATTTTTTTTTTTTGTTTAAAAGACATTTTTAAACATTGTCCAGTATTCTTTGTATGTACACGCTGTTATAATGACTTCCCTGTAAATTTTAAGTTAAGAAGTCAGAAGTTTTTAACAGTGTGGTACAGGCAATGGCAGCAGTGTACAAGGTACACTGCCTGCCATTTCCTCCTCCCCCCTCCCCTCTCCATACAGCCAGTGTGATTCATGACACCAGCTGGAAGGGCTGGAAAGCAGAAGCCCCTCCATTAACATGGAGGTCTATGGCACTGCTCACCCTTGCCCCCTTCCGCGTCACCGCGACGCAATCAGTGAAGCCGCACAACCCCGGAAATGCTGCGACTGGAAGCAGCATCGCCGTAGCTTTCCGGGGATATGTGGCTGTCTTCACACAAACTCTGGACGAGATGGGATCGTCATGAACACTAAGAAGGTTAACATTTTTGGTTGAAGTAATATTTTCTTTTTTTTTTCTTCCAGATCACATACTAGCTATGCAAAGATTTACACTTGATAACATTCTGTCACAAATACATTACTTCTCTTGCCAAGACTACATGGAATTACTTACCCTCATACACACTCTGTCAAACTTCCTAACACAACATGTAAAGGTTAGTAGGATTATATTGAGTTTCTGTACTACAATGTCCATTTTTTATTGTTCCGTTAAGTGTGTAAGGCTATGTTTCCATTACGTCGGGACCCCCCAGCTAAGCCTATATGCTTAGCGTGAGGTCTCGACGTAGCAGATAGCCTTACCTGCTCGGCGGAGGATCTGTCTTCACGGTGCCAAGCCGCTCCGCCAATGTAAGGCTCAACGTAGTCGAATACGTTAAGCCTCTACACTGGCGGATGTGTAAACCGATTATCCGCCGGCAGGCAATGTCAATCTGCTATGTCGGGAGGGGTCCCGACGTATAATGGAAATAACCCCTAAGAACTGTAGCCAATACATTTTTTATTTAATTATTGAAATGAAAACAAACAAATACAAAGAATATGTTATCTGTTTACTAAACTCTGGCATTTCTACACCAAATATACAAAAAACATACAAAACATTATTATTTCACAATTAGCATCAAGCAAGTGCACATCACCTTGGTACTACCCCAATTCACTTATAATTATTAAAATGACAGCAAAGTTTTCAAATAGCACCAGTCGGTGTGAATAATGCACTCAGCAATCACAGTTTTAATATATGAATAATATAGATCATGAAAAGATTTGTTATATATTTTAACATTTTTTAATGATTTGTATTGTCATGTAAAGACAGGTGGGCGCATGGAATTGCCCATAAATTCTTATTTATTATCCTAAAGCATTGACTGTACTTTTCTTTGGAACCAAGAGCCCAACCCCTTAAAACCACAACTTAATCCCCCCCCCCCCCCCATACTTTATCAAGGCATCACTGTACCCAATGCTTTTCATTGGACTTGATTATGTAAGATTTGGATGGAGCTGCTTGCTCATGGAAAGGTTTTATGAAGCTCTCTATGCATAGTTCTAAAGCAAATCTAAATGCTATATCAAACTTGGAGGTTAGTAGCTCTTTACAGAATGTCGTCAGTGACATTACTGCCCATGGAATATTTAGAAGCTAGGAAATTTCAACCCCAATTTCAAACCCATGGTTGGGACCCTAGATTATAATGCTCCTAGAAGAAATCCAAGTGATTGGAACCCTTAAATCCAATGATTCTTAGCAATACATTTGGCAATAATAGTATAGATGTTCTTCTATCAGTGTTTAGACCTGTTTCTTCCACTTTGTAATAATACCACTGAATATTTAGATGTTTAGCTCTTCTGCTGCATATTGTTGAAACTGATGCGTTTCTTCTGCCTGCAGAGGGCACTAATGAAACATTTATACTTCTACAGCTTTGTCACGACTTTTCTTTGAAATGCCTTAAAACCTGATGGGCTAACCAAGGACAAAAATATCACGCCAGTCTGTTAGATATTGTGCTGCTTCATTCATTTTTACATTATGGTTATTAGCTAATTTATAATAAAGAGTTGAGATATATCTTGTGACAGTATGTCCAGTTAGAATTCCAAAGGCAGTTATTTACAAACATAATAAATACACCCCACATGCGACGATCAGAAAATAATAGCAGGTACTAGAATATTGATACTGGGAATATTCTTTTCATATTGACTTGTTTCCTTACATTTGCTTAAGGATTAATGTGCATGACTCCAAATAAGAAATCCTTTTTATATTGTTTAGCTTTATCGTCTTATGCACTGGGTTCAGCTAGAGTTATGTGATTCCTTTAGATACTTCTCGCCTCGTGATGTGGATTAATGTCCTGTTTCTATTCGATAGAAGCCTTGATTTGAAAACACTGCATTATGTATGTCGGTAGTTGTCTCTTCCCTGATCTCTCCTATGAGCTCTGCCATATTGATTTGTGGCAGCTGCCGGTGTTCTAACATCAGCCCTGTCACTGTTAACAGTGAGACTCACAGGACATGTGCACAGGTGCAGTGTTGTCATCTTACCTTTCAGGGTTTTTTGTGAGGAAAGGTCTGCTTTATTGCCGTGAAAGACTACATCTGCCTCCTAGTGGTTAATTGCTAAAATAATGTATCGGCCAGGGATCAAGCAAGGAAAGTGGTGCACATCGATTCGCTGAACAGGTTGTCGATTGCGGCATTTAATGATCATTGGGGAATCGTTGCGTGTATGGCTAGCTTTAGACTCTAGGGTTAGTAAACTATTGTTGCCTCAAGGCATACAGTTGCAAGAAAAATTATGTGAACCCTTTGGGATTACTTGGAGTTTTGCATGAATTGGTCATAAAATGTGCTCAGATCTTCATCTTAGTCACACCAATAGAAAAACACAGTCTCCCTAAAATAATACTGCACAAACATTATATGTTTTCTTTTTTTTATTGAAAATAACATGAAAACATTCACAGTGCAGGGTGGAAAAAGTATGTGAACCTTTGGACTTAATAACTGGTTGACTCTCCTTTGGCAGCAATAACCTCAACCAAACGTTGCAGATCAGACCTGCACAACGATCTGGAGTAATTTTGGACCTCTCCTCTTCACACAACTGTTTCAGTGTAGCAATATTTTGGGGATGTCTGGTGTGAATCGCCACAGCATTTCAATCGGGTTGAGGTCAGAGCTCTGACTGCGCCACTCCAGAAGACGTATTTTGTTCTGTTGAAGTAATTCTTTTGTTGAATGACTTGTATGCCATCCTCTGTGGAGGTTCCGTTGGTAGACAGATGGTTTTACCTTTTCCTGTCTTGATAAACTCTGGAAATAATTTTTCCATAAATGACAACAATCCGTCCAGGCTCTGAGGCAGCAAAGCAGCCCCAAACCATGATGCTCTCTCCACCATGTTTTACAGTGGGGATGAGGTTTTTGATGTGCAATATTTCTTTTTGGACAGCAATGTTCTTTTTGGACTTCTCCTTGGTGTCCTCCCATGTACTCCATTCTTGTTTTCCTTTATGTAGATGTGTCAAAAAAAATGTTAGCATGTGCCAGAGATTTCTTTAAGTCTTTAGCTGACACTCTAGGATTCTTCTTTACCTCATTAAGCATTCTGCGCTGTGCTGTTGCAGTCATCTTTACAGGCCGACCACGCCTAGGGAGAGTATCAACAGTGCTAAATTTTCTCCATTTATATACCGTCTGTCTAACCGTGGACACATGAACATCAAGGCTTTTGGAGATACTTTTGTAACCCTTTCCAGCTTCATTCAAGTCAACAATTCTTGATCGTAGGTCTTCTGAGAGCTTATTTCTGCAAGGCATGGTTCACATCCGACAGTGCTTCTTGAAACCAGTAAACCCAAAACTGGTGTGTGTTTTCAAAGGGCAGGACAGCTTTTAGCAACACATCCAATATTGTCACACTGATTGGACTCAAGGTTGGCTCACTCCTGTCTCCAATTCACTCTTGGAGAAGTCATTAGGCTAGGGGTTCACATACTTTTTCCACCCTGCACTGTGAATGTTTACATGTTATGTTTAATAAAAACATGAAAACATATAATGTTTGTGTAGTTTTATTTTAGGTAGACTGTTTTTTTTATATTGGTGTGAATTAGGTGTAGATCAGAGCACATTTTCCGACTAATTCATGCAAAACTCCACCCCAAAGGGTTCACATGCTTTTTCTTGCAACTGTAAGTAATATACCATATACTGCAAAATGTCACACGACTCATGATATCATTGCTGTGTTCAGTAATGGAGCATTTGCCGTTTGGATTTGAGTAATTAGGCAACCCAAACATTTGGCAGGATCACCAGGTATTTTCCCCCCTTTGAAAGCATGTAAGGGCATAATACATTTTGTCTATACTATTAAAATACATTTAAAACTGCATTTTGACAAGTTGTAATGATTTTGTTTTCTAAACTATGTTTGGTGCATTCATTTATCTGCATTTTTTTGTTTCATTTAGGTAAAACTTGTAGTTATTGACAGTATTGCATTTCCCTTTCGGCATGACTTTGAAGACATGTCTTTAAGAACACGTTTGCTTAATACTTTGGCTCAACAATTGATCAGCATTGCCACTCACCATAAGTTAGCGGTAAGTGCATAACCATCGACCTCTTGGCAACCATAATTAAATGCTATGCACACTTACACAAAGAAAGTGTGTCCTGTACACAGTAATATAATTGAGAATATAACTTTGTGCATATATACATATAATTGCAATTAGCTACTACCTCTCTACAATACCTCTCTACAATTAGTAACCCTGTGGTGCAATTATTCCTCATAGTTTAGAAGAGAAGTCATTTAGCTGTGTTCTCATCACTCTGCTCTAGCATCTTAGAGTTAACTGTTTAGATTAGAAAGCTGAAAGGATGCCATTGCTGAGATGTCAACCAGGATCAGCTAAGCTGCGGAAATCAATAGAAAAATAGTTTGTGCTCTAAAACTAGCAGTATGTACTACTCCACAGTGCCTTCTGCTACAAATATAAGTCTCCGCCTTTCCTGATGATATACACTAATGGGCCCTTGATGCCTGTCCAACTATTATTTAAAATCTAGTCTTGATTTTGGGCCTCACTTGTGCTCAATTGCTGTGTAGAATAAAGTTGCCTATACACTATAGATCAGGGGTCGAAAGAGACATTTTTCTCCCTTTATCTATTATCTGGAGCTGCAAAACAGACTTACACTTGCATGTGGTGTGTTAGCATGCAAAGCAGTGGGTTAAGTAGCCCGCCCATCAACATGTAACCCATATATTTTCTTCCATGAGAGTTGCTGCATGCTTACATCTCCCCCTCACCTGTTCTAGGCAAGTGTCCCAGGGATTTGGGGGGGGGGGGCTCTCAGAAGGCAATGTGTGGCTGGGTAATGGCCACTGTAAGCTTTAGGGTTTCGGCGGAGGGAGAGTAGCCACAACAAGGAGACTAAAGAGCCACAGGTTGCAAACCCCTCCGCTAGATTGTCGAACAATATATCCTTCTAGACCTACTGTTGTGTGGGGCTAGGGCTTCCATGATGGATTCTTTAAGTTTGTTATCATATTAAACAGATTTGATTGGATTGTATAATGATAGATTTTAGATTGTATAATTATATGATCTCTTTTATGACTTTTATGAGTTCTGCTTCAAAAACATCCTAAATAACACATAAGATGAAGTAATTGGCTTGTTTTTTGTTTCTTTATGCTATGTCCCCACTCCCCGTGGGGCAGTGACCACTAGTGGTTTTTCTGGCAAGCGATCGGGAGCGATCTGATCAGGCGCGATTATGACCACACCCATAGATCAGGGGCGATTGCAGCTGTAGGGAAGAGCCCATTTAAATGCATGAGCATGGTCTCGATTGCTAGCTCATTCAAATGCATGGTAATTGTGGACAATCGCCAAAGTGGCGATAAGCCCTTAAATAAAATCTGTCGGCTTGCTGTTTAGTAGGACATTTACGGAAAAGTTGACTAGTCGACGTCTCGACTTCTGAGACAGAAGTTGATGACTCCTGAGACAAGTGGTGTGTTCTTTTTCCCTCTCTCTGTTTGTGCACTTGTATGCACAATGCAGTCTCTATATCTTTGTTATGCTGACACAGGTTCCTTGACTTCATCAATTCCATGTTGAAGCACAAAAAAAGTACTACCATTATGTACGGCCATCTGAAACGGCATCCACAAGCTAATACAGTTGATGAAGCACTGCTGTGAGTTGTGAAATCCAGAGCACATTGAGTAACTTTACAGTTATATTTATTTTATAATGATCATGTGTTATTTTGTGAACTGTGTAGTGTTGACTCACTCTGTGTGTCTTCGCTGCCGCCGTTTATGCTGTACTCACTTTCTGTTTTGCACTATGTTTTGTATAAAAGTTGTAGGTCACTTGTGTTACTCTGCTGTGTGATGACGTCATCAAATGACTAGTCGAATTTAGTGGACTTCAAGTCGTTAATGCCCTTCTGTATAGTACTCATATTTCCATGTTGTAGTGTTATCAATCCTGTGATGCTGTTGACACTCAAATGACAATAGTTCAGCATTTTATAAGGTAACATTTTACAAGCCATTTGGAGAACACCACATCTTAATAAGAATATAGGAATTTAGTGAGTAAATAGAAAAGCCCTCTCTAAATCCTTTCTTCCTGTTTGCCTGCTTCAGTTCTGCAGAAGTATAAATAAAATGTACTTTGTGCTCTTAGCCAAGCCTCCTAGGCTCTGATCAACTGAATTGCTGCTCTAACAGCAGCCTAAAAATAGTCAAGATCTACCAGCAGGCAATGTAATGGCTTCAGTGCTAGAGGAGTTAACAGCATGATATGCCTGATTAGCTAGTTAATGTGGAAGATATAAAAGGGGCCATGCTTATGCATAGTCTCTGTCATTGCGCCGGTTCAAATACATTTTAGCTGGAAACAACATGAAAGTCGCCTTGCTTGATTGGGCTTTTTGGATTCAGCAGATGCCTGCTTTATTCCATTACTCTTCGACGCTCAGATTCTATTTTATTTGTATAATGTATTTATTGTTCCAGAGATAATAACCTGGCAGGCTTTCAAGTAAATAGTGCTGAGGTCTAAGCTGTTTTAGCTGAGACTCAAAGAAATAATGCAAAATTGCATTCTCATAATGCTGTTTGCTGAAAGGAAACACACGCCCCTTCTTCAATGTTTTACATGATATTTGCACCAAAGAAAAGATTTGCATGATTGACATGATCCTTGGAGACACTTGCTCATAGAGCATTAACGTTAAAACCGCACGACAATCATCGCTAGTATACACAGCCTAATGGCTCCTTATTGATATCTATGCTCCAGCTACATTCCATTAATTTATCAAAATGTTACATTGTTATGAGGTCCCTTTTCTGCAAATACTGTATGCACATATTTATGTATATCTGTTGTAATTCATATATTGAGCCAACCTGACATAATCATTATAAAAAAAAAACAGAAAAATTACTTCAATATCGTTTTTCTTTGTTTTCATGCTGATACTAAGCTAATAAAGAATTTCTCCTCCTTGATGTACACAATTGATCTTTAATGTCTAATATATAAAATATATTTATAGCTCTACAAGATTGACTTGAAAGCTGCTTGGATTTTCTTATGGCAGGTTTCCTGACAATGATTAGTCAGTATTAAGCTAGCCATACATGTTCCGATTCCATGGCCGATCGATCACCCATCCGATCGATTCCGCGATCACCCAATTAAGCCTGTCCCTACCACCTTGGGCCACCAATTCCTGGACGATTCCGTGCCCGATCGATCACTTCACACATGGCAACTCCCCCTGATGTGTGCTGAATCGAATCAGAAAGACCAACATGTTGGTTCTCTGGCAGATCCGATTCTGGGCCCCCGATCGATCGGACGTGATCGATCGGGCAAGGTGGGCTTCACGCGATCCCGGGACGATCGATTAGTGCCCGGAATCGATCGTCCCGGAATCCCTTGGGAATCGGACCCGTGTATGGGGACCTATAGGGTCATTTCACACTATATGCGTTGCAGTGCGATTTTTTACCGCACACGTTTTTATACTGCACACGTTTTTACATAGACAACCAATGTTACCATTCACACTGTATGCGTTGCGTTTTTAAAAACGCCGCGTTTCCACATGCGTTTTTAAAAACTCACTGCTGTATGCATTTTTGATTCACTTTTCCTGGGTTTTTCATTGATTTGTTCAAAAATGCAAAACGCACATGTAATGTCAAAAATGCATGCGTTTTTACAAATATGCGGAAACGCATGCCTATAAAAAAAAGCATGCCTTTAAAAAATGCATAAAGTGTGAAATGGCCCTAATTGGTGTTAAAGTGGCCACTTTTAAGACAGGGCTGGCCATTACTGTGTGTGCCCTCCCTTTTTACCACCATCCTCTATCATTCTCCCTTTTTTCATTGAACCCAACCAAATTCCTTTTTTGTATCTTTCCTTATTGTTTTTTCTTCTCTATCCCATGCTGCTGCTGTGGTCCCATATTTCTTCCCTTTGTCTAGTATGATTAAAGTGTTCCGCAGCTCCCTTTGCTGGCTGCAAGCAGTACTCCCCTGTCAAGTGATGTCTTCCTTTTCCCTATTTAAGGAAACCTTAGGCAACATAAAGTTGGCTTAATGTCTTCACTCCCAGATTCCAGTTCCTGCTATAGTGGTTTTTTCCTCATTACACAACTTTTTAATGGGTTGTTTCTGCCCACTTCTTTACCACATCTCTGTGATTGTGAGTCACCTGCTCACTAAAGGGGTGCATCTGAGGGCTTCAACCTGGGAACAGTCTACACCAAAGTCCATTACTCCTTGCTGTGGAATGCATCTCCTGCATCTGCTTCTTGGTTACCCATAGTAATGCCCGCTCAAGTCCAGTGCTCCATGCCACCTTCTCCCATACTCCCACACTCTGGATTCTGGTTCTACTGTGCTACTTGGGAGATTCCAAGTTTTGCTGGGGTTGTTACATGCATTTACCAAGAAGGGTGCCAACTGTGAATCCTGGCTAGAGGAGGCATTTAAAGATTTTGAACAAGCTTTAGCTCCAGTTTAGGTACGTTCTAACGCAGCTTGCCCTTTCCTTTTGGATGTTGATGTCCCCTGTGGCCAGTTCTGTCTATGTGCCTTCTTCTCTTGGAAGTTATTTTCTGCAGGAAGAATTTCTCCATAGGGGATCATGAGCTACTGGCTGTGAAATTAGCTTTAGAGGAATGGTGCCATTTACTTGAGTGGGCACTCTAAGCAGTCACAATTTCTATTTTTTCCATATTCAGTTTTGTACTCTCCTTCTAAATTCAAGTTTGAATTGCCTAGGATATAACCTGATAGTGGCATAGCGCTCCACAATCCTAAAAAAAATGTGGCTGATCTCCTTGAATCATATAAAAAATGTTATATTTATCTGCCAGACATTCAGGTGTTACTTAAGTGTAATATTGCAAATGGCCACCATATAACGGTTTATCGGATTTTCTCCCCTTCTTATCACAGAGAAGGAGAGAGGAGGTGCACAGAGGAACATATAGGATTTACTCATTCCAATAGTTCAGCATTATGGGCACTTCTGGTGCTGATCACACCAAGTGTAAAAGCATTGCATGGTTTAAAGCTAGCCATACACGTGTAGGATTCCATGGCCAATTGATCACTCCCCCGATCGATTCCGGCGATTCTGCCAGGAATCGCAGGTGTGATCAATCGGCCAATTAAGAGTATCCATCGCTGCATACCACCTTAATCCAACGGATTCCGGGACGATTCCGTGCCCGATTGTCCACCTCACAAATGGCAACTCCCCCTGATCTGGGCAGAATCGGATCAGAAAGACCAACATGTTGGTTCTCTGTCGGATCCGATTCTGGGCCCCTGAACGATCGGACCTGATCGATTGGACAAGGTGGGCTGCATGCGATTCACGCGCCCAAAATCGATCGTGCCGGAATCCGGTGGGAATCCGACACGTGTATGGGGGCCTTAAGACTCATGCTCTTTTTACTTCCTTTGATCCAAATGGCAGTGAACCCTTTTATATAATTGAGCCCTTTTGTATATCAAAATATCAAAAGCTTGGACCTTGGATTTTATACTTCACACTTACTGGTGGGCTTCGCTACATAAGTATGTTAAAGACCTGAGCAAGACCCATCACTTCTATACACCGTGACCAATTTAAAGATACTTCCCTCATGGTATTCAGTGCCCAGCAAAATTGCTTAATAATGTTGAGGAATACCTGGAATACCAGACTATTGACTCTTCATCATTTTGTGATCTTATTATTAATTCTGTAGAGTGCTAGACATGATGGTTTACACGGTTACTACTACTTTATGACCCTATTCACTGACAACTGCAGAGACATGCTATGCTCTAAAACTGATAAATGGAGGTATGTGTTGACCAGTTGCAGGTGTCTCAAACTGTGAATGTTAAATTCACATGATTTCAGGGCATGTATAACAATCTTTTCAAAGTTTACATCAAAGGAGACCTTCATTCTATGTTTTCGTTATTTGGCAATAGAACATATTCTAAACAACATTTTCCTGTAAATTGTTTATATATGAATTCTACATAAACAATATATGCACAAGTATTAAAATATAATGCATATTAAATAGCGGTTTCAATCTTCTACAGGACCAACATTTTCAAACTACTTTTCAGCAACCTCGTCCTGGAATTATCAAATTCTAATTTATTTTAGGACAGATAGTACATCTGTAGTTACTCCTTAATCAGTTTCAGTTATTTAAAGTAAAATGTGTGTATTTTTTTTACAGTGTAAAAGGGTCAACTAGTTTGACAGATGGTATTCCCCTTACTGATTCATTTAAAAGACTCAGCAGTTTGCACCAGAGAGCCCCAGTAATGAGAAATAGCAGTATTGACGTCAGCAGTGCCTTAGCTTATAGCCAGAGTCTGTCAGCGTTTCTGCAACAATTCTAATATAGGCCAGGTATAGGGATAGTGTTTCTGACTATACATTTTATGTTACAAAAGCATTTTTATTTTATATTAAAAAGTGTTTAAGTAAACAATTGATATTACTGACTAAACTGTAAACGTAATTTACCAGAAGGCATAAAGTTCTTGCTTGTATCTTAGATATGTCAGGATACTCTAGGCTAGTGGTTCTCAACCTTTTTAGATTCATGAGCCAGGAAGTGACGTCTCAAAGTGTCACACTGTATTTGGAACGTGGAAGTGCCAGTGCACAGTGTCACTACTGCATTTTTAAATGCCAGAAGTAACACTCCACAGTGTCACTTCCAGCCAGCACAATCGTGTAATGTCCCCTCCCTCCTATTTTTCCACCCCGCCTTACTTCCTAACATTCTTAAAAATAAGGAACGCATCGGTGAGCTCGTCAAAACACCAAAAGACCCGGAAGACCACGGAAAACAACTGTGGTGGATGACTGAAGAATTCTTCCCCTGGTGAAGGAAACACCCTTAACAACAGTTGGCCAGATCAAGAACACTCTCCAGGAGGAAAATGTATGTAAGTCAACAATCAAGAGAAGACATCACCAGAGTGAATACAGAGGGTTCACCATTGGTGAGCCTCAAAAACAGGAAGACCACATTAAAGTTTGCCAAATGACATCTAAAAATGCCTTCACAGTTCTGGAACAACATCCTATGGACAGATGAGACCAAGATCAACTTGTACCAGAGTGATGGGAAGAGAAGATTATGGAGACGTAAAGGAACTGCATACCCCTCATCAGTGGAGCATGGTGGTGGTAGTGTCATGGTGTGAGCATGTATGGCTGCCAATGGAACTGGTTCTCTTGTATTTATTGATGATGCGACTGCTGACAAAAGCAGCAGGATGAATTCGGAAGTGTTTCGGGCAATATTATGTGATTCTCATCAGCCAAATGCCACAGAACTCATTGGAGATGGACAATGACCCAAAGCATACTGCAAAAGCAACCAAAGAGTTTTCGAAGGGAAAGAAGAGGAATGTTATGCAATGGCCAAGTCAATCACCTGATCTGAATTCAATTGAGCGTGCATTTTACTTGCTGAAGACACAACTGAAAGGGAAAATGCCCCAAGAACAAGCAGGAACTGAAGACAGTTGCAGCAGAGGCCTGACAGAGCAAACCCACATTCTATCACCCCAAGAAAACCATAGTCAACCTGTGCCTGTCTGACTGTGATTTGACACTGGGCCAGAGGTTCACATGTCAGCAGAACAATGACCCTAAGTAACACCTTGAGTGGTTTAAGGGGAAACATTTAAGCAGGGAACACACGTATAGATATGGGCCAGATCGATGGCTGCTTTGATCGTGATGCACGCTTACGGCCATCTATTCGGCCTATATCTTATGTGGCCATCCCTGTTTTCGAGCGGATCGAATCAATCCCACTCGACATGACATGACAGTAAACCACCATGCAAAGTATCTTCGGAGCAGTAATTTTCTGTCTCTAGCTCCTCCCATATCGGGCAGCAGTGTGATGGCATCATCCTGCTGCAGCAAAGAAACTTTAAACGGCTCCTATTTCGAGCCGTGTGCTTCTTGATTTAAAAGTTTTGGAATGACCAATTCAAAGCCTATACCTCAAACCAATCTGTGGTCATACTTGAAAATTGTGAAAACCAACATAATTTGGCTAAAGCAGTTTTGCCTTGAGGAATGTAAAAGTTAGCCCAGTAGCAAGATTTGGCATGCGCATAGAAACTGTTCCAAAGGCTCTACAAAGTAGGCTTTGGAGGGTGGTGAACAGTTACGTATGCTTTACTTTTCTGCTATTTTGTCCTATTTGTTTGCTTCACAAAAAAATATACAAGAAACAGTCCATGAAAAAAAGACATGACAGGCTCTAGTGATCAGCATGTACTAGCAATTGACATAGGTAGATCAGGAAGAAGCAGGTAGTAGGTAAATGAAATGTATGGCCTATGGGGTCAGGATGGAGTGGTGATGAATAGATATGGTCAAAGTTAAGTTAATTTCAAAGCCCCTAAACATGGTATTATATTATATCATGGTATTTTTGAAAGGGCTGGGGGAACATTACAAAGAAAGTGCTCTGCCGCATTTCTTAACTCTGCCACATTACCTTTTTGCGTTTAAGTTAACTTGGGGTGAGTTTTTTTTTCTTCCAAAACTCAACCCTGGCTAACTGCAGGCATACTCATCCGCCCCCAATGATCTTCTGCATCAGCAGACCTGCCGATCCTTCCGAGGACATGCCATTGACCTTGATGTAATGGAGGTGGCATCACTTTTTTATAGCAAATCCCCATTGTCACCATGTTCCGAGTCTTTCAAGTTGAAGTATTTGTTTAAGGCAATATTCCAAACAAAAAGAAAATGTCACCATTTTAATGCTTTCTGAGTACACCGATTGCTCATTGATCCAGCTTGTTTGCCTCACTTCCATTGTCTTGCTTATTTGGTCATCGCTGACGCACAACTTCTGGTGATGTCCGTATGTTTTTTTTCCCTACAGGTAATTTTAACAAACCAGATGACTACAAGAATTGGACCCAGTGAGTCCTTTTTGGTACCTGCTTTAGGTATGGAGAAACTTTATTACCTAATATCCCATATTATAGTAGCATATACAATAAAATTATGTCTAAATAAGATAATTATTGAAGCTGTATTTGGTAAATTTTTTTTTATTTTTCTCCTTAATATGTGCGCTTCGAATTTCCTTTCTGTTTTGCATCAAATCATTTTCCCTTGGAGATTCTACTAAGTATCAAATTGTACCAATAGTGAAGTTCAGCAAAATGTTTAAAAACAACATGAATTGACATCACAATAAAAATACAGCTGTTTAACCTATTAAAATGATTGCAATAAGGAACATATCTTGTCTACAGTAGTGGTCAACACTTTCACTAGTGGGGCCATTATCAATTACGCCAGCGACGTGGGCTGAAAGACTGACGCCCCTCTATTAACATGGAGGTCTATGGCAGCACAACCCCCCCCCCCCCCCCCCCCGTTTGGGTGGCGCCCAAACCCCAGAAATGCTGCTGTGATTTAGAGAATAGAGAAAATATGTGAGATTTATTAAACTTGGGATTTGAACTGGAAAGACACATAAAAAACGTGACTTTCCTGACAAAAATGGTAAGGTTGACAGGCATGCACAACATTACCGTACGTGTCGCCCTTTTAACCTTCTGAGCGTTCTCCCCAAATTAACTCGGGCTGAGTTTCATGCATCATGTTAGCCGGAGGAAGGCCTGAGGTCTCGCCGTCTTGTATCACCAGTGACGCGAAGGGGGCGGGGGTAGGCGGCGCCATAGACCTCCGTCAAACTTGAGGGGCGTTGCCTTTCTCCAGCATAAGTCCGGCGTCTCCAGTGACGCCGGGCTTATGTTTAGAACCCTGAGCTAAGCTGGCAATCACGGCGGAGCACATTGTGCTCCGCCGCGATTGCCCGTGGCACGGTTATAAAAAAAATGTGCCACGTGGCAAACGCTCAGAGGGTTAATATATATAATATCAGACAATATTTGCTTATCCTGGAGCTTAGCATAAAGACACAACAGCATTACTCAGAGGTTCATATCCATGTTTTCAGGCGTCAACTATTTATGGCTTTCAACCACAACTCCAATATTTGAATTAGATTCTCCTCCTGTACTTGTCCATACTGCATATAGTACATAACAATGTGGTACAAGCTGCCTCATACATTCATGTATGTCATACTGTCAGATAAATCTGTGCAGATCTCTCCATCGTACTTATTAAGAGAATTGGCATTCACAGTCACATTGTCCTCAGGGATTTTTTTCCTTACGTACTAAATGAAGCTTTATTGACTTGGGTGCAAAACGCAGTCCCCAGTGGAAATATTAATCTTTGCTCGCCTTTTTAATTTGCCTGAAGTGGAAATCCTTTAATTATAAAAGAAGCTTGGGTTGCCTTCAGCTGATTAGCTAGATGTTTTAGTGGAAACAAAATGATTTCCTTATATTTCAAGTAAATTTATATTGTGTGGCCTTTTTTTTTGTTTTATTTCTACCTGTAGCATTTATTTGCATCTATGTAAAAGTCTTCTGTAGGTCTGGGCATGCCTGTGCAGTAACTATAAACTTTTAATGAAGCCATATATCTAAAGGTGGGTCTACACGTGTAGATTTTTTGTTCGTTCAACTGCAGATTTCGATTTTTTGATCGATTTTTTTGGTCGAACATCATTTGTTCATTTATCGAATGTATATTAGAGTTTTTTGTTCGTTCATCCCGATATCTAATGAAAATACATTCAGAATTACTATGACCGATAAAAATGTACCAACATGTTCGATGACCTTTTGAACGATTTTTTGTTCGAGATCTAACAAAATGTATCCTTCAAACAAATTGTCCATTCTAGATTTTTGTTCAATCAACCAAAAATCGTTCGTTCTTCATTGATTGGACGAAAAAAATCTACAGGTGTAAACCCACCTTAAGGTAGAGACACTTGGGGTAAGGCTCCATTAAAATAATTGAGTAGTCACTGTTTGGGCCTGCATATATATAATTTTTTTCAAGGCTGCTTAATACACAGCAAGCCACAAATCATGTATGTAACAGAAGCACGTGGTATGGGTCACCTGGTGGCAGGACACTGCAATACCTGGTGGTGCAGTGTGCTGCAGATGTGTCAAGAACTTGTGTTGGCCCCTTATCCATAAACTGTTTTGGGCTCTTTCTCTAAGACAGGTGTTCCCTATCTATCAGAAATCTCCACTCCAGTCTAAAGACTTCTTTTTGCATTTCTCCTTCCTGTGTTATCTTTTTTTTTTACACAAAGTATCTTTCCCACCTGGAACCTATGGTAAGCCTGAGGCTCAAAATTAATGGGATGCATACAAAAGATGAGCACACTACGTTTTGGTGCTTTGTGGCAAAACGTATAGTGCCTTGGGCTTACTGCTTCCGTTCTCTCTTTCACCAGGTTGTTTAGGTATTCTAATATTGCATGTTGCAATATAAATTGGATCTCCACTCATGTTTGCCAGCTTCGGCCCCATTTCGAACCTGAAAATCAATTGTGATTCGCCTTGACCCTCAAAAACCAATTTCCATTCAAATGATCTGAAGGCTACATCAAATACTTAGGCATCAACCTACCCCATGACCTTGCTAGGTTGTACGACCTTAATTTTGCTCCGCTACTCAATACAGTGCTGAAAGATTTAAAATCCTGGGCTAGGGACACCTTTTTATGGACGGGCCATTCTGAAAATGAACCTCCTACCCGGCCTGCTATACCTCATACAGGTTATACCAATTACTCTACCAATCACATTTTTCAAATCGTTGGAGAAAGCCTTCTTCACAGTTATAGACTTCGCCGCTACATTTTAATGGCCTCTAAAGCTGCAGGAGGTTTAGGCACCCCCAATATACAAAGCTACTATCATTCCACCCACTTAATGAGAGTAATAGACTGGCACATCCACAGCGACCAGAAATCTTGGGGCCAGTTGGAATCCCTCGGATTTCAATCTCCACTTACCTCTCTGACCTGGCTCAAGATCCCCTATGTACAGAAACTAGTGGTTGCTACAATAGGGGTCTTGCAAAAATGCACAATCAAGGTAATATCACGTCCCTCCCAGGTCCCCTGATGCAAGTGACTCCCCACCGGCAACATGGAGAAGTTCATATGCCTCTGGGATATTCTTTACCAACCTAACCTTTACTCACTCTGACATTGCTGAACACACCCTGGACGGACATCTGCCATGGTGGACATACCTCCAATTGCACCACTTCCTGGCTATAATTAGCTCCCTTTCCTTCATTATTTGTTGTTACTGACCTTTATTTTAAATAATTTTGTTATATCTGCTATGAAATATTCCTGAGTTATTGTATAACTAATGAAAAGAAAAGTGAGGAGTGGTGGGTAAATGCACTCTACATTGACCCCTACACTTCCCCACATGGATACTAGGGACTTGGTGGGGGACTTTTAAGGCACAGGTTGTATGTGAATAGTCACAGTCATATAAGAAAAGTATATATGTAAAAACAGTTTATTTAAAGTAGTAGTTCGTCGAGTGGTCAAAAGTACCAACTTCTAAAGTATATGATTTCCAGCATTAGACATTACACAAAGTAAAATATCAACAGTAATGAACATACATATCTCATACAATAATGGGCAAGGTATATGACACCAAAATATTGTACAAAATTATAAACAACATATCCTTGACGCGTTTCGCCGACTTGGCTTCTTCAGGAGGTTTACATATGTTGTCTTTGTCTAACAGGGTCAAACAATATGATCTTGTTAGATATTTATACGTCTAAGCATAGTTAGAATAGAAGATTTATTGATCACACAATTTTTACTTACAATCTGGCTATATAATTGGTTCAATTGGACACTATTGGATTCCCATCTGCAACCGGTTGAAATCCCCGAGGTCCGAGAGGTCATCCAGCCACCCAACGCCCCAGCCGGGAGGAGGCGATTTTGTGGGATAACGGGGGACCCCAGTGGGGGCTCGGCACTGAGCACCAGCCACCTACGGACGGAGATATTAAATGGATTAGGTGTGTCCATCCCACAGATAGTGGTGGATCGCCCATCCGCACACCAAGGTCGAGTGTAGTGTGTGAGACATATATCGAGAATTTTTTTTTATTAGCTACCCAATTTTTTGAAACGTGCCACATCCCAAAATTACATTTGAAAAGAAAAATTTCTCGATATATGTAGGATGGAAGACACCCTTTTCTAGGGCACAATTAGCTTTCCCTATCCAAAACCTGCACATCTTCACACTAGTCAGAACAAATCAATCTACAATCGTTTTTAGCCAATTTATTGTGGGACTGACATGATTACCATTCTAGACTTAACTGACATGATTATTGGAGAGTATGTGGTTAGGGTATTCTTACCCCCTTTCTTTTTAACTCTTAAATCAACGATGTAATATCATTCTAGGGTGGGCCTAACTACACTAGCAGAACACAATGGGACAGACCACTAAGGGATGTTTATAACACATTTAGTGGTTTGAGTGGTCTGACAGGACCCCTCGCAAGTTATTTAGCTAGATTGTAAGTATTTACTGGACTCCTGATCCCTATTTACTCTTTATAAATATGGTCAGCAATGACATCAGGACAACCACATACGTAACTATCCACATGTCATGGGCTGCTAAGCCCACTAGTTTCTGCGTATACCATTTACCATGCCCCACTTAAGGCTGATAAATATCCCCTCAAATCGGGGTGCAATGAACTATTTAGTTTACTTCTATAACCCACAGGGCATTATCTTTTAATGCGTACTAGGGTGCAGGATACCTATTTGTAAAATTCACCGGTACAACTTTAAATACCGGATCTTTTCTTTTTTTTCACTATTCTCTTTTTGTTTAAATAACTATTGGATGGTGGATCCCCTCTGCAACATGCCGGTTGGGATCTGATCGAGGGTCTATCGGGAGGTCTTTCCTGCCACCCATATACCTGCTGGGATTGGCGTTGTGGGGTTTGCGGACGCCAAGCGGTCTTGTGACCGCAACCGCCAGGTTTCCCCCCTGCCCCGCTGGGCACCCCTCCCCGCCTAAGCCCGGGCTCACAACCCGTGGTGGGCGGTGTTGTGGTGTGGACGGGACGGGGTAGGTGGGGGCTATATTTAGGCAAGGCCAATGGGGATGGGATGTGTCGGAGGGAGGATGGGATTGATCCCACCTCCCCCTACCACCGGCCCCAGGCTTTGACGTCTTGACGTCCGCACGTCGTCATGGGAACCGTGATCACGTCATCTCTGTGTGGTGTGTGGCGTTGGTCCCCGGGTTTCCATGGCGACGGCGGGGGATTTAAGGGGACGGGTATGGGTGATGCCGGATGCAATGGACGAGTGCTGCGAGCGCCTCCAGATGGAATGCGCTACATTCATACAGGTAAGCGGAGGGGGCCCCCGCTCACACCGAGGATTAATTTGGGCATTAAGGTTTAGCACTTTTAGTTTATATTTTGACACCATATAGATACTTACAGGGGGTCAATGTAACAACACCCCTCAATCACGTAGGAGCACACTCTGATCACATTTCACAACAGATACATATACACTAATACTGCATTCACTCACATACATTCACTCATACACACATAGCATCACACATAACATCACAGATGGTTACGATCCCTTGACACATCACACACACGTTTGGTCACTATTTAGTTTGTTTTTTTATTGTTCTCAATCTCTTTATTAGATTTTATAACATACACATCCGATAGTAGTTAAAATAATTACA
>CM070033.1:92001556-92012429 GCA_036250615.1 Ptychadena robeensis
TTCAAATGTAATTTTGGGATGTGGCACGTTTCAAAAAATTGGGTAGCTAATAATAAAAATGTATTGTATAACTAATGATGTTCACTTCTCGTGTTTCTTTTTATGTAATTTTTCACATTATTTCCTGTTGTTTTACCTTTCCATTCCCTTTATTTATACCAATACAAACCAAAAAGAAATTTGAATTATTATTTATTCATGTGTGTTCTTTTTCAGGGGATAGTTGGGCACATGCAGCAACCAATCGTTTAATACTTCACTGGGAGGGTATGGCAAGGTGAGTATATATCATACATCATGGTCACACTGTAGTTCTCTTTTATCTGTAAGATTTAATGTATGTTCATAATTGATAGTGAAACAGTAAAAATAAACAAGGTTAAAGACGATTTATTGTTAAGCAAACCCAAAATTGTTTGTGATGAAGCCAGAATGTAAAAAATATGCCTGTATTTGTGATCTGTTTACAGATTAGTGAGTATTCATATATAAAACAGCAGGAACATTTGATTGCCTACAACTATAAATAAGTTACAATTAGTGACCAGCAGCCAAATTATCAAAATAATTAAACATTTTCTACATAAATAACTTGGCAGCATATACACTATTCTCTCCCTACCCCTCAAGATTTTTGTTAGGAGGGAGTTTTTTTTACACTTTGTTGCTGCTTCCAGTCTTAGGGCTTGTTTCCACTATACGTCGGGACGCCCTCCGCTAAATGTTTTGCTTGGCGGGGATCCCGACGGAGCACAAAGACCTTACCTGCTCGGCGTCTAAACACAACATCTGCTGAGCAGGTGGGGTCACCATTGACATCTGTAATGGAGTAGGCTTTCTTAGTATGGGGTGCATGTGAAAGTTCTCTGGTCTGAGCACCCAATCACCAGATCCAAACACAAAAAAGGACTAAACAGTAGTTGCACTGTTAAGCTTTGGCACTGGAGTTTAGGTGAGCCCCTAAAGGGATGGAAAGTGGCATTTGTAAGGAAAGCAGAGGATACTGTCCCTTAGCCCTGAATGGACAGGTGTCAGTTGCTCTTTGAGGTACAGTCCACAACTTAGCATTTTAGTGTAGTGCAATTTAAAGAAATTGTACATGCTGCACTTTTGCCACTGCAAGTGCACCCAGAGAGAGAAATGGTCCATCAAGTAGAGAACCTCAAAAGCACATGATTGTGCACATAGTTTCTTGTATGCAAAAGATATTTGTTACTCTAACATCCTTGTGTATTTTTAGAACAATATGTTTTTTCCCCTTCTTTTGAGTAATGTTTAAAAAAAACTGAATATTTCATGAGAGATTCTATAATGTGAATGTAGTTATTAATGCATTTGTTTTTCTTTTAAATTTGCCGCTGTTTATGGTTTTCTATTCATTATGCATGAACTGTGAGATTTAGCTTTTTGAAATGTAAATAGCATTTACTTGAAGGTGTTTGTGCTCATTGAGGCACATAAAACAACAGATCCAGTGTTTCTGCCTTGCTGTAGTCAGAGCATAACACTTGGTCCATTTATTTGTTTGTTTCTAATTCACTGATTTTAAAATGCACAAAACATCTTTCATCCCGACTTTTTTCCTAGATTAGTACGTCTTTGTCAGCAATAAGTTGCCATGGAGTCCGCAAAAGAGGAAAGATGTGAAAATGCTTTTACAATACATAATTTGTTCAGCTGAGTAGAATGCCACTCTCTAAGATTACATTTACCAAAATACTGAGTCTTCTTAACACGGTTCTCATACGAAAGATGTTTAGCACTTCACAATGACGAGTGGCGTCAGTGTATTAAAGAATTTCAATATTTTTTAAACATTGAGTCATGTAATTATAAAATAGCAATATATGTTCCAGTACACAGTGTTTGGAAATTGGCAGTTTAGCGATGACTACATAGGCGCTGTGTGGCATCTACAGCGGAAATCATCATTTTAAAATGGCTAATGTGGAGTTCAGGATTGTCTAATGCACAAGCTGATAGTGCTATCTCAATAAAAAATGTTGTGTTCAGTGCTCACATTTACAACAGCTCCAAGTTCACATGGTTAAGAACATCCATTCAATGCAGTTGAGGGAGTACATATAAGATCATCATGCATGATAAGCAACCACTTCTTAAAAAGAGCTACTTTTTTTTTTTCTTTTACTTAATAGTTGCAACCAATCTAGAGTGTGAATGGGGGGCAGGGGGGCTGAACAGTACTAAGGCTAGTCAACTCTAAAGGTCCCCACACAGGCAACGAGTGGCGGATGATTTTGCTGCCGACCGATGTGCTTGCGCGACCGTCGGTCGGTGTCAAAATCGGCCCTCATTATGACATCATCACGCTGCTCTCCGATTCGTGTGTGGGGACCCTAACTTCCTTTATTTAAATGAAAGACCCCTTAAAATATTCAATAATTTGCTACTTGCCGTATATGGATTTTCCTTATATTTCATCTTCAACATTGTATTAAGGTCCCCACACACGTAACGAGTGGGGACCGACAGATGAGCTATGGAGAGGAACATGATGTCATCATGCTGCTCTCCATCTCTCACAGTATCGGCGGGCACCCTTTGTGTGTCCGCTATTAGTTTGAATGGGGACGCCAAGCAGATCGCCCCATGTGAGCACCTGCGATGGGCAGCCGATTTTGCGACCGCTGCTTGTTACATGTGTGGGGACCCTTAGGCTCTAATTCCACTTGGGTGTGTTTTTTTAACGCAACCATTGCAAGTCACTGGATGTGTTTATAGTGCATTAAAAAAAGCATCAAAATGCATTGAAACAAATGCAGTGGAAATAGAGCCTGAGAGAGATTGAAAATATGTGGCATTGCAGTGTATTGTATATCTACAACCAGAACAAAGTATGTCTTTCCCATTCCCTATAGTTTAATTTCAACACAAATAAATGTAAAATTAAAGTTCGACTTACCTCTGAACTGATATGATGGTGGAGTTGAGCTCCACAATCCTAAAAAAAATAGTTATCTGCTGTACTCTGGAATCATAAGAGACTATCTTTATTTGCCAGGCTTTGTGGGGGTTAACACGGGGTGCAATTTCCTTTATAATGATTTTCTATGGCAAAATATGTCTCATTCCTTGTAATGCAGCGCAGAGTGGAGATTTACCAGTTGCGCCACAGCACAAGCCAGGGAGAGAGGAGAGCTGCGAGGGATCTTCTTAAATTACTCCTTACATTTTATTTTATGCTTTCCTCCCTATTATTGGCACTTCTAGTGCAATAGATCCAAAGATCGAATATAAGATTACAAAGATACAACCAGTTACATAAATTATACCCTTGGTTCCAGAAGTTAAGGTATTGTGTCAAATGTTATTGAAAGTAGAATTTAAGTTAATTTTATATAAATAGTTTTGAATCTAAGACATATTTGGAAATTGTTTTTAAAAGAGAGAAATACCACAATAACCCCATGAAGGTATGGCCCACATCCCAAATAAATACAACAAATATGGGTTGGTGGGTGGAAGGACCAGGGTCCCGGTCTTAGCACCCACCGGTTTTTCTCCCAGCCTCAGGCTGGGACACAGGGACTTTTTGAGCCCCAAAACAAAAGTCCATAGGATTCATCAAAACAAGCAAGGTTGCATTTATTCTTCAGAGTATGTTCACAGGGACAGTGAAGGTAATCTGGTGCTTTTCTGGCCTAGGAGGTGCCCGTCTAATGGAGGTCATAGGTCAATAGGTGTAGGAAGGAGTTTCCAAGAGCCTCGACGCGCGTTTCAAGTTACACGTCTTCATCTGGAGGCGTGGGTATAATCCGAAAGTATTGGGTCCTAATAATTCGTCAAAACGAAAAAACTGGGCAGATCCTGGAGCAAGGCTGTTAGGGAGGAACGAGGGACTTGCTGTAATTCGAAAGTACGAGGTTTACACGTATGGAGAGTAAAGGTGGGTATCTGGTCACAGCGGTTAGATCTATGAAAGGGTAGTTCAAATCCTCCAGTGTTCCCCCAGAGCATAACCTCATTGCTTGTTAAACTCTCCATACGTGTAAACCTCATACTTTCGAATTACAGCAAGTCCTTCGTTCCCCCAGATACCAGATTACCTTCACTGTCCCTGTGAAGATACTCTGAAGAATAAATGCAACCTTGCTTGTTTTGATGAATCCTATGGACTTTTGTTTTGCTTTATTTTGATTTGTTTCGGCTTGACCATTACAGCTAATCTATCAATCTGATTGTATATATTTACTCAGTTTTATCAACAATGTTTACTTTGAATTGTGTTAATTAGAATTTAACCAGGATTGATGTACGGTTGAGGGTTGGCCTCTAAAAGTCCCTATGTCCCAGCCTGAGGCTGGGAGAAAAACCGGTGGGTGCTAAGACCGGGACCCTGGTCTTTCCACCCACCAACCCATATTTGTTATATTTGGAAATTGTACAAAGCCAACTTAAAACCTGACAAATGTTACTTTATTATGTAATCAGAGATTATATTAAAATGCTGAGTAACAATAATTATTACAATTTAATTTAAATGAACAAGCAACAAAATAGCTACATGATGACATTATACCGCTTCTTCTGACTATACATTGACACTTGGGGGGCAATTAGTCTAAATATAAATATAGCTGAGTGTGTACATCTTATGTAAACAGCATTACTACCTAGGCAGCTTCTCTGCACAATCTCCATAAGGCTTTTATAATGAAGGTCCTCTGTGTGCGTCAAACTGCATTTTTAAATGGTGCTTCAACGAAAGACCCGTAACCAAAGATGATGTGGAAATTGCAGTCTTTGCTCATGTCAGTAATTTCATTAATTGCTTTGAAAGCACAGTTCATTACATTCCTTTAAATCTGTAAAATAATATTAATAGAGGAAAGAATTTATTTTTGTACATTAGGGTGAAAGAATATAACTATTCTTGTATGCCTAGCTGGGCTAAGATTTGTAGCCCCAAATATGCAACTGTATATTTTAGGGCATGTTTGTTCAAACAGGGTCAGTGTCCCAAAATATAATTTAGCTATCGGTATTTTGCATTCTTGCTGCCATTCTAACTTTATGGCACCATAAAGGCAAATCTAAAACACACAAAACAACACTGCTGTGTAGAGTAATTCTGCAGTGCATTTGTGTTCAATGTCCAAGAACTACACTGGAAAAGAAAAAAAGAACAGCAATTACGTGTTCTCAATATTTACTCTTAGCCATATGCAGGTGGAATCTCTTTATCTTTTTTGCGGGCGAATGAAGCAGAGTAGTGTTGTCCATTTAAACAACCCAACAGGTAAAAAACTAATAAAATGTGTGTGTTTATCCATGTATATATATTGTACATACTGAAATTAACAAGCCCACCAAATATATTTAAAATCAATTTGGCCCTTAGAGGGTAAACAAGTGGGTTTCTCTAGGCATTATGTATGCTTATTGCAAGGGAGTGAGTGAAGGGAAGCCAAGAGGGTCGTTTCACCTAGATGACAACATGCCGGATTAAAAAGCTAAAAGGGAACGGATCTGGCCCCTGGACCTTAGTTTGCCCATGTCTGATATAGACCCTGAAACAGCTGATGACCGCTTCAACAGAAGAGTCCCCTGGGGATTTCTATAAAGTGGGTTGATAGGACCCCTTTCAGCATTCTTGTTCATGTTTTTTAAATCAATGCATTCAAGTGACACATGATCAGACAAGCTTTGTACCCCGCAGACAGGTATGTGACATTGTGCGAAACATTTGTGCCTGCCAATACTCTGAGCGATGGAGAGCAGCGTGATGACATCATCACGTTGCTCTCCACAGCTCATCTGTCAGTCCTCACTCGGTATGTGTGTGGGAACCTTTATATGCGTTAGAAAACAGACATATAAAAGGCTTGGTGAGTACTGAAGTGGGCAGCAAAATAACAATGTTTGCTGACTATGATCTTTCCAATATCACATCACCCCTTGCAACCTAACTGTGCCTTTTTAACACCCTAAAAACATCTGCTTTAAGCCTAATGGTACATGAATCCAAATCTATGGCCATAGTTTTAGCAAATTTATTTTAAAAAAGCCTAAGAATTCACAAGTACATACATACATACATACATACATACATACATACTTTGCGCAATACTTTGTTGATGCACATTTGGCAGCATTTACAGCCTAAAGTTTTTTTGAATATGATACCACAAGCTTGGCCAGTTTTGTCCATTCCTCTTTGCAGCACCTCTCATTCTCCATCAGGTTGGATGGGCACAGCCATTTTAAGATCCCCCCAGAGATGTTCAGTCGGATTCAAGTCTGGGCTCCGGCTGGGCTGTGTGCCTAGGGTCGCTGTCCTGCTGAAAGATCAACCGTCATCCCAGTCAAGAGTTCAAGAGCGCTCTGGAGCATGTTTTTATCCAGGAAGTCTATGTACATTGCTGCAGTCATCTTTCCCTTTATCCTGTCTAGTCTCTCAGTTCTGAAAAAATCCCCACAGCATGATCCCATCACAATGCTTCACTGTAGGGATTGGCCAGGGGATGAGCGGTGCCTGGTTTTCTCCAAACGTGACACCTGGCATTCACACCAAGAGTTCAATCTTTGTCTCATCAGACCATGGTCTGTTTCTCATGGTCTGAGAGCCCTTCATGTGCCTCCAGTGGGCTTCCTTGTGCCTTTTACTATCTGGCCATCTCTACTACACAGGCCTGATGGTGGATTGCTGCAGAGATGATTGTCCTTCTGGAAGGTTCTTCTTTCTCCACAGAGAACCTCTGGAGCTCTGACAGTGGCCATCGTTGACCAACTCATTGAACATCTCTAATGGGCAGTTATACTAAAGGTGCATTCAAGGCCAGGCCAGATTTAATTCTTTGATTATTTGATGGATTAATTGTAATAGAAGGCATTGTTGATAACCATACCAGATCATCCACAAGACAGATATCTATGCAGATACATTTATTGTATTTTACGCTTAATAAAGCTGGCTGCTGATCACTTCCTTTTCTCTGCCTCCATCTCCAGCTAGGAAAGTGTAAATAGTCAAAACCCAGACAAACGGGGAAAGTAGGGCACTGGGTGTTTCTGCTCTGAGTGGCTTTGACTATTCACACTTTCACCGTTGGAGTTGGGGGCAGAGAGAACGAAGTGATCACTGAGCAGCCAGCTTTTCTCCTCTCTTATCACAGCATAGAAAAGCTTGCTTCTCTTCTCAATCCCTCTCTGCTCCCTCCTCCAATGGGGAGAGTGTAAAATTTTAATGCCACACACAAGGCACTGCATTTTTCTTCTCTCTGGTCTGATTAATCTCTGTCGACTGCAAAATATGGTACTTTCCTCCAGTAATATGGTACTTTCCTCCGTTTAGTAAATATATAAAAAAAAAACAATATATATATATATATATATATATATATATATATATATATATATATATATATATATATATATATATATATATATATATATATACACACATACATACACACATACATTGTTGTTTGTGTTTTAGTCAGCTAGGTAATTGACTATTCCTATGGTAATACGTTTGTAACAATTTTTTCAAGTTTGTTAGTGTATAAGTTAATGGCCCATTTATCATTACAGATGTGCAACACTCAGCAAGTCACCAAGCCAGAAAGAAAGCACAATTCAATATAACATTACAGTGAGTGTCATTCATTAAATTGTGTGTGTTGTCTTTACTAATTAATGTGTGTCCAAAAATCTTTTGGACTTGCTTGCTCCTTTTTTGCCATTGCATGCTTTTGATGTATTGATTCAATATGTGCAGTAAATACCTGACAGAAGTTTTGTATTCTCTGAAGAGCATAATGCCTCCCTCGGACATTATGGGAGGTAGAAGGGGGGGGGGGCATATTTTATACACTTCACTAACTTAGACTATTTTGTGTAGATCCATCACATAAAATAATAAACATTTAAATTCCAAGTTGAAATGTAACAAAATAGGTAAAGCGGCAGAGGGGATACTTTTTTTTATTCTATTATTATTTATATGCAATTACAAATTTTTTACAGCACCAAGGGTTCCGTGATGTTCAAGATGCCCATTCTGAGATGGAGTCACCAAAACCTGAGATAAACCCACGCAAGCGCCCTAGAGAAGAAGACATTAAATAAGAAGAAATCTCATTTAGCAGACTGTCAAACAAACATGGGTGTTCTCAATCACACATGACTGTATTTGATCTCCTACAGCTATTGTAGTGTTTATAGTTTAAATGGGTTCTTTTGTTCAGTAATGATAAAACAAACAGCTGTTTACACTTAACATGGAGCAAGAAAGGTATACATCATGTATATATACATCATGTGTTCTTGGCATTATATCCACATGACCAGGAATCTAGGTCATCTAATTTGAAGTATTGTCTGTTAACATTGGTGAGATCTACTGTTCAGACCTCTTGAATGTATCTGAAAACAGTCCAATGTTAAAGCATTTATTTAGAAATTCTAACACATTCCTTTTGCTAATTTTGAAGGATAAAGTGCACTATTAAACCATTTAGTTGTCCTGTGTTCTTGCTTACCTTTACCAATTCTATAGAAATGGTCAAGTACCTTTAAGGCCCCCATACACGGGTCGGATTCCGACCGGATTCCGGGACGATCGATTCCGGGCGCGTGCACGTGAAACGATCGTGCCGGAATCGCGTGCAGCCCACCTTGTCCGATCGTTCGCGTCCGATTGATCAGGGGCTCAGAATCGGATCTGACAGAGAACCAACATGTTGGGACAAGGTGGTATGCAGCGATCGGATACTCTTAATTGGCCGATTGATCGGAGCTCCGATTCCCGCTGAGATCGCCGGAATCGATCGGATCAGTGATCAATCGGCCATGGAATCCGACACGTGTATGGCTAGCTTTAGGGTATTACTGTGCATGCCTGGGCAAGATGGTAAACTAACAATATAGCCGTGATCATTAGGTGGGTTGATGTAGACTGTCCTTGTTCCCTATGTTTTAAAGAGGTTTTGTGACTCTAAAGCCAGCCATACACAGTCGGATTCCATGGCCGCTCGATCACCTATCCGATCGATTCCGGCGATTCTGGCGGGAATCGCAGGTGTGATCGATCAGCCAATTAAGAGAATCCGATCGATGCATACCACCTTGTCCAACGGATTCCGGGACGATTCCGTGTCCGATTGTCCACCTCACAAATGGCAACTCCCCCTGATGTGTGCAGAATCGGATCAAAAAGACCAACATGTTGGTTCTCTGTCCGATCCGATTCTGGGCCCCCGAACGATCGGACGTGATCGGACGGACAAGGTGGGCTGCACGCGATTCCGGCACGATCGATTCGCGTGCACGCGCCCAGAATCCGGTCGGAATCCGACCCGTGTATGGGGGCCTTAAAACTATACCTACTACCTGGTATGCCAAAGCATTAAATGAGCTATTCGTATGTAACTGTGTTTCCACTATGTAGATGATGTGTTTACACTCTACTTTGTTTGGCACCGTGACTTAAAAGTGAGGGTAGAAAAGTATAATTCTGTGTTAAATAGGAGTTAGGCGCCCCACACATGCATTGGTCCACGGGCGATAGATTGGTGTAGCCCAAATGGCGATTGGCCAGAGAACAGACTTGACTCTGGCTGATCGCATTACTTGCGGTAATTTGCTGCAGCGTGATCACGCCATCATTGGCTGTTAGAGCATTTCACAGCTCTGTGTGCATGGGTAGCTTTAGGCAAAATTTACACAGTCGCTTCCCGGGTTGCTGTCAGTCTGTCGTTTCCCAGGCATCCCCCCCCCCCCCCCCCCCCCCCCCCAGAACGGGAAAACTTGTGCAGGTGCTCACGGGTCATTTTCATTTGACCCTACTACAGGTCTATCAGGCGAAAGCAACATTTGGTGTCCGCTGGGCGGTTGTGCCAATTGTTCATTAACGACTCAATTGAATGACCATGTAAATGGAGCTTTAAGGGGAAGTCCCACATACAGTGAAACAGCATATGCATAAATTTAGATATACTTTGGGACAGAAATAAATTCATAATCTGAAATAATCAAAAAGCATTGCAATTATCTTACCAATATGCATTTTCTCAAGATGTATTTGTAATGGATAGCTCAGCTGGAGTCAAAAATATGCAAAAACCTATCAAAAAAATTCTGCATCTAAAATGTAAAACAATTTCAATACGTTATGTGTAGAAACCTGTAACGTGTAGAAAATGTTTTACGTTTTAGATGCAATAGGTTTCTTATAGGTTATTGCATAGTTTTAACTCCAGCTGAGCTATCCATTGCACATAGAAACTTGCACTTTGGAAAACCCATATTGGTAAGATAATTGCAATGGGTTTTGATTAATTCAGATTATGAATTTATTTCTGTCCCGACCTAAAGTATATCTACATTTCTGTGTATGCTGTGATACCATATGTGGGACTTACATTGTTTGTTAAATAACTTTTTCCCTTCTTTTCTTCTTTTTGAAGCTGTACGTAAAAAAATGTTTATATTGTATTTTGCTCTTGAGTCTTGTGCGCTTCATTTGACCTTAGTTGTATGTCAATCCCTTGCTCTGTATTCCAAATGGTTGTCAGGCAGCAGTATCAATGACATTCTGTCTTGGAGGCAGCATTGTCATCTGTGTAGTCATCTCCATTGTTTAAGCCTTGTTAAAATAGTACACTTGGGGTTTAATTGTTTCTTCCCAAAGATCCATGCTCTAAATATTCAAATTTTATGGCAAAAAAGTGTATTGTATTGTAGTGTATAGGTTTCTTATAACTGTTTCCCTACAAGGGCAAAAATTCTATAAAATAATTATATTCATTAGCATAATTGAACATTTGCTGATCACAGAAGGTTCAAGGCCCAGTAAAGCTAGCCATACATGGTTCAATTGACATCAAATCGATCATCAATTCGATCGAAG
>CM070033.1:92012529-92030429 GCA_036250615.1 Ptychadena robeensis
ATTTATCGAATTACATTGATTGTACAGTCAATTGAACCATGTGTGGCTAGCTTTAGTTATATGTGTGCTATCAGGCTGCAACCTCTACAGTGACCCTCTGGCTGATCTTATAAGTATCTTATAAGATACTTCTATCAGTATGGACTTAAAAACTTTGTTTAATATGAAGCCAGAGGTTTACTTTTTTGCATAAACACAAAACTCTTACCTAGTGTCAAGCATGCATGTTTGTCATGTTAATTTTAAAGTATGATTTTTGGCAGCCAGAATATAATTTTTGAACAGTTTGTAACCAGATACAAAAGTCTTTCCTCATAATCAGTTTGCCCAATCTGATCACTGCAGTTTGTGACTGCACACGTAACATGCTCATTGAAATGTAAATTTCCTAGTTAAGATTTTAGTGACCAATTCTGTCTTTTACTGAGATTTCTTTAGTAAAGCAGCCGTTGGTATGGTAATAGCTAGTACATTCACTCTTTTCAAAAACACTTGTAAAGGCAATGCCTTTTGTTGCAAAAAGTACAAGCTAATTTAATGCAGCACACATCTCCATTTCTACTCCTGCACTCTTTTATCTTTAAGGTTACTCGTTTGTCCAGTAAGGGATTTCATCAATAAATTCTTAAGAAATTTGTGTGAATAGGGACTTATCCCTTACAGTGGGTACCCCTACCTACTGTTTATTGAACTTAGGGGATGATTCCTTTTTCCTTCACTGCCCTTTACCAGTAACTTAGTACCCAGGACATTGGACAGTGAAGCAAAGTTCAGCTACTGCTGGAGCAAGGAATAAGGGAACTATATTTGTTTACCATCCCCTAGACCTAGTCTTTTAAATCTGACCAACAGTTCATGAGTTTTTATTGTGTTCACAGATGTTGCTGAATCCAGTTTCTTTATCTTGTATCTAATACAATTCCATCATATCAAATCTTCATAGTTCTGGTGAGGCTTTCAACAACTGGAAACCCCAAAGTTAAAATTGACCAAATAAAGCACTTAAAAGGAAGGACAAACCAAAAGTCAATAAAAATTGTATTACATAAACTGAATATGGTTATATAGATTTCCATTGATATTACAAAGTATTTCATATGCAATTCATTTCTTCAATAACCATTCTGTGTCTCATAGTTGAAGTGTACCTATGATGAAAATGACAGGCCTCTCATATCTTTTTAAGTGGGAGAACTTGCACAACTGGTGGCTGACTAAATACTTTTTTCCCCACTGTGTATCTATATAACAGATCTATATTTGTAGTTATAATGATGTTTGAATTTCAGGGTTACCAAATTTAGAAGTATGTTTATAGACAACACATACAGCGTATACTCAAGTATAAGCTGAGGTACCTAATTATTTTTCTAAATGAGAAAACTATAGAGAAAGTACCATTGCCCCATAAGAAAACACAGGTTTATTGTTAAGAAAAGTATTTATTATTATAATTATTATTATTGGAACCAATACATGGAATGGAAATGGAAACTTATTTTGATGTTTGAATCAAAAGGTAACCCCCCCCCCCCCATACACTCCATACAATTTCCTAGATTTACCAACAACTATGTAGCATAGTGGCCTCCCTGATATAATACATAGTGATTGGAAGTGTTAGAAAGGTCCTCATATTACATGGTTTTGGTAGAAGAAAAGTTGATTGTACAGAAATTGTATGGTCAGATTGTAAAGTGTATGGGGACCTTAATGGATTTTTCAAAATGAAATTCCACCTTCTCCATTGAAAATTTACAAATTGTCCACTAGATGGTGCTGTCGTGCCATTTTTTTTATATTTCACCAGCCGATCTCTGGAGGCATTGGATCATTCACAGAGGCGCCAGCGAACAGCCAGAACAGGTAAGTGGCACCCTGGCTCAAGAATAAGCCGAGGGGGGCATTTTCAGCAATTTATTTGGGCTGAAAAACTTGGCTTCTACTCCAGTATATGATGGCATATACAGTACATCCGAATGACCTGAATGTGAACAACTAACGTCTAACTGTATTCAATGCATAAAACTTGTAATAAATAGACAATCAAATGTCAAGATTGTATTGTTTGCATGTTTAACATGTAAAACGTGTCGGTTTTGGGGAAAAGAAATTAAAATCAGATTCAGAAGAAATGTTGCTGTCATTCCTGATTTTCAAAGTACTGTGTTAACCAGTATACAAGCACTACATCTTATCTTTGATGGGTCCTTAGAAACTTTGAGGCTCACCTCAAGCATTGACTAAGACTTTTCTCTTGGAGCACTGCCAGCTTAGTGTTTTAGTGCCACAATTCTGCCACATATATTTTTTTAAGATCTTTGTAATAGATAAGAAACAATATTGAAAATAAATGTCAGTCCCAAAAATCCTTGGGATCTTTGTGCACCTTAAATTCAGGAATTGGAGCAAAACCTTTTGCTGTAGAATAGCAGTAGACATTTAATTGATGTTGTAGATATTTCTCTTTACTCCATGTGCAAAGAGTATGTGGAGGTAAAGTGAGGTTTCTGCCTCGGGTACAATTTAAGTAACTAAGGGTCCCCATACACCTTTAGATTTCTCTGTCAGATTTCCTTTAGATCTCCTTTTGCTTTACCAAAACCATGTAATATGAGGGATTTTCTAAACCATCAAGTCTACCTGTGTTCAATCGCAGAGGACCCGGCACTACAAAGTTGTTGGTAGATCTAAAGGATATCTGACAGAGAGATCTAAAGGTGTATGGCCAGCTTATGTTTGTTTGCCTTATCTAAATCTCCTTTAATAATTGTGCACTTGGGCAAGCAATTACTACTAACACCTGTTAACAGGCTTTTTTGGATTATCCAGAAAACAAGCCAAGGGGCATACACACAAGTTCCGACTGGAGACGTGGTCAGGGACAATCCAAAGTCAGGGTTCAAGCAATGTCAGAAATTGGGCCAGGTCACTGTTGGGAACAAAGATACTTGCAGACAGACAAGTAAACTAAACACGGAAATGCATTGCTTTAGGGCCTGTTTCCACTTGAAGCGGAAGCCCACGGTTGTGCACGGTGCGGATACATCCGCGCCCATTCTTTTCAATGGGCTAGTCCCCTGTCCTCGGAATCGCGCGGACGGCCGCCTAAAAACTCGGTCGACCAAGTTTTTAGGCGGCGGTCCGCACGTTTCCGCGGCTGCCCAGCACTGACCGCGGCCATAGGGGTGAATGGCTGCCGCTAAAAACCGAAACGTGGAAACTAAGCCTTACAGTAGCTTTAATGGGCAATGGCGTGCATAACAGATATTCAAAATGGCCAGATTGCCAAGCTAGCACTATTGGATTGTTGAACATGGGCAGTCCTAGACAGATCAGTGCCCTGAGCAAGGACCCCCTCTGGTGCCCCCATTCAGAAAATTTAACTTGTTTCTAGCTGACTTTATCGTTCTCTGAGGAAAAGCAACAGTTGGTTGTTTTTTTTTTTTTGATCAATGAACGCCTCACTTCTATCTCAATTGATTTCCATAAACGTTTGGAAAAAAATGGACACCATGGATTGATTTGAAAGCTGATGAGCTACCGCTATCTGCACACATAGTTTACATCTAGAGGTTTGTTTAAATGTTTTTTGCACCAGATTTGCTTATCATTTTAATAAAAAATATTTATCAATAGATTTAATGGAGCTGAGAATTTTTACATTATTGTTTCTTGACAGAAAAATACCAAGTTCTATGGTAGGAAGAAATTGATCTTTGTTTTGTATTGGTGTCAGTAGGAATATTCCTTCTTCTACATTACTAGAACTCATTATATTGGAGATTCCTCTTCAAACTGTACCTGACTGGAGGCTCTGTGTCCATTACTGCTGGATCTCAATAACATTAGTGTTAAAAATAGGCAGATTGTAGTAGAAGTAGTCAGCGAGGGAGGAAGGAGGCAAAAAGGTTGGGTTGCAGGTCCTTGTTGCACTGGGTAAACCCTGCTTTTTTTTATTTCCAAATAAGCATCTCTGGAGTGCAAGGCAACTCTCAGCACTTCTTGAATAATAATCAGATAAGAACTTCTGAAGACAGTAGGTCATACCTGTCTAACTTTTCCATTTTTGAATAAGGGAAAACTGACAGGAAGTGGCATTACTTCCGGTCTTCGGAACAAGAAAGTGCTGGACATCATGGATACTTCCGGTGTCAGGAGGTTTACCTCCGCTCCCTATTATTTAGAAGCCGGCTAACATAGGGGATTTTATTGAAATTGGATTTAACCAGGATAGTCGCATTAAAAAACATGGCTTTCCCTGCCAAAATGGGGGTGGTTGACAGGTATACAGTAGGTCAGCTGCAAAGTTGAACTCCTGAAAGCCTAAATAGATACATAAATACATCAATGACAAAATGCAGTGTCTATTTTTGTAATCTTAGCAGATGTAGTAGTAGCAGGATATTTCCATATTACAAATGCTTTATTTGATCATTTAACACTTTATCCAAGTGTAATGTTGTAGGATCGCAGCAAGAAAAGTGTTGAGGACTTGTAGAATGTTTCCCATTAAATGCTAATGTATTCAATCCATTACAGTGTATTTACTGTGTCATGGGATAAGAAAGCTGTTGTGAAATACACAAGACTACTACATTCCAGCAACGTGTGGGTCGCTAGTCTCACATCTATGAAATAGGCACCAATCAATAACAAAGAAATAGACCTGTGATAGAACTAGGAGCCAAGGCAGTGAGAAGGGATGAGTAGTGGCACACATTACATGGCAGTTTGTTGAACGATGGCGTGCTAGTTTATGTAAATGTATACAACACAGCAAGATACCTGGCAATTCCAATGCAATGCAAAAACCTACTGTATGCCTGCGTGCTCACAACTGTTTTGTATTTTAAAGCAAAGTTCGCTTTTAGTCCGGCAACGCTGTATTTCTGCAACATTTTGGATTTTAAATATGTGCCACTGCAGAATACATAAACTATTAAAACAGGCATATGTATTCAATGCATTGTTCTATGTTTCATAAAAGTCAATTCAAATCTCAACTGGTTTAATGCTTTTCAAAACCTTATCCCCGCATTGAGTAATTGCTAAGACAAATGGGTAACGTCTGAATTCTTTTGCTCCCTTTCACACTTGTAGTTTCCATGTCACCCGTCTCTATGGTTTCTAGACGCACAATATCTTTTTTCCACCACTAACAAGACAATTTGGCAGTAAAACAAAAATTAATCTTCGGAACAGAAGGATTTATCTCCTAACATTTATCAGCAATGTGTTACAATGCTGAATACAGTACGTACCTCCAAGATACTGTCACTGAAGTAATCAGATCAGATGTAGATATATATTTTTTTTTGTCGCGTAAGTGCTTTACCATTTAACTTTTTTTTTACTTAATGCTTTTCCAGCAATAAACACTAAAATTGCCTTTTAATAATACCTGTTTAGGCTCATTCTATTGTAATCTAAAACATTAACATTTGCATAAACATTTATTAACTAAACATCACAAAAGATGACAACTTGCACTGTAAATTTGCTAACAATTCTTTACTCTTTGTTTTTGCCTTGCATTCTATTAAACTTCATCAAAATAATCCTCCATTTTGAATCCCATTACAAGTAGAGAGAAGGCAAATGTTTTAACTTTTGGACATTTGTAAGATTACAAAGCAACCTATTGTCAAATTAAAGGCAGGGTAACTTATGGGCTAGCCATACATGGGTCAATAATTTGGCGATATGATCATCTTGATGATGATGATCAGCATGATTTAAAATAGATTGTCAAACATCAATCGATTGTGCTACCACACGTTGTGATCGATTCCCAACTGATCAATGCCTTTGCTGAGTTTGATGAGTATGCGCCATAGTACAATCCAGGGCCATTTCTAGCATTTTGGGGGCCCTATGCAAAATAGTTGCCTGGGGCCTCTGTTAAGCTGGTGGGGGTTTGTTGCTATCAGAAAAGATGTAGGGGGGGTTGGGTGTGCAACCAGTGCAGGGGGGGGGGAGTGAACTGGGGGTGCTACTTGAAAAGTTGTTGGGGGGGTTGTGCTACCAAAAAAGTTGTTGAGAGGGCTACCAGGCAGCTATGATCTCAAGTATACACAATCAAATACAAATCGATCGTAATACCAAGAAAACATGTCAGATACTTGTATGGTCAATAAAAAAATGACCAACATGTTCGATCACTTTTCAATAGTTTTTCTGTTTTATATTGATCACTTTTGATCGATTGTTCCAGGAGGGCATTAATCGATTTCTGTTCGATCTACATAAACAGATCAATTTTTTGTCTGATCGCACAGTGTAACTCCTAAATGTTTCCTCCTTAATGGTTGAGTACCTAGTAGGAAAAACATTTTACAAATGCTTAAATTAACTGAGCTCTTCACAATAATCCATCACTTCACAAATGTTTAAATACAGACTGCAGGGCTAGGAGAGACAGAAGGAGGTTTAAGCATTACACATCAATTTGCCTGGAGTGGTGTGAGAAAAAAAGAACTGAGAGTATCTGTATTGTGAAATAAGACTTGGCTGTAAACATATTACAATACAAATGGACTCCTGATGTGTCATTTATTTTGTATCACTCCAAGCTCATTTTATGGGGCCTTTCAGGATGTAGATATCAGATACATTGAGCTGTGACTGGAAAATACTTTTTCTATAGACCAGCTAAGTTATGCCTATCTTTCCTTCCTTCCAACAACTACTATAAAAGCTTTTCCAGGGAAACATTAAACATTCTACAGTGTAATAACTGTACTGTTTTGAATAGCACCCTGACCAATACAATTAGCATAGTGGGCACAAGTAGACACAGAGACACATTAATAATAAAGTGATATCACCAGGAATGCCACTGTGGGAACACATCCTTTACCATAATGGTACAATCTATAATATATGCACAGTGAAAAATATCTATAAAAACAAAACAAGGGACATAGTTATACAACCAGTAGGCTTTGATTTACTAGCTTTACTAACTATTTTTAGGAGTGAATGAAGATACACAGCACTGCAGCTATGTGCTGCCCCTGGGTGTCCTGCGCACCCCAGGAGTTTTTTTTATGTGGACTAGTGAGATATCTGGCTCGGACATTGAGTATAAGTACTTTTGCTTCACTACCGTTTACCATACAAGTGGCCTTCACTATTATAAGTTGTTATGTTAGCCTGCAGTGTATCAGCTTTTCAAACTGTGTATTTGGAATGGAAAAATGCTTGTGTTTAACATGGTTGTGCATCTGTGCATACTTTTTTTGCACGATTAGGGCTCGTTCACACTAGCTGCGGTGCAATATAGTACCGCAACACAGCAAGGCTAGGGTACATGCAAGGAACACAGGTTTCCTAATGTCGCATTCAAATGGTAGCTCTGCCATTGAGGCTCACTTTACACTGTCCTTCAAAAAACAAAATGTTAACACAGCCGACCGGCAGACCTGACATTAGGCGTCTGACGGTCGGTATTTGGGCCCGATAGACCTTTCAGGGGGTTGTTATCTAAAGGACCCACGAGCACCTGCACAAGTTTGCAGGTGCCTGTGACAGGTCGTTTCTCCAGATGCTACTGGAACTACTGCTCGTTTTCCTGGCTGCAGCAGCCGGAGAAACAACAGTGTAAATGTAGCCTAACTGACCTCATTGACATCGATGGGAAAGCTCTGCAGAGCCTGTCACCCCTTTGCAGAGCTCTTTTTAATCGTTTTTTGATCATATTACCTAGGCAACTCTGTCAGACCAATCCTACAAATGCTTTTTCTCTGGACTGGCATTTTTCAAGTCTGGGTCTTCACTGCGTTTTTCCAAGTGGTAGTCGCATTGTGCACATGCCCCCTGCATTCCCTATGAAAAATCATACCTGGCCAGGCGCGATGTATCCATCTGCACCATGCAGACGCACTGGAGACCCGTAACCCGCCCATCGGTAAACAATGGATGCATGATGTGAGCAAACAACATCTGGTGCATAGGGCGCAGTATCGTCAACATAGTAAATATTGCACCCTAAACTAAAAGAAATAGCACCTGATGAGCGGGCAAACCGCCGACATGTCACGCCAACGTGTCCATAATGCTACTGAGTAGACCCAGCCCAAAACTTCAAGCTTTAAAATCCAATGCTAAGAAGCTTATTAAACATGTAACTGGGGGGGGGGGCGGCACCAGGAGAGCATTAACAACGCTACCAAAAAACCTGGCGTGTTGTGTAGCCTAAACTGCCATTTGCATGGCTGTTATATTGTTACAGTGTTGTCAGACTTAACATGCCTATCCTTAAACAGAGAACACACGGCACGGATATAGGAGACATCGGAGGTTCCCTGCAGCAGCAGCCATCGGGCTGCTGCCTGATATTGATGCAAAGCTAATGCTTTGCATGGAGACCCCGCGATCCCCATGAAAGCAATGGACATCGACCGTGTTTTATGGTCATGTCCGATATCCCTGTTTTCAGGGAAATGATGGCCACATTTGATATGGGCCAGATAGATAGCCCTGAGCGTGCATGGCGCTCGAGGCGGCCATCGATCTGGCCCATATCTACACGTGTGTTCCCTGCTTTACATTATGAGAAGTTTTTCTTGCTACAAATTTTACAGATACTGGGATACACTTTGTAGATTTGTCTGCAAATGTGCAGCTATTTCAGAAAATTTTATGTATTGTGGAGTGGTATGGTGTCTTCAACCAACAATGAGCCATCAGAAGTTTTCAAATGATTTTTTATTATTAAAATTGCTATAATTTTATTTGGTTGCAAAAGGTGTTATGTAAAGCTTCTTATTAAAATATTTGCGCTGTCCATAGATACTACAATCACGCAATAAATCCACATGTACCAAAACAAACCCAGTGAGTATTGTTTATGTGCCAAGAATGGCTAATTACTTAGAATATCACCTTCTGTATGAATGTCATGGATTCTGGATCATCTGTTGAGGTTATTTATTAAGTGAACACACAATTATCAAAATTGTTCCAAATGACATAATGATGGTAATAATCAACAAGCTACTACTACTATGTCCATGGACAATCATGGATTTTGGTGGTGCCTCAGTGTGAAAGAAGTGTAACACTAAAAGCTGTCCGTACACTGATATAGCATTGGATTTCTGAACGATCGTTTACTGTGCGCATTTGTGGCGATCCTTTGGTGAACAATCGATTTCTTGATCTCCGGGAATGATCAAATCGGTAATCGATCACAGACAAATTGAGGTGTCTATGGCTACCTTTAAAAAACATATTTAATCAAAATATGTCATTTAAGTATCTGAATAACAGCAATTACAGCTACTGCATATTAAAAAGAAAAATGTATATACCGTATTTTCCGGCGTATAAGATGACTGGGTGTATAAGACGACCCACAACTTTTCCAGTTAAAATATAGAGTTTGGGGTATACTCGCCGTATAAGACTACCCCTTCCAACGTGCCGGCGTGTGTCATTTTTTCGACCAGCTTAAGGAACAGCAGTGGACACATGGCCTTAAATATGTTTACTCTGACTTTCAATTCCCAGATCTCCAAGAACCTTAGAGTCCTATTTTTTTAGTCATTTACATTCCTAATTTCACAACCCTAACTGCAACCTCTCATATTAATGTTTACCTTGTATACATTTAATTCAAAGAATTTTGGCAATCAAAAATGTAACTGATATCATGTCACATGATACAGTGAAGGTATTTTAATGTGTTTGAGATGCAATACCAGTTTCAGCCACTGGAGGCACAGCCTTTAGTGAGCATGTTGGCTTCGTTTCACACATCGAGGAGGAAGAGAGGGAGGGGGGGATAAGGGCGTGCTTCCGATGTCTGATAGGCAGACTCCTCTGGCTCAGAAGTTTCAGCACTCGGCGTATAAGACGACCCCCGACTTTTGAGAAGATTTTCCTGGGTTTAAAAGTAGTCTTATACGCCAAAATATACAGTGTATATATATATATATATATCACTTATGCATGTGTTATGTACTGTTTACATGCCAGAAAGCATTATTCATAGTTTGCTGCTAATGACTGCTTAGTGCAAATTCTGTTTTTTAAAACCAAAATCTGGTGGTGGTATATTCGCGGAGTAACCGAAGTGGAAAGGACATGCTGTATCCAATTCCGCTATCCACATCAACCCCTGCCCCCCAGAGGAGCTTACAATCTAATGTCCTCAACACAATAGCCCACACACTCGCTAGGGACACGGTGTTGAAGCCAATTAAGGCTAAGGCTGCAAGGGTAATTTTAATCTCTTGCTACAGAGAGATTTAACCACTTGTTGACAACCGTCTCATTAGCAGCACATTGATTTCAGTGTTTGGCAAATGAGTTGACTAGCAAAAACTGTTTAAACCTCTCAGTAGCAAGAGATTAAAACTGCGATTGCAGCTTTAGATATAAATATGATTTTGTACTGTGGAGGAAACCAGAGCATCAAAAGGAAGTACAAAGAGAACATGCTGCATGAAGATAATGTGCTTGATAAAAACCAAACCCATTCATGAGAAATATTTCACTCCTGTTTTTTAATCTGTAATAATATAAGAACATTTCTTTACATAAAATTGTATTATACTGTGTATAAAATTCCTGCATTTTCGTGGGTTTTCAGATAAAAAAAAGACTTGCTACATTTTATAGTTTATCCTAAAAGACAACTTTATCAGTTTCCCAACTTGTGGCCATCTATTACCTATTACCTGTACTCACTTACATAATGATCGACATGTATAGTAGATGTGACACGTTACACCCCTTTCCTAAGTATTATGCAAATCAAATTGTTCTCTGATTTTCCCAAATAGTTGATGCAAGTGGTAGTCGGCATAGTTTTAGAGTCATCAACCATTAGAGTGCAACAGGAATGTTACTAAACAAACCTAATGATAATGGTATATTTTTCAAAAATAAAAAAACTTAAAATGCAATGTTCCAAATGATTATCCACAAAAGAGTTTCAAAACATTTCATAGGTTATAAAGATCTAAAAACATTTTTATTACATTTGCAGCAGTGGGAGTTATTTACGTAAATCAAAAGCTTTTCAATCAAGAATATTTTAACAGGTCAAACATCATATTAACTTAGGATTCCTTTTTAATAGCAGCTTTACAATTCTTGCATCCATTGAACATATGAGTTGTTTTTTAAAGTTTCTGCTTTAATTTGAGGATGCTCCAAAAGTTCTCTGAAGGATTGAGGTCAGGGGAGGATGGAAGCCACAACATGAATTTCTCTCCTTTTATGCTGATATCAGCCAATGATGCAGAGGTATTCTTTGCAGCATGAAATGGAGCATTGTCATGGATGAAGATTTTTTTTGTTTCGGAAAGCACTGTTCTACTCTTTGTATCATGGAAGAACAAAAATAGGTCTTGATATAGTTATGCGTACACTGCAGCCGTTACTGCTTGTGACCATTGGTTAGGGATGGCTGAATCGAAGGTTTTTGCATAACTTCAATTCTCTAAAGGATCCTGCACCTTAATGTTTGGGGGACTCCCTAGGCACCAGTAGCTTCAAATACCTGTTAGCTGCTTTGTAATGGCATTTTAGCATATTTAAAAAATCTGATGTATTTGTCTGGCAGAATTCTCCCATTGACATCTCATAATACTACCAGTGGTATCTGTGGTATACCATATGCAGATAATTTTGTGTTACTGTTGTAAGATCATAGTAGAGGTACTGCAAGGATTCCGAATAGGTACCAATAGACATGGGTATGGAAATGAGTAGTTTGGGGAAACATTTTTCTTTAACCCTACTTACTAATTGCTCCCTAATTTTAAGCTAATGCTCCAACTATCCTTTTCACATAACACCACATACATAAAATCATCTGAGCCAATAGAAATCTTACCAGACACCATTGTTAACATGAGACATGTTTGAAGGTACCATCTTTATTCCTCTTTAGCATTACAAACAAGTATCCATTTACATAAAGGAAAGTATATGTTGATGAGCCTTTGTGATCAGAATGCAATATGCATTGTAGAAATGCAGTATCAGAGATAACAGGATGTTTATACAATCAGCATGCATTAAACACAATTGTTCACTGTAATTTAATGCAAAGTATGAATTCTTTATGAATACAATTCACTGTTTAATTTTAATGCACACAAGTCGATATACATTTTCTTGATAATTTGTGTTGGTAAATATATTACTTATCAATTAATGTACATGCACATTGAAATAAACAAACTCCATTTTTATTAAGAACAAAAGATTGCACCCTGATGACCAGCAGGTAAAACCTCAAGGTCATCGATTTTTGGTGGGACTTTTTAGGCGACAAAAATGGTATTAGTATACAGAACAGAACAACAGGTATTTCCTTAAGGGGGATTCTTCTCCCCTGGTAATAAACTGTTGTACTTGTATTTTACTATGTAAACCTATATTGCAATTTATAAATTTTTTCCTTATATCCCTAGTTACTCACGGCTTTGTTTTTGTGCACCTTTTCTCCTGAAGAAGCAAGGAAACCTTGCGAAACGTGTTATTCTATGTAATGCCATTTTGCTGTATTACTGCTGTAATCAACTTTATTTCAAGACTGATGGACTCAGCCTGTTTTGTCCATCAATAAATCATACTTTGTATACTAATACCATTTTTGTCGCATAAAAAGTCACCAAAAATCGATGACCTTGAGGTTTTACCTGCTGGTCATCAGGGTGCAATCTTTTGTTCTTTCTATGCTACAAAGGATGTTGGCGCTTTCTTTAATTACACTCAAGCAACGAGGCTAAACACCCTTTTAAAATTTTTATAAATTGAAACATTTATTCAAGGACTTATACAGTTTGAATATAAATATCTACAGTTGTGTTAAAAAGCTATCCTATATAAAAGCTGTAATTTAATTTCAATTTAACCTCTTGACCCTGACTTAATTTGGGATAAGTTTGTTGAGTAAGCAAACTTACTTAGAGTTAAGTCAGGGTAACGGTTTAGGAGGAGCAATTAGATTCGTCATCAACGAGAATGCTGAAGAGGAGGGGGGTGCGGGGCCGTTGACATCCATGTTATGGAGCTCCTCCCCTTGCACATCCATGTTATTATTCTGCACCTTTCCCTTCCTCATGGATGACCCCGGGGAGGTAGGGAGAGCAGAAAATTGTAGCGTAACGCTCAGAGGGTTAAAGGCCAAAGAGAAATTTATTAAATTTATTCCATTCTATAAGGTGAAGGTAGGGGAATATTGGGCTGTTCAAATTAAATAGTGGTGTCTGCATTCTTATTTAAAATCACTATGCCCATCTGTGTTAAATGGAGGAAGCTGGTCAACTTCTGGGACCTGTGACATTTCTTTGATCCCTATGATGTTTTAAATACCCAACATCATAGTATTATAAATTCATATCATAATGCTTGCACCACCATCTTGACTATCTTCACAATGTATACAATTGTAGTTGGAATTCTTGCAGCCATCAATTTTCAAAAATAGTTTTGTTTAAATATCATTTCTACCAAATATGTAAACTAAATTCATCTGTGTTTCTTTTCTCTGTGTGATGAAAGTCTTTCAAAACATATTCTTACTTTATATTCACATGTTATTTATTACCATGTTATTTGTTATTTGAAAGCTTATAATAACATTTGCTCCTTCAACTGTTTTTCTACTCCTAAGGCTTTGTTTCCATTGTACGCCGGGACCCATACGCTAAGCGTATACGCTAGCAGGGGTCCCGACGTATCTCCGACGTATCTCACAGACCTTTGCCTGCCGGCGGACGGTCTGTCTTCATTGCGCTGAGCTCATCCGCCGGTGTCAGGCTGAACGTAGTCGAGTACGTTCAGCCTTTACACCGGCGGATGTGTAAACAGACCATCCGCCGGCAGGCAAAGGTCTGTGAGATACGTCGGAGATACGTCGGGACTCCTGCTAGCGTATACGCTTAGCGTACGGGTCCCGGCGTACAATGGAAACAAGCCCTAAGTGCTGTGTTATTCCAGCCCTTCATCACTTTAGGAAGAGTGTTGTGGAACTTATGGCAGTATAGACAGCAACAACCTACCAAAGAGTACATCCTTATGATGTACACCTTGGACCCTAATGCACCTCCTTGGGAAAAAGATCAAGTGGTGGTCATGGTCAACATACAGACTTATTTTATTTATAACACATGCTGCTAAGAACAGACAACCTGCAGTCAAAGGATCTATCCATGCAGGTGAAATAAGACACCCCAACAAAACCAAAAAATCTGAGAAATTGCTACAAAATTAGGAATGGCAAAATCTACAGTTTGATACATCATGCGAAAGAAAGAAAGCAATGAAAACATTTCAAAGCAAAGATTACCCTTGCATGGATTAGTGAATCAACAACAAAGTCCAAACAGTAAAATGACAAGGCTCCTGGCTTGTAGACATCAACACAAATGATTTTCCGTTATTTTCTGTAAGTCTGAATGACATGAATCTCATTAGTCACAGCCCTGGGCCCCACACTCCTTGTGGGACCCCTGGTCTCCACTGCTCAAGCAGCACACTGTTTCCTAGGGCACCCTGTCTGAATGGTCTAAGCTCCTTGTTGACCACCAGCAGGTGAAAATTCTAGCGTGTACATGGATGGAATGGGAAGGTCCACCCTTCTCATTGCAGAGTTAACCTGCTGGATATGGTTCATTTACACAATGACAAATGAACAATATTGGAAAGCCTAAACCACCCAGTGCAGTGACTTAGTCCTCCCATGGATCCCTGTATCCTCTGTCACTGAACAAGTGGCATGTAGGGAGTCTTGCTAGAAAATCCTGAATTGTAGGTAAATGAAAAAACAAAGATGTCAGACAGTACAGTAAGTAAAATGTGTACCGTTAATAGAATGTTAAGTTAGATTTGGAAAATGTGAGTAGAGATTCCCTTTAAATGCCCAAACCCTATTAAGAAATAGTTTTATAGCTATTACTGTGAAAACATTTAGAAAGCATAACAAAGTTTTCCCCAAAACTTCTGTTACTGTTCCTGGCACTGTAGTTCTTGCATTATATCTTGAACAATCACTAACTAGCATATGCTACTTTTAGCCTTCACCCAACTGCGCCTGAAACACCAGTGCCCAGCATGTACCATATGCCTGAAAGTAGCTTTATATGAAAATTTATTAATGTGATACAATAATCACTCAGCAAATGCTAGAATTAACAATCCAAAAAAATAAAAAATTGTGTTAAACTCTTAATTTGGTGCATTTGTAAATCTTTACTTTCACAATTTTCGTGCTTAAAGTGTATCTAAACCAATGAATAAAATGATATACATATCAGTGGTAAAGTATAGCAGTTAGCTTGTCTTAAAATGAAGTGGCTGCATTTGTTTTATTTTTGAGGCATTGCCCCCAAAACTCCTTCTCCAGAGTGACAAGGTTGACCCAAGGAAGTGTGTTAATATCACAGAGGACCGTCTCCTCTACTCTGTATAATGGAGATGCTCTGTAACATTTGCAAATTCACTAAAATTAAGCAGCGTTGTCACCCATGGCTGCTCACCTCTGTACTTTCTAGATAAAAACTGGACATTCCTGGTATTTCTGATCCAGATGTGTAAATAAAGTTACCAAGGTTTGACTTCTTACTCTATGAAAAGGTAATGTTTTATCATTACTGCAGACATGGCACTTTGGAGACCTTTAACTTAAGAAGTAGCATAGTACACATCAATGCAGGTTGGACATGACATTAAACACGCACCTTTTGTACTGTGTTTTGTGCTCTGCACATTTCCTTTAGTGGGTAGGTAAGTGGTACACTTGCCCTACCCCTCTCTATGGCACCAAGGGTAGTGAATAGCCAGGTTCCTGTGGTACCAGGGAAGAAGGATGACCATCTTTCAGGGAATACCTACGGTAGAGCAGAAGGGCTTAGTATCAACATACCAGGATTAACAATATGCTTATTGATCTCATGGTCTTCCTCTGAGATCAGTGATCAATGTGATAGCTTATATTCCATCCTAGATAATAACACATGGCTAACTTATTGACAAAACAGGAATAAAAGGTAAGATGGGGATATATTGGGGAGAAGGGACAGTACAGAGCTGATTTTTCCGTTGAACTTGAAAAATTATCGTTTTAAAGTTTTAGATTTTTTCCGTTCAATCAAGTAGAAAAATGATCGTTTTAAAGTTATTGTCCTTTTTAGCGGAATCCATGAACCAAATGTGCTCCAAATCGAACAATCGGACATGTTGGTAAATTTCAGTCAATCGTTCAAGTATCTGATGGGTTTTCTAGGTATTTCCATTGATTTGTATCGAATGGAGTATGCGCACAGAATTCAGGAATGGAATCAATCAGCTGTGAATCGATCATATTATCTTCTTCAAACTATCCTTTTAAAGGGATTCTTTTTTGAGTCAATCGAATGGAAAATCGAGGCATGTATAGGCATTTAGGATAGAAAAACACCTAGCACATTCGTAGAACCTTATTAAATTTGCTTTAATTAGATGATATCTGCTTTCTGCAAAACTGTAATTTTAGGACAGATAAAGCCTGTCCACTTGACAGGCTCAGGACAGATAAAGCCTGTACTCTGTTGAGAGAAGACTTTCAAAAGAGAGAGGAGTAGTGGATCTCCAATACATGGGAATTAAAGCCTATGCCAAATTAATTAATAGAGGAGGTGTGTGTTAGAAAAACAATCCATCCATATTACTCAGGGGTTGTTAGAAAGGTATTATAACATGCAGAATCTAAAACATTCACAAACATTCACAGGAGAGGGGCCCCATCTGTCATAACATTCAGAAAGAGAGATCATGTCTGAGGTGCTCAGAATATGATGCATAGGGACCTACGCAGACACACATTGTTTCTAAAAGTATGTGTAGGTCCAGTCTAGTGTTTTTTTTAGTAGAGAGGCTTTGTGGTATCTACAAATATCAGTAAAACCAACCCTTCCTGCATATTTAGGTCTCATGAGACTCTTTTTTAAACAAGGTCTCATGAGACTCCTAACCAGAAATCTGGCTTTGTGATGAACCCAAGCAATATAGACTGGAGAAAAGATTTTTAATATAATGCATTGGAAGAGAGATGGAAAACATCTGGAGCAAAATAAAAATGTGTGGTAAGATACATTTTTAAGATTTGGCTTTAGGTTTATAATTTTAAGAGTAGAGATCTAATTCCTTACTAGTCAAATGAATGCATAAATACCTATGAGGTTGACATGTTAAATATAAACTTATATGTATGGCGAAGGTGACAGAAAGACAGAAATGTGAATATAAGTTTTATACTACAAACTTGCATGCTGGGTTGGGTTGGGCAGTTCCCCTAGTCACATGAAACCCCTTTAAATGCTAACAAAGAATATGAAATTGAAATTGTTCAGCACCATGGAAAGCAATTGCAGGCATATTCACCTGCAGGATAATTCCTACTCTGTCCAGGGAATGGTGTTCATTGGTCTGCTGGAGGGTCTTCTTATTTGTAAAAACTGTTTTTAATTGTAACTGTATAATGCTATTTAAATGTCTCATTTGGCAAATATCATTAATCAATGAATCCTTCATAAATATATCCCAAACTATTTTATTTCATACCATTGCCTAAAAAGGAATAAAACATTTTAATTCTCTATTAGAACCTTTGAACTATTACACTGGTCTAAAGGTTCTGTTTTCTCTAAATCACTGGGAATATATTTTTTTGACTTTACTTGCTACAAAATAATTTAGATTGATGCCTAGTCTGAAACCAAGTATTTTCAAAAGTAGATCAGCAATGGCAGCACCATGTTTCCATATTATTATTTTTAGGATAAATCTCCAACATGTTACACAAGTTAACACACAGGTACAGACTATGGCACAGGAGGAAAAAGCTAGCCATACATTGTCGGATTCCATGGCCGATCGATCACCTATCCGATCGATTC
>CM070033.1:92036866-92051281 GCA_036250615.1 Ptychadena robeensis
GTTAAAGATGTCTCCCAGCTCGGTTGATTTGAATAGAATCTGCGCTCCATTGGTCGTGCTTATAGTGAAATGTCCTGTGCTCGGCTTGGCACCTTCATCTGCTTTATTCTACGGTGATGGGGTGGAGGATAGGCACGGAGTCGTGTGGCGTATGTGCTGCCGTTGGAGGGTGTTGTGCGGTTGTTTGCATTGGGCGTTTGTTCTGAGTAGAGGCAGCAGGCAGCAAAAAGATGATAGAACACAAATCCTTCCTCCAGATCTCTCCGGCCAGAATGAAGAAGCGATCGGTCTGGGGCATTCCACGAGGAGAGAAAAGCTGCCGCAGGTTTCTGGAGCTTTTCCTTTGGAGAGTTCAGAGGACGTTCGGAGAGGAGGACCGATCCCATTCCGTCCACGTCTGACCTGTCAACACCAGAAGAGGTGGGAGGGAATTGCCGGACCTGTGCCGCAACACACTCTTCAAATAGGTTTAAGTCGTTTGATAGTGGTGTGAGGAGAGAGAGAGGCTGCGATGGGGGAACGTAGGGGGAAAGTAGCAACATGCCTGCACAGGGATTTCATTGGAGACTCATGGCTATACATAGGACCAAAAAGAAGCTCTTACGAGGACGTGCAAGGGACTTGCCCATGCATTATTTATATGGGGGTGGTTGGGAAAGCTTGTCATTGCAGGATGGCCGGGGAATAGTGAGTGATATAGGTAGCTGATGCGGAACAGGTGAGCCTATCCATCATAAATATTGATGGAAAGAAGAAGTGTCATGGCTTTCATTCCTATGGAAAGCTGGTTACATATCTATGTAACTGACCACGCTAGGCCAGCCCTACTCCCTCCCATATAGAGCGGGCACGAGCTCGGGCCACGGAGCGAGCCCTAAGGTTGGGAGGACAGTGCAAATCCCCCGCGCAGTATATATATGTTGCATTACCAATAATCGCCCTTAAAACGTCATCGTCTACATAGAAAGATAGAATTAGTCATAGTATTATTCTGTGATCACTCTAACCTCTATTTAGCAGTTAGTATACCTAGTATTATTATATGATCACTGGCTTCACTACGCCAGCACCAATGTACATAATCATTATTATTCTGTGATCACTGACCCTTACCCTAGCACAGGCCAAGATACACAATATTATTCTGTGATCACTGATCCTCCACTTGAACCAGCCAGGTGTACACTAGTATTATTTGTATGATTTCATTGACCTCCCTAGCCAGCTCAGGGTTACTATAGTATATTCTTTGGTCATGACCTCCAAGCACAGACCAGTGTAGTGTACCTAGTATTATTTGTGATCACTGACCCATACCTCCTAGCAGCCCAGTGGGTACATCGAGTATTATTCTGTGATCACTGACCTCCTAGCAAGACCAGATATACCTATGTATTTCTGGGATTCATGAACTCCCTAGCCAGCTATCAGTTGTAACACTAGTTATTATTCTTGGTCATGAACCTCCCAAGCCCAGCCCAGTTGTTTTTTGTAACCTAGTATTATTCTGTGATCACTGACCTCCACTAGCCAGCCCATTGTACCTATGTATATCTGTGATCATCGGACCTCACCTAGCCAGCCATGTACCTAGTATTATTCTGTGATCATGACCTCCCTAGCCAGCCCAGTATACTCTACTATTATTCTGTGATCACTGACCTCCCTAGCCAGCCCAGTATATACTATTATTCTGTGATCACTGACCTCCCTGCAGCCCAGCTATACCTACTATATATTATGTGATCACTGACCCCCTTGCCAGCCCAGTGTAACTACTATTCTATGATCACTGACCTCCCTAGCCCGACCAGTGTACCTAGTATTTTTTTGATAATGACCTCCCTAGCAGCCCAGTGTACTTTTATATTTATATGATCACTGACTCCTAGCCGCCAGTGTACCTGTTATTATTTATGATCACTACCTCCCTAGCAGCCCAGTGTATTATACTATTCTGATCACTGACCTCCTAGCCAGCCCAGTGTAACTAGTATTATTCGTGAGCACTGACTCCCTAGCCAGTCCGTGGTACTTATACTATTCTATGATCATGACCTCCCTAGCCAGCCCAGTGTACCTAGTATTATTTTATGATCATGACCTCCCTGCCAGCCAGTGTACCTAGTATAGTTTATGATCAATGACCTCCCTAGCCAGCCCCGTGTACTGATACTATTCATAGATACAATGACCTACCTAGCCAGCCCAGTGTACTAGTATTATTCTGTGAGCACTGACACTCCCATAGCCGCCAGCCCAGTTGTACTTATACTATTATGATCACTGACCTCCCTAGCCAGCTCAGGTGTACCTAGTAATATTCTGGCATCACTGACCTCCCTGCCAGCCCTGTGTATTATTATTATTCTATGATCACTGACCCCCCCCCCCCCTATCCAGTCAGTGTACCTAGTATTATTTTATGGTCACTGACCTACCTAGCCAGCCCAGGTTACCTAGTTTATTTTATAGTCACTGACCTACCATGCCAGCCCAGTGTACTTATACTATTCTATGATCACTGGCTCCCAGCCAGCCCCAGTTGTACCGTTGTATTTTATGAAACACTGACTCCCTAGCCAGCCCAGTGTGTATTATTACTATTCTATGATTCACTGACCTCCCTAGCCAGCCCAGTGTACCTTAGTATTATTCTATGATCACTGACCTCCTAGCCCAGCCCAGTGTACTTATACTATTCTATGATCCACTGACCTCCCGAGCCAGCTCAGTGTACCTAGTAATATTTGGCATCACTGACCTCCACTTGCCAGCCCTGTGTATTTACATTCTATTGACACTGACCCCCCCCCCCCCCCCCCCCCCCCCCCCCCCCCCCCCCCCCCCCCCTATCAAGCTCAGTGTACCTAGTATTATTTTATAGTCACTGACCTACCTAGCCAGCCCAGTGTTACCTAGTATTATTATAGTCACTGACTACCTAGCCAGCCAGTTGTACTTATACTATTATATGATCATGGCCTCCCAAGCCAGCCCAGGTACCTAGTATTTATTTTATAGTCACTGACCTACCTAGCCAGACCAGTGTACTTATTAATTCTTGATCACGACCTCCTAGCCAGCCCAGTGTACCTAGTTCTATTCTATGATCACTGACCTCCCAGCCAGCCAGTGTACCGTATTGTTCTTTAATACCTCCCTAGCCAGCCAGTGTTATACTATTCTATGATCACTGACCTCCCTAGCCAGCCCAGTGTACCTAGTATTATTCTGTTATCACTGTCCTCCCAAGCCAGCCCAGTGTACTTATACTATTCTATCATCACTGACCTCCCATTGCCAGCCCAGTATACCTAGTATTATTCTGTGATTACTGACTTTCCTAGCCAACCCAGTGCTGCTACTATTCTTTTATGATCACTGACCTACCTTATGTTCTTCTATGAGCACCAATAGGAAGCCTTGTTCCACATTGATTCTTCTCTAATCACTGACATATCCAGACAGGCTTGTTCTAATCTTGTTCCATGATCACTCAACATTTTGCCCTGTGCCAATACCCTTCTTCTCTGATCACTGGCATATCATACAAGCCTAGTTCTCATATTGTTGTATGATTACCTACAGATCGTTCTTCTACAATCACTGACCTAAGCAGCCAAGCCGATGCTCATATTCTATCATCATTCTATCATCGCAGATATCCCCAGCCAGCTCTGTGCTTATATCATTGTTTTTTTACTGATACCACCAGCCTGGTGATCATATCATTCCAGAAATGACAGCCAATCAGGTGACTTGTCCTTCCTGGATGTGTGTCACCTTCTACAAGGAGCAACATTCACTTTTACAATGAAAGAATCTTCCAATTTCTCTCATACACTGATAGATTGTACTCTGATTATTTATAATGCATATCACTCCCTTAAAATAAATGGTATAAGTCTAACTTACGGCCAAACTTATTTTTATGGATGTGGACAGAACGATGAGTCCGATGTTAAAACTCCTGTCCGGTTTATTTCTATCTTATGGTTTAGATTTATTCTCTCAGATGTCCAAATCATTGTAACCTTAATGAGTTTGAGTATTATAACAGAAGGGGAAATGTATGTATATGTATGTGATCTTTAGATTGCCATAGTATATACTATAGATGGAATTATGCAACATCTTGACAGATGACCTTTTGAGGTCCCTGCTGTCCATCTTGCCCTGTGCAAAGTTGATTGGAGCATTTATGGTCATATGATGCCACATCAATGCTGCTCAGGAGACAAAATTGGAGAGTTTACAGGTAGGTTGGCAATATTTAAGATGGAAGATCAGTCTGCAGAACATTTCCATCAGCCAGGGGCGTTTTTCCCACTATGCAGAGTTTGGGCCCGGGGGCCCCCCTATGCATATTCCACATGCCTCCCCAACAATACTTGAACCCACCCGCTCAACAACTCGGCCATCAGAATTGCCCCATGCAATAACTCTAAATAGGGCCCTGAAAGGCTAGAAATGCACCTGCCATGAGCAATTATTAAGTCTACATTTTAGACAAGATCTCCAGATAATAAATGCACAGAACATGGCCATACATGGTTCGATATTATCATAGGATCCCACACTACTGGTAACCAAAACTCGAAATCAAACATAAAAATCAATTGAAAAGTTCATACACGTATCACATAGTTTTTCTAGGTATTTTGACTGATTTGTATGCAAGCGTACTATGAAGCATGCGCACCGTTGTACGATCCTGGAATCAACTGTGTGGTTACAAATCGATCTTAGAATGATGATCAATATTAGAACCGCACAACATTTGTGCAAAAGTCGACCCTTGTATGGCCAGCTATATAGGGGATTTTTCTAATATTATTAAAGATATCTTCCTGTTGAGTCTACAGGACAAGAAGTTAATGGGAATGTTTTTTTGCATATGTTTTTAATATATAGTCTCCATTTTGTAAAGTTTATCTTCCATGTTGGTATTTTTTATCTCTTTATATGTACTTACATGACAACCTCAGATATGCTAAGTCAACTATTAATATATATGACCACATTGGCTTCAAAGAAAAGCTAGCTAAAAAAAGAATATGTTGAAAAACCTGCCGAACTCATCACTACATTCAACAGCTCTCTATCGTTCCGATGCCAGGGATCTTTCCTCTCAATATCCTGCACTCAGGAGATTAGTCCAATCAACTTAATTCAATCAACTCTAAACAAACACGGACACCAGGCATATTACGCGTTTGGCTCAGGAAGGTCTTAGTCATAGAGGTCTCAATGACTAAAGCAGGGTACAGACAGCTCGATATTCGAGCCGTCCGATGTTCCCTGCAGCAGCGTCATGATGTCATCACGCTGCTGTCAGATATCGGCGGGGCTGGAGAGACAGCTCTGCTCTCTCCCCAGCTCAGCCGATGCTTTGGCTGGAGACCTGCGGTCTGCGGTTGCATTGTTAACTCCCTACTGTGATGTGGAAGTGCTGGTGGTGGTGTTCATGGAAAAGCTAGAAATACATATTGTTGAATAATCATGGCCTCATATCCCAGCAAAGAATGCGGGGAGCACGTTCGCTTACATACAGGAACTTCCATTCTGTGTTCTTCTTCCATTTTTGCAGTGAATGCAAGTAAGCATTATGCTAGCTTAGCTGGTCCTCCTAATCAAGTGAATGTGTTGCAATATTATGCAAACGCTTGCTGTGAAATTATGCAAAATCTGTGATGTTGTTATCTCGTGACTTGTGGATGAGAGGTGCTACTCTACCATTGCAAGTATTGTGACTAGGCGTTCAACATCTATTCTGCTGCTAACTTTGTAACTATTCAAGTTCACTAATGCATGCAAATAACTGAGCTAGCACAGAGCCGTAGTGTTTATTTTAGATGAGCCTGGCCTGTGTACTTTAGCAGGATATTATTATATGTGTGTGTGGGAAGCTCTACTATAAAACATAAAATAAAGTAAACTGATATATTAAAGAAAAAAGTCAATTTGCAACAATGCTGGATAAAAGATGGAGATTTCAGGATTTTGAAATTGAAGGTTTTTAAAATGTGGCAACACAGCACTCGAGTGTGATAATGTGGCCGTGAGTTCACTGAAGGGAAATCCATGTTGTCATCAGGTAGGGCCCCCATACACCTTTAGATTTCTCTTTCAGATTTCCTTTAGATCCCTTTTGTTTTACCAAAACCATGTAATATGAGGGACTTTCTAAACCATCAAGTCTACCTGTGTTCAATCACAGAGGACCCTATACTACATAGTTGTTGGTAGATCTAAAGGATATCTGACAGAGAGATCTAAGGGTGTATGGGCAGCTGTCATAAAAAGTGAAAGCATTTTCCTTTTCACTATTTTCTCCCTATATTTCAGTATCTTTGTAAAAATATCTTATGTATTCTTTGTAGCTATAGTTTAGTGGCAATTTACAGGTACTTTATAAACATGTTATGATTGTTTCATAGAGACATAGGAATTGGTCTCATGCTAGAGAAATAGTTTGTCCTGATAATATTGGCAGCGGAGTTTTAGATCCACACAATCCACTATTCCACACAATCTATTACTTTTGATGTTAGAACCAATTCAGAACCACTTTTTACTATTAAAAACTGATGTCTAGTGTCCTCCTAGCAGTGTTGAGCTTGAATATTCGATTTTCTAATATTTAGCTCCAATAAGGGACAAAGCACTGTGCTTAATGTAGGTGTCCCCACAGAACGCAGTGGAACCCCCCTAAGAACTATATGCTTACCTCAATACTTACCTTAGTTATACTTAGAATTGCAGGAAAATCGTTTGGTCTATTGTGATCACTATAAAGGGCCTTCTCCTATTCTACTATTACAGTAACTTTATGTTAGTCTTGGATGAATCTCTATGCATATATATTGGATCTCAAAGACTTTCCTTTCAAACTATGTGTGGTTGTGTAGACTTCTGGACTTCACATTTGATTTAATAATTGGCCTATAAAGCCTTTCCAAATCTCAGTTTTTTCTCAAGTTTCATCTGTTTCACCTTATAATACTGGTAATGGGGCAATTTAAATCAATCTACCTTTAGGCCACTTATTTGTTGTATTGACTCAAATGTACTGGTATATACACTCTGGCAGTACCGATGTAGCATTATTCTGCCTTTTACCATGAGGAGGATTCACTTACCTTAATTTTCAATTTTCAGTCATTTGTTTAGGTTTTTCGATTAAACTGTGGTTTTCTACAGACGAACCTTCCTTTTTTCCATATAAACCATGCTGTCATACCCTTTATCTGTCCTTTTTCTAATAATCATTTCTCTATATAAATGGTCAGCGTCATTACACTAAAATCTAGGTGATTATTCAGCTTTAATCAGGAGTCTATTGTGTTGGAAAATTATTGAAATGTTAGATAATGATTTGTGAAGCCTAATGAATATGCTTTATGCTAGACAATATCCTGGTCACACTCAAATTAATATAAAAGTTTTTTGTACTAGAAATACTGGGAACTTTGGTGGATGCCATAAAAGTTGTTGTGTCTCTGTTAATTTCAAGTTGTGCGCAAGAAAATTGTATGCATCTCTGTAAGTTTTAGAACGTGCTTAAATACAGTAGGAAATTTGTGTCACTCTGTTGATATGTTTGTAGCTCACATCGGGAGTTGGGGAAGCAACATAAAGAATCAAACAAGCAATGCAAAGTGCAATATAAATGAGCTAAAAAAAAATTTGAATTGTTCAATCACAGAGTGAGGAGCAAACCTGTATTTCAATGGTGGAAAAGATTCATATATTTGTTTAGATGACATGGACCAAGTCGTAATACAATATTATTGTGCAGCTTGGCAGCTTCTTGTTTTTATAACATACATCAGCAACTACTGTTTAATAGATCCTAAAAGATCCTACAGACAACATTTACAATGTAAGCACTCATACCCAGCTTTTTCTTTTTTTTTTGCACACTCGGCTTTGATCTTCCATGTGTCATTTTGACAGTTCTGTCAGTATAATTTCATATTGCTGTCATCTCACTGCATATCTAGCGCATTCAAATTAGAAGAAAAAACTTTTTGGATGCTATTTTTGTATAGCTTCTAGGCTTGAGCAAGAGAATATTTTATTATAAATAATTAGCGATGGTATTTTCCTAAAACTATAAGAGATATGCTATTAAGATTGTAAAAAACATACATTTTGCCATTCTTTCCCAGGTATTAAAGTTTAACATGTTGAACTGCACTGGACTGCAAAAGTAATGGGCCAAGGGTTTATATGATGGACCTAGAAGGGGAAAAGGCAGACATTTTAGGATGCAGAAGTGCAAAGCAGTTTTTAATTATTGATTATTTAGTGCTCCTGGGGTATTTATGTGATAATTTTACTCAAACTTGATTTAGTAAATGAAATTATCTAAAACCTCCCCAAAGGATTCCAACCCCTCAAAGCTCTATCAAACGCTTGCAAAATGTTTTTAGGTCTACATCAGCTTCACTGAATGTTAATCATTTCAACTGTAACTCTGAAATTGAAAACTACATATTAAAAGGCTTAGTACTTAGTGGTAAAGCAACTGTAATTATTGAAATATATTCTTCTTTACAATTTTTTATTCAACCCAATCTACCAGTTACTCATTCACTGTATGGTTTTGTTTTTCTCACTATTCTAAGGCTAGGGCTACACTACATTTTTTTTATGGGCCTCATAGGGGTGTTTTCATTACATGTGTATGTGTTAAGCGTCCTATTAAATAGAATGGGCATATCATGGCATTGCCTGCAATATCACGTGTGTGGGAAGCTCTGCCACGTTTACACTGTGCCTTCTGCGAAAAAATTATTGTAGTGTAGACAAGGCTATACTCTTTCCAAAAAAGGATTTTCTATGTTCCATAGCACATTCCATGCTATAGCTGGTAGTAGGAGCCAAAGGGGTCTCTATATAGCTTCATGAAATCAGGAAACTGTGGTAATGCTTGGTCAGCCTCTGTCATTAAAAGAAATTAAATCCAATGGATAGAAAAAGTAGGCCAGGGACAGTAAGCCTGGTGACAAAATTGCTATATACAAATAAGGAAGGATCTATCTGATTTTTTGCAGCTTCCAAAGAACAATTCCTCTCATTTGACCCCATTGGGTCTCACACATGTTATATTTTAAATAAACCTCCCCTTCCCTTTTGTTTAGCTTTGTTTTAGTTGTCCAGGCTTGTTGCAGGGTTATTTTAACAGTTAAACTACCACTATTGTTTATTTAAATTCCTTAAGAATTGTCATGGAAACGTCTGTGTTCACAGGGTTAATATCATGATGCTGCCTACTCTCCTTCTGTAAGTATGACTAGCAGTTCTCATTCAAAGGAAGGATTAAAGGTATGGATTCATAAATATACAAATACTGCACATGCAAATTACATGCTCCATCATGTTTAAAACAAGTTAATTTTTTAGGTTAAATTGAATGGGCAAAGGATTTATATTGTGTGTCATAAAGGCTATTGAATTCAACGTACCAAAAGCACATTCTTGTTTGTACCTACAGATTAATTGGTTGTGCATATTTAAAGCACAGAAGCCTTTTTAATGTCCTAGTTTTTTTTTTTTATATTGGACTGATTTTTACAAATGTTTGCCAGTGCTAGCCTTTTGATGTCTTCTCTAGGTATGTTAGAGAACATTTCCAACATACTCACACCTTCAATTGAAGGCTACACACAAGCCACAATTTAAAAAGATTCATTTATTTTTCAATTAAGACTACAGCTGTGGTCGGCTGCGATCAGATCTAGAACGCGGCTCACCGAGTTTTTGATCGCGGGCGGTGGCTGCCAATCGTCCCTGATCGCTGCCATAGACATCAGGGGTGCTCACGCAGGGTTGGGCAAGATATCCTGTCCCACCCCCATTTCCTGCCTGGTTTCCAGGTGCTAGCAATCTCCAGCGACCTCCTAGCTGCGATTATAATAAAGTGGGGACATAGCCTTACTCAACTTCTTAAAACAGGTATTGTTGTTTTTATATGAATGTATGGGTTAGGGTCCTCATTATTTCCATAGTAATATGTTTCATACTAAATCATATGCAGTCATGGGGAAAAGTATGTTCTACTTGTGGAAATTATTTTTTTCATAAAATGTTGGGGGGGGGGGGGGATTACATTTATATTCAGTGTCTACGGATCATTAAATTTCCCTGTATTCTCTGTATTTATTTATTGGTATCCAAGTTGGGACTTCACGAAGGCAATTCTATAACCTGCAATGTGTTCCGTGTTGTGCTATTTCTCTAAATTATTGTCAAGTGAAAAGATAGATTGTGAAATGCAAAATTCATAAATGGCTCCATGGCTTTAAGGCACATAGACTACAAGGTAGTAAAATCCACTGAAAGGATACCAAGACATTTTGAAAATTTTCATGCTTTGAATTTTGTGGGAACAATTTGGGGATGGTCCTATGATATTCTAGCATGACTGCACACCCATGCAGATAAAGACATGGATCAGTGAATTTGAGGTTGTGGAACCTACACAGAAAGCCTTCCCAGAATTGTTGAAGCTGTCATAGTTTGAATGGATGGGCCAACTCCATATTAAGGCCTATGGATTAAGAATGGAATGCTCTCAAAGTATAAACAGTCGATATAAAAAGTCCACACACCCCTGATAAAATGTCAGGTTCCTGTGCTGTACGTAATTTGAGACAAAGATAAATCATTTCAGAACTTTATCCACCTTTAATGTGACCTATAAACGGTACCACTCAATTGAAAAACATACTGAAATATTTTAGGTGGAGGGAAGATAAAATATTAAAATATAATAATGTGGTTGCATAAGAGTGCACACCCTTAAACTAATACTTTGTTGAAGCACCTTTTGATTTGATTACAGCACTCAGTCTTTTTGGGTATAAGTCTATCAGCATGGCACATTTTGACTTGGCAAGATTTTCCCACTCTTCTTTGCAGAAACACTCCAAATCTGTCAGATTGCAAAACTTTGACTGGTGAAGTCATTCCTTTGTTGATTCGGATGTATTCTTTTGGTCGTTGTCATGCTGAAAGGTGAAGATCCATTTCATGTTCTTAATTTTCTTCTGGTGCAGCCATTCCTTTGTTGATTTGGATGTATGTTTTGGGTCAATATCATGCTGAAAGATGTTCAGCTTTCTAGCAAAAGCCTGATGGTTTTGTGGTATTTGGAACTGTTCATAATTCCCTTTATCTTAACTTAAGGCCCCAGTTCCAGCTGAAGAAAAACAGCACCAAAGCATGATGCTGCCACCACCATGCTGCACTGTGGATATGTTGTTCTTTTGGTGATGTGCAGTATTGTTTTTGTGCCAAACATTTCTTTTGGAACTATGGCCAAAAACTTCAACCTTGGTTTTATCAGACTATAACACATTTTCCCACATGCTTTTGGGAGAAGCTGAACATGAACATCTTTCAGCATGACAACGACCCAAAGCATACATCCAAATCAACAAAGGAATGGCTTCACCAGAAGAAGATTAAAGTTTTGGAATGCCCCAGCCAGAGCTCAGACCTGAATCTCATTGAAAATCTGAAAGGTGGTCTGAAGAGGGCTGTGCACAGGATATACTCTCACAATCTGACAGATTTGGAGTGTTTCTGCAAAAAAGAGTGGGCAAATCTTGCCAACTCAAAATGTTCCATGCTGATAAACTCATACCCAAAAAATACGGAGTGCTGTAATAAAATCAAAAGGTGCTTCAACAAAGTATTAGTTTACGGGTGTGCTCTCTTATGCAACCATAATATTTTATTCTTATATTTTTTCTTCCCTCCACCTCAAATATTTCAGTTTGTTTTTCATTTGAGTGGTACCGTTTATAGGTCATGTTAAAGGTGTAAAAAGTTCTGAAATGATTTATATTTGTCTCATCTTTGTACAGCACATGACCTCACATTTTACCAGAGGTGTGTGGACTTTTTATATCCACTGTATGTGTGTAAAGGCAGATGCTCCAAAATCTTGGCAATATAGGTTATATGTGTTAATCAGAAAAAGTGTGCATTACCAAAGGTTGAAAATAAATTGCATTCATCCTTATTTGCCCTTTTTTTTTATTTAAACCAACCCCCATTTCCAGAGATATATATTTTTCACAGTGGTACAATGCTAGGATTACACGTATAGATTTTTGCACAATTGGTGATAGATTCGATCAGGATGTTCAAATTCAAGTTCATTTACATTCAATGTTTACCAATTGGATCAAAGTTTACAAACATGGTTGATCAGCTTTAGAACTATTTTTTTTTATATCGTTCACTTTTGTTTGATGTTGGCTGTTTTGATACCTTTGTACGGTGTTAGATTTTCGTTTGACCAATAAAAAAAATCTGTTTTAACCTCCCTAGCGCACTGCTGAGGTCCAGATTTCTGTACCAAAGGTGCACCATAGACTTCAATAATAAATGTTTCTTTATGTAACCTGTAACTTCCCAAAATATGTCCTTACAAGGGTCTAATAGACATCCTGAATATAATAATGTTTGAAACAAACAATTATGTACAAAAAAATATATATTTTTAATAAAATTAATGAGAAAACACAAAAATCAGGGCACAAAGCTATGCTGCTATGTACTAAACATCGCCCAAATAAAGTCTCTGGTGCCCCTGATGTGCCCATTTGCAGTAACCCTCTCTAACCTGGTGTGATGGATGTGGTAAAATCACACCAGGGAAGAGAGGGTTACTGCAAGTGGGCACATCTGGGACACCAGAGACTTTATTTTGGCGATATTTAGTACATAGAAGCACATTGAAATCAGTTTTCTACAAAGAAAACTGATTTCATGCATTGTACTTTCAAATTTTCCGCCGCCTCCCCGATGTGACGTCATCATGTCACTCGGAGGGGGGGGGGGGGGGGGGGGTGAGCCGCACTCCAGCAGCCAGCATGTCGCTTTGGGGACACCGGGACAGCGCAAAACCGTAAGTATGTTCACTGGATGGCACCATCTCGTCCAGTGCTATAGTCAAAAGTAGCAACTGGACCAGATGGTGCCGTCCCGACCGCTAGGGCAGTTAATCTATTGAACGAAAAAAAATCGACCCGTATATTCCTACCTGCCCTTCAGTACAGGGGGAAGTCTATGGTAATGTAACTGGGAAAGCAGGATAAATGCACTTTGCTTTAAAATAAATTTATCCTTTAAAAATGGTTAAAGGATCACAGTTGTCTATCTGATATCTTAGACGCAGGGGCTTTGAGTGCACAAAAACCCTTCAAAGCCTTTGATAAATTAGAAGCAGCAAGATGTGTGCTAGACAGGTTCATGATTCTGTTGACATCTTGGCAGATAAATCACTCCTACTGTGTCTGGGACTGCTGACACTGAAGCACTCAAGGAAAGTTCATTGTACAGTGGTAACAGTTAACAAAATGTAACATTTCACAGAGATAAAGTTTGGAGAGCTCCTTATTCATAGTTAGAGTTATAGAAAAGAATCAAAGTATCTGAACCAAGAAGAAAAACATACTGCATTTGTGTTAGCATTCATTTTTTTTATTCTTTCCCACCAAAGTTTAGTACGGATGGGTGGTTGGCAGTTTCCCAGTAGCCACACTTGTTCTACTAACAACAATTTTGTTAAATGAACAACAATTTGGGTGTTTTTTAGGCAGTTATTACTCAACTGCCTCAATTCATCCTCTGTAGACAATTCCTGAGATATTGCTTGGAGTATCTTGGCTGCAGAAGAATTTAAGAGAAGATGGAAATGGTATCCATACTGGTCCACTCACTTACCTTTTGAACTAAGCATTATTTTCAAGTGGTGGTCACGCCAGTAGCACAGACCCTGCCTTATGATGGTACAACAGCACTGTTAACCTATGGTACTGTATGCATGGAGGGGTGATGGAGTCATTCTTGGACAACAGCACTGTTAACCTATGGAACTGTATGCATGGAGGGGAGATGGAGTCATTCTTGGACAACAGCACTGTTAACCTATGGTACTGTATGCATGGAGGGGTGATGGAGTCAGTCTTGGACAACAGCACTGTTAACCTATGGAAGTCTTAGTGCTAGTTAATCTAACCTGCTAATAAGCCAAACTTCCACTTAACATTCATAAATACCTTCCTGGGTTTGATCCAAATATAATGTGCCAGTGCTGGAAGTCATTCTTTGGCACTTTTGACACTGTTAGGGAAATGCCTAATGACTTTCAGCTACAAAGTAAAATATGTGGTAGATGTTCTGCAGTCTTTGAAACCATTCTGGTTTGAGGTCAAAAGGAGTTGTTGCTTATAGTAGTAATGGGATGCTGATCTGAGGTCTGAGAAATGCTTAATGATGTAAAGGAGGAGGATCTTAGGTCTGTGGAGTGATGGAAAGAGCTAGGGGCTTATTTAACCTCCCTAGCGCACTGCTGAGGTCCAGATTTTTGTACCAAAAGCGCACCATAGA
>CM070033.1:92053417-92068386 GCA_036250615.1 Ptychadena robeensis
ATAGTAGCACTAGCAGCACTGGACGAGATGCTGCCGTCCTGACCGCTAGGGCGGTTAAAGCGTGTTGGTGGAAAGGAGACTGATCAGAGGTATATAGGGGTATGGAGAAACTAACTAAAATTTATCTTAAAGATGCTGGTAAGAAGCTAGTGGGCTAATACTTAACTTAATCATGGAAAGTAGAGTGATTTGCATCTTTATATCAGAAGGTTTCTGCATAGCCCAGTCTAGGCACATATCCAAAAACTACAGAATTCTTCATATTTAAAAAAAGGGCACGGCGATTTCATTAGTTTTATAAACTATAACTTTACCTTGTTCTTGTTCAGTATCTTACTATTGTGCAGGCTTCTCTCCATTACTGAAATTGACCCCAACAATTTTCCTGACAAATGCCCTCATCTACATCTTTTTCATCCCACCTTCATATGGGTGCAGCATGACATGTGATCATTGCCACAGTATATTGTTTTTCATAAATCTATGTAAAGACCTAAAACAAAGATATAGTAATGATATAACGTTTTTTTTTTATTCATTAGGGAAGATAAGAGGAACCAAAAAAGTCAATTTATCAGTTTAAACATTAAAAATACAGTGTGTTTGTTTGATTCCTAAGAATTTTTAAGATAAATAACACCCTGTATGTAATGAAAAAATGTCAGTTTGATAGCAAGTCATTTATTGTGTTGTATTCTTTATTTACTCCTTGTGTCATTTCTAGACTTGGTTGGTGAGCTCATGCGTGGCCTGAGTTAGCCCAGTACATTCCTTGCGTGTTCTGCGGCTGTCCCTGAGCATTCATGCATGTTCTGAGAATCCCCTAGTGTCCAGGCTCTGAATTTTCAAGATTCACCTCCTGTTCTGGAGTGGGGATATTCATGTTAGAGCTTTGAACAGAAATGCGTATCATGTGCTATGACTGTACGCAGATTTGGCCACTCAAAGTCTTACCTTTCTGCTCCTTGCACAGCGAGAGCCATTTCATGCATTTTCCTCCCACACGCCGTGGTTTAACATTTTCCTTGCAACAGAAAAAATGGTAAAAGCTTTATAAAAACAAAATGTTGCTTTGAATGAAACGTGTGCTCACTTTTCACCCCTGCTAGCTTACATCTCTGTCATTTGTATCCCACTCTATTACCCTTTTAAAGTATATAGAGGATTTATGTGAAATCCAGGCAGAGATGATAACCTTTGTGTTCATGTTTTGGCGGTAAACACCTGTGTTTGGCTGCTAGAATGGATAGGGCAGCAGATGATTGTATATGGTTGGCATAAGCAAATATCCTAATCAAGATTTCAATTATTTACTTCCATTATAGAGGTTTTGTGTTGTTGTAAGACATTCTTTTAATTGTGGTTTTTAGGGATTGTGGGTGACTAAAGTGACTAAATTGTATGAAATATGAGATGGCACAACTTTGCATACAATTTCTGTTTTTGCAAAGTAGAATGAAAGTATTTCTATTCTGCCTAAGGTCTAAATCTAGAAGATATACCATATCTTTGCACTTAGATTGCAAGTAAAGACAACTCTGAACTGACTGGAAAAGGTTTACACAATACCACTGCAAAAGTTGTTGTTTTTCCACTAGTGAGACACAAATATCCCTACTCACGCTGTATCCAAAATATGGGGAGGGGGGAATGAACTGTCCTTAGCGATAACTATGGTAGTCTCATTGTTTAATGACTGCTTTTTGCCTTCATCTTTTGCTTTAGAAATGTGATGCATGTAGGTATGGGGATGCTGAGAAGGGTTTTGTGCAGCTTTCAATATAAAGTCAAAACCATTTACAATCAGACTTGGAAAAACCTAAATAGGCTAAGGATTTAGAATAGATGTGTGTGAAAATTGTTTTAATTGATTTAAAAAAGCAGATGTGCACCTTGCTTTAGCCATACCAGGGGGTAAATTCATTCCACAAACATGCTTCTGAATGACAGAAAACTCTTCACAAGTATGGTACTAATTCTATTGCAATATTCCAAGTATTCAGGAGTATAACAGGACATCAATAAAGTCTGCAATTAAAAAAAAATGTCCTGAAATTAGAGGTTCACAAACAAGTCAAGCCACAGTTGCATCAGATTTAAGTATACTGCTAGTTCTTAAACATTGGCCTTTCACAGGCTTGGTCAACCATTAAAATTGTTTGGTTTTCCTACATATGCCAGCCCAATCATTCACTAAAGTTGCTACTGTCTGTCTCTTTAACCTCCTGTGGAAATCTAAAGTGGTCAATAATACCAATTTTTTCATCCCCCTGAAGTAATAAAGCAATCACCGCTTTACTTTGAGTAAACAAAAGGTGGGAGAGTTCAGTTTGAAGAACCGGGCCAAGAAAAGCTAAGTATATACAGGTTAAGGGGTATTGTGGATGCATAGCTCCTATCCAGTCTTATTGCTATTGGAGTCACTGTCCCTTATTGCCATTGGAGCTGCTGTCGCTTTAAAATATTAGGGATCACATTTTATGAGATATATTGATTTTCTAATACTAAGCATAGCACAATCAATCCTTCCTAAAACAGAAGGTATTTACATGGCCCAATACATCACAAATGCCAAAAGTTTAGGTAAAAACCCAAGTTTTAGGACAGTGGGCGGAGCCATGCAAATTATTCCCTTACGCCCCATCAGCCAAATGTGTATCCGGAACCACTGGTGTACAGTGAAAATATAGCCTTTATGGTAAAGAGCCATTTATTCCAAACTGCATACAGCTGTTTCAGACTCCTTGGCCATCATCAGTGCAGTGCATGGACACCATGGCTCTATGGTGTGGGGCATGGAAGCCAAACAAAGAGAAACAACCATGAAGGTTATGGTGAGAATGGATTAAAGGAATCAAAAAGCCAGTAACCCGAGCAGTGCATAGCACAATCAAGCCTTCTTAAAACAAGGGTTTCTACCTAAACTTTTGGGATTTGTGATGGATTGGACAATGTAAATACCTTCTGTTTCAGAAGGGTTGATTGTGCTATGCACTGCTCGGGTTGATGGCTTTTTGATTCCTTTAATCCCTTCTCACCATAACCATAGTTGTTTAACTTAATACTGAGCAATAATACTAAGATGAATCTCAAAGCACTGGGACCCTTTCCAATGGCTCTTTTCTGTTTGCTTTTCTATTGCTATTGCTGTGTTTTTAAATACTTGAACATAGTAGATTGTTGTACCGTGTTAGCCATAGATGAATTCAGAAAGTTTGGTGTTCAAATGATACAGTTTAACTGAAGTCATTAGAGAAGCAAACTTTCAGGATGTCGCAGAACCCCTCTTCAGGCTTTTTTACTAATACTCATTGTAAATCAGTAGAATTGTACATAATTGTGTCTGAGCTGTCTGCAGCAATGACTGTAGACCACATAGCAAAAGTGTTTATATATTGGAACAACAAAAGTAATTTTTTGGAAGTGTTCAGGATTTCTACGGCCATCAGTACATACATATTTGTTCATCACTCTACAGATCGATAGCAAACTTACTATTTCACAGTTATGCTTGAGGGTTAAAATTCAGACATAGTCTTTTTGAATATTGTTCATCAATATGGTCCATTATTTACAGGAATTTGTGGTGTGGGAATGGATACTATTGTTTGAATAGCAATCACTGTGGTGTGTGTTAACAAGAACATACAGCAGCACAGAGACAGGCTGACTCCTTGTATATTGTATCTTGGGCGTCATGTCGCTATGTGTGCCAACACCCCTTTTAGAATTCGAAGTCAAAACAATAAGGGGAAGGGGGAGGGGAAATATCGTGGGGTATGGGGCTTTAACGGCACATCTTGCATTTTTAAGTCTTGAAATCCTCAAAAAACATGTTGGTTAAAAACAGTCTTTATTAAAGGTGACCATACAATAAATATCTTTTAAAACAAATGAACTTAATAACATATACATTACAGTAGCACGTATGTTGCAGTGTTAATTTCAAGGTCACCAGGCCTGCCCCTACATTACATTAGGGCAGGGCTGATGGCCCAAGAAAGAGAGACCTCACTGGTCCAAAAATGAGTCCATGGGAAGGGCCAGTCCTGAAAGTATCTCAACGCGTTTCTCCCCTTTTCCAATGGGGCTTCCTCAGGAGATTCTGTTTTCAGGACTTTATTTTCTGTGGGAAGACCACATCCATTAGATATTTAAACTCATTGATATCCCCTGGGTGCAACCTCACATTGTGGTCCGGTCATACTATAATCATGGCCTTACCACATATGCGTGACACAGCCTGGTTTCAATGATTACATTACATCTTTAGAAAAACAACAGGAAGAGTACAAATTGCACACCAAATGTACAAAAAAGATACAAAGAGCAAGAAATACAAAAAAATACAAAAAAAATTGTTTCCGATGCTGTATTGTAATCCATGATCCAAAACCTCCCACACATTTTCGTTATACGTAAGAACTTATCCTGAGGCACTCTATCGAGGTGCTGAGACCGAACAGAAAATGTACTCACCGTATCAGTGGGATTGTAAAATTATATCTCGAGCACAAACTGGTGCCTGGCTATTGGTAAGTAGTTTCCGGTACCTTGCTTGTGACAGTTTATACAAGGTAGTTGGAACTGTGGTGTGTGTTGACATGCCAATTACATTCACAGTTAAGGTGGCCATACACTGTTTGATTTTTCCATTCAATCAATTTAAAAAGTCAATCATTTGAAAATTGACTCCTTTTTACCAGAATCGATCTCCCTAATAAAATTGAAAATAAAATCATTCAGATTTGATGAATTGCACCTGATTATCTGACAGGTTTTGTTGGTATTTCGATACATTTTTTTTTCTGATAGTACTATTGAGTATGTGCACAGGATGTTAAACTGACACTGGATATTTCAATCACACAAACTAAGAGCAAATCTACAGAGGAATTTGAAAAGAGACAAAGCCGGAAGCTGAAAAGCAACAGAGCCAGGAAGACACGCAATGAGGCATCCCCTGATTGCTTTTTGGGTTACTGCCCAGTAGAGATACAATGGGGTCCTTTTTAAACTACCCCGTTTTTAAAGGAGGTATGTGCCAAGAACTTTGTATATGTATTGCTAAGTTTCTGAAAGTAGCCTGTAAAAAGACAGTTATACTCCAAGGTGTCTAAGGAGCACCATACAGGTTCTGAGTTATTTATATAGTGTATGTATTGTAAACTAGTGTTGATCATGAATATTCTAATTGCACATTTTTATTGATTATTATCTCAAATATAGTGCTTTATCTTTGTTATCATGAATATCCAAGATTCTTTACATCTGTATCCGGAACTACTGTGAATTGTGTCCGCAATATGCGCATGTACAAGTGCCAATTTGCGCAAGGAAGTTAATAATGACTGGGGATCACAAATTCTTGATTTTATGAATGTATTGCAAAAATAAGGTGAATAATTTTGCGAATGCTTATATCGCCAATGATGCTCTATTCTATTCGCTTAGTTTTCCTCTGTCATGCACTTATTTAACTTCAGTTAAATATTATGCCACTTATGTTTAAGAGAATATGTTATGTTAATAGAAATAGCAACAACTTAAGATATTCAGTACTTATAAATTATGAACTGCATGTCAATGATAATTCATATTTTAGTTTTTGCAGTAAACTGAATCTAGCAGTAGCTTAGCTTATGATCCTTCGTAGAAAATGTTGCACTCTTATGCGATCAAAGTCCATAGTTCTGCACACAGATGTATGGGTGAAATTTCAGAATACCAAACACAGTCTGCAGTAGTTTTTCTTCATCATTAAAAATCTTATTCTACAGCAGTTCTCGTTAATCAATAAATAATGTAATTCTACAAATGATAATTACCATATAATAAATCTTTAAGTAGCGTTTTCTGTAGCTGATAATATTTCCATTTACAACGTGACCAGTAGACCCTTTGGGGTTGATTTACTAAATGAGCAGTAGCAGGAACATTTTCCCTTAGCTCAGTGAATGAGGTGACATCCTGCTGACTTTAATCATCCAATCATGTGCAACCTTTCTTTTTGCCTTTAAAATTTTAATTGTAATTCATGGCAAAGAGAATTTTCACAGCAATCACTAAACCAAGTGGAAATGCCCATGCAACACAATTACTTTGCAAAGTTGATGTATACTCTATGCCTTAAATAAATCAACTCATTTGTATCCAGAAATGTGCTCTTGTTTCTTATTAGCCTATGTAAATAATAGAAAATAGAAATCACTGTACATATTAGTTGCCTAGTCGGGCATCCAGTTTTATATCAGGCAGAGGAGAGTTATCTTTCACTTTTTTTTGGTTGTACTTCTGTAGCTATAGATAAATGCTGAGGTTGGGCTGGATTGGAAATACAAATTCTTAGACTGACTATATACATGTTATGTATATGGCTCCATTAGTAAAGCTGACCATACACTTTTAGATCTCTCTGTCAGATATCCTTTAGATCTACCAACAACCTCTGCGACTGAATGACATTGTGCATACACGCACCAATTCCTGCACGATCCGACCGCCAATTCGATGCCGTGCGTGCTCCCTCATCCCTCAGGGATCGGGTCATGCAGGAATTGAAGGCAACAACTGACGAGGATTGGGCTAAAATCAGCCATCCTGTCGGATCGCACAGTTATCCGACAGGACGGTAAATTTTAGCCCGATCCCATTAGTTCAGCTGGGGACGGCTGCCCCAGCCAAACTAATGAGCTGCAGATTCAGAGTGCCGTCCAATTGTTGGCACTAGCGGGTGGGCGTGATTACGTCATCACGCTGCCTGCTACTGCATAGAATCGGAAAAGGAATAGACGGTAAATCGTACCGTCTATTCCCAGCTTTAAAAAAGTCCCTTATTTTACATGGTTTTGGTAAAACAAAAAGAGATCTAAAGGAAATCTGACAGATAAATCTAAAGGTGTATGTGTATTAATGGGCATGAAGATATTTGCCTTTCCTTATGACATCAACCTAGGGCTTTGCTTCTCAGTAATCCAGGAGGCATCCTTTTGGGTGACTGGTAGGGAAGAAACCCACTCACATGGATCTGTCCCAAAAAGAAAAAATCTTCCAGTGTCCTAGCTAATGTGGCATTCTGCAAAAGAATTGAAGCAAACCTCAAGCATCAGTAGAGGCTGCCCAATCACAATGGAAAGCTTTAGTGATGCATTCAATAATTGCATTTGTTATCAATTTTTAGAACTCTAAAACACAATGACACAACCACCGTTGTGATTTTTTTTCCTAATTTTAAGCTAAGTTTATGTTTACTTTTTATGCCAGGCTTGTGTATTTTTCCACAGCTTCTTCACATAGTAACTTATACTTAAAATCTCTTTTGCCTTTGTGATATGCAAGCTCGGATCCTTGCATGCAGTATGTCTTCCATGTCTAGCATACACCCTTTTTTCAGCCTATGTTAATGTCCTTTCTGAAAAAGACACCTGGATTTCTCACGTATCTTTGCTTGCTGAGTTTATAGGGTATACTGGGAACTCTTAAAACTCTCTACAGAGGATGGCACTTTATTACAGGCTTAGGAGGAGGTACAGTAGGGAAACTGGGTTAGTTCTGAAACTGTAAAAAAAATGTCTTGCTTATGCCTTATTTAAGTACTCTCATATAACTCTTCCTTTGATGAACACTTGCCTGGCCAATAGGATGTGTCATCCTCTTCTAGAGCTGAGCCCGAAGGCTTCATTGTTATCTATGGATGGTACTTAATGTACATTGAAAGGCAGAGCTTGTACAAATGATTCTGCCTTAGCATTATTTTTAACCTTTTTTCCTCTGTGCGTTGCTAGGCAAGGCTGTACATCGTAATAAAGGTTTGTTTTTCTTCACATGAATGCCTGCTAGCAAGAATGAGGATCTTGGAAGCTATTTAGGGAAAAGTCAACAATCCCCACACAGTATTTATATTTATAGATCATGGCAGGTATTGCTTTTGTTCTTGAATACTGCTGCTACACAGTCAGTTTCTATTTTAATTTCTGGACAATTAGTTGTTGGCTATGTACTTCAGAAATATGACATAAGCATTTTATTTAAAAAGAGAAATATACTACAGATTTGTTTGTAGCCATTTTGCTTAACCTTGGCCTGCTTGTGATGGAGCTGTGATTCTTGTTTTATTATGACAATGTGGAAGAAATATGCTTATATTTCGGGTGGTAAAAAACACATCTGTCAATGAGTGGGCATCATTTTCTGGTTGGGATTTTAGTAAAGGCTCTTTCACACAATATGCACTGTCAAACTGCGTTTTGGGTGCATTGTGTTTTTTTAATGCATTTTGCCAGCACTTGCTGTGTTTGCTTTTCCTTTTTAATTAATTGAAGGTCCGTGTAGCACTTGCTGTGTATGCAGGTTCCTTTTTACTTTATTGGACCAATGTCATCAATTGTGCGGGTCATATCGATACGTATATGGCCACCTTCAGGTACCACAAACAAGCAATGAGAATGTACAAAAATCCACAGCAGCCAGTTGAGTGTATGTAGTTGTATATACTGAAACTGGACTGGACCATAGAGTATGTGCACTGGAAGGAAGATGTCATTTGTTAAAGCAGTGTTTTTCAACCACTGGGATGTTGCCTGGTGTGCCGTGGGTTTTTGAACCCCACCCGCGGCCCTCCTATCTAGCTGCCTCTAAGAGGCAGCTAGATAGGAGGGCTAAGCAACTGCATCCTCACAGAGCCGGTCTGTGTATAACACGGATCGGCTGTATAACTCTTCTACTATAAGACTTGTACAGCCGATCCGTGTTATACACAGACCGGCTCTGTGAGGATGCGGTTGCTTAGCAACACACGGCCCCACAGACCAGGGGCGGTGTCTTTGCTCTGCTGGTACGCATCTGAGTTCCAGCGGGGCACCTGCTGATGATGTACTTCCGGCGAGGACCGGAAGTGCGCCGCGATTATGTGTATCGATTATGTGTGTATATATGAAACAAGTGTGCCTTTGCCCAAAAAAGGTTGAAAAACACTGTGTTAAAGGATGGCAAAGGCAGATAACCCTTAGTGCTGTCAGCTTAGCCAAAAAATAGATCCCTTTACACTCAAACTGAAAAATGAAGGGTCTTCAGAATGGGGAGAGGCAAAGTATGTGCACTATTCTAAGAAAAGGTACAGATAGAGGACCATAACTGGTTGTTGCTGGTTAAGGTTGACTACCAAACTTCTAAGCGCATTAAGGAGAAAAACATTTTTAGGGTACAAATAGGAAAGTCAGTTATGAAAGATAGATCTACAATTCCCTCTTTCCTTCCCTCAGAATAGTAGATATGATCGACTAAGGAAAGTTATAGCAGAAAAAGAAATGCAGTGTTTCTGAAAATCCTTTTAAATGATTTACAATAAATAATTGTTGGCCTGCCAAAATTTGACATGCCGACCACGTCAGTTAGACTAATTGATTTCCTTGAAGGACATTCAAGATTTGAGAAAATGGGAACAAGATTTTGAATATATATTGAGCATCATTAAAACTGAGATAAAGTTTAAACCTGCTTAAGGTGAATTTGCAGATGGTTGCTAAATAAATGTTTGGTTGTTAAATATTAAATGAATCCGTGTTGTCTAAACAAATGCTTCTTGACATGTTGCCTAAAGCTAGCCATACACGTGTCGGATTCCATGTCCAATCGATTCATCATCCGATCGATTCCGGCGATTCTGCCGGGAATCGCAGGTGTGATCAATTGGCCAATTAAGAGTATCCATCGCAGCATACCACCTTGTCCGAGCGGATTCCGGCACGATTCCGTGTGCGATTCCACCTCCGATTCCACCTCACAAATGGCAACTCCCCCTGATCCGGGCAGAATCGGATGAGAAAGACCAACATGTTGGTTCTCCGTCGGATCCGATTCTGAGCCCCTGAACGATCGGACCTGATCGATCGGACAAGGTGGGCTGCATGCAATTCCGGTACGATCGTTTCGCGTGCACGCGCCCGGAATCGATCATGCCGGAATCCGGTGCGAATCCGACACGTGTATGGGGGCCTTAACTCTGAGTTGTCTTAACCAATAAATTTTCTCTTAATATTCTATGCAGTCTAACTCTAGTTGTATGTAGCTCCAGAAGATGAGAACATGTGAAATATCCGCAGCTCCTCTATAATTATATAAAAATATGATGTGTTAAAAAATCTAATATGATAAATAATGCTACATTTACATATAGGGTTGTCCAGTTGCAGCTTTTGAGGCTATTCTTACTTGAGTGCTGGATCTATGAGTATATGGCATGCCATGGCCACCACCCACAGATATCTAAGGAGGAAAGAAGTCTGCAAAGGTTTTAAAAAAAGAGAATTCTAGTCCATGAGAGCACACATATATCAGGTTTTGGTATTGGGAGGATATATAGTGTCCCATCATGGGTATCAGTCGGTAAAGGTACCATATATGAGCAAGTACAGGGCAACAGTTGGGTACTACTGCAGAGTAAATTCGTATAATCCTGTGCTACATAAAATGAATACCAGCTAGCAGAATATAACTAAACATTATAAAAGAAGCTCATTTATTATAGAACCTATTGTTTGTTAAACGAAATAAATGAATGTAAACAAGATAAAGTAAAATTCTGACCTAATTATAGTGTTTGAATAATCTGTTTTATAATGTGAGCTTCATTGCTAAGCATTGCAAATATTCTCTGAAAAGGAAAAAAAAAATATAACATGTCTTGGAGCACAGATAATAAAGCAACTCTGACAAAAAGAGAAATTGAGTAGCCATTCAGAGTTGTAGCTGGAAAATATCTGACGTAGGTTGTAGAAAACTTCACCCACACAGTGTTCATGTACAGCTCATAGGAAGCTAGAAGCTTTTCTCCTCTCTCAAATGAAGGCTGTTTTTGCAACATAAATTGAACTGCATCACTTCAGTTGAAGGATACTAATAGGCCACAGTTATTTCTTTCATCAAGCAGTAATACAGGTGATTAAACCTGAAACGTAAATCTAAATAATCAGTCATTTCAAACAATAATAATAAAACATAAATAAAAATAACCAGTCTGGATATATGTAACTATAGATGCTGATGAACATATTCAATATGATGTCTGTTTCTTGCTATTCTGTACAGCACAGTTCTGATTTACTATTACTTTTTATCTGTTGACTCATTTAAAGCACAATTACTTTTGCGGAAGATACCTCTCTTTTACCGAGCAAGGGATAACTCTGATGGTTAATATGCAAATGGGTATTTTTTATATAGCAACAAAAATATGAAAGAACCAATGTGGGTCATATTAAATATTACATTGGACAGTACCGGTAGAAGAATTTGACTTTAAATAATAAGACCACAATATCTCTTTTACAGTCAGAGTCTGGCAGCCTATCAGAAAAGTTCCCTTTTACTTGCTGTGAAATAAATATTTTTTGGAAAGAAAACCGTACAGTGCTAAAATAATACATGTTCTTAAAGGTTAACATTTTGGACATATGTTTGCTTACTGGTCCTTTTAATAGTATTTAGTATTTTTGTATACTACGTGCAAATCTGAAATGTTCTTCAACAGTGTAAAACTGACCCATCGGTCAGATAAAAAATCGTCCGCTTATCGGCATGTGTATGGCTAGCATTACACAGATTCCTGTCAGATTGTAGCCAATTAACTTGAAGGGGGAGGAGACCCCCCTCTCCAAGTTAACTGCCTACAACAGGATCGGCCATAAAAAGAACCAGCAGGACAGATCTGCGTGCAATCTGACTTGCCGTCTTTCTAGGTCAGATCCTCAAGGTGGGCTCCCCTGTAGTTGCGGGTGACCGACCATTATGTGTTCGGCGGGAGCTCGCACGGCGGTTGATCGCCTGCAACTATGGCCGGTAATCAGCCCATCTATTGCTTTAGTAAGAATCACAGTTGAGTTAATCAAAGCATATAAATATTTCTAAATTCAGGTCTAGGCATCCTTCCCTAAGTAACCAAAGGAAAAGGTTAATGATTCATATGCTCAATTTAAAATTAAATTACAATCTAAAGCTAGCCATACACAGTCGGATTTCATGGCCGATCGATCACCTATCCGATCGATTCCGGCGATGTCAGCGGGAATCGGAGGTCCGATCGATCGGCCAATTAAGTGTGTCCGATCGCTACATACCACCTTGTCCCACGGATTCCTGGACGATTCCGTGTCCGATTGCTTACTTCCAAATGGCAATTCCCCCTGATGTGTGCTGAATCGGATCAGAAAGACCAACATGTTGGTTCTCTGTCCGATCCGATTCTGGGCCCCCGAACGATCGGACGTGATTGGACGGAAAGGTGGGCTTCACGCGATTCCGGGACGATCGATTGGCGTGCACACGCCCGGAATCGATCGTCCAGGAATCCGTTGGGAAACGGACCCGTGTATGGGGGCCTTAAAAATAATTTTTGTTGTTACTATTTATTTTAGATATAATTATAACAGAGGAAAAAATTGCAGAATTGTGAGTAGGTCAGTAATTTTCACAGATGTTAGTAGGAATGGACCGTGGTAGGTTTAATGCACAAATATAGGAAGCAGATTGCAGCTAAGGTTTTATGTGAGGTCAAATTAATGAAGCAATTGTTGGACAGGTGCCATCTCCTACATAGAATCGGCAGCTGTATAGTTTTTGCGGTGAGTGGTGCAATACACACAAGTTATGTAGTTTTGTATTCAGAATTATATCTCACATATGCTGTACAAAACTATACTTGATAAACTAAATATTAAATTCATTTAAATGTCACCCTAACCAAGTCTAGGATTTTCCGAAATAGTATTTTGGTAAGGTGTCTTTTTAAATAGTTCCTAAACGTCTTCAGGAATGCTTTCTTTAAATCAGCGGGATAGAAAGTTTTAGGCTATAGCGCTACACCTAAAAGCTAACCCCTATATTATTTAGCATAATCATTACTGAAATACTCAATTTCATCGGCAATCAGTTAAGCTATCAAATTACTAAGGTTATGCTGAGATTGGTTAGTTAACTGTCTAGATGTTCTATAGGCATTCTGGCAGATATTTTTTCTTTCATTCTTGACATGTTTTTTTAGGTACAAATATGCTGTCTTGATGAAGTTTGGTAACTGTCTAAGCTATTGATATGAGTTCTGAGTTTTAGAAATGTGTAATGCACATAAATGAAGGTATTGTTTGAGAATGCTGCCATAATGTAGATAGGCTCTGTCCTAAAAAAAAAAACGCTTTTACTTTTAAGGCTTTGATGTCAGCTGAATGGTATTCACCCAGTCTTGAAGCTAAGCTAGTTAGGAATGTACGGCTGGTGACAGGACCTTAATTCGAGGTTTATAGGATAAGCACGGCTGCATAGTGGTTTTGGATTATGTTGCCCAGTGGCCACATATATACTTCAATCAACATTTGGCATAAGTTTGGACCCGTAGGTAGAATCTTCTTTCTTTTTCGTTAAAATTATATTTAGAAAATTATGTTAAAAAAAGAAGAAAAATGACCAGTTTTGATAAAATGTTATAAATTACAAACAGCTCGTCTTTGTTTTTAAAGTCTTTGGGTGCAGATGGCACACTGTCAGTTCTCTGGACAGTCTTTGTACAAGACAATTGGAGTAAACTGACCATAAAAAAAGGATAGATTTTTTTTTAATTATACAAAGAATAGAAGAGAATACAAAAGGTCATGGGCCGGATACGGTAGTAAAAAAAAGAAAATTTACAAGACCCAGCTAATGCTTGTTTGGCTGTATAAAAGGTATAACTGCTTATGTGTCCATCCTTGTCCAATTCTAAGGACCGCCAGGCCCCTTTTTTTTTCATGCCCACTACACAGACAATGGCTAAATCCTTGAGACAACCTACTCTTAAGCTGCACATACACAGATCAATGCCTGTGCAGATGGGTAACTCTCTAACGCAAGTCATCGCACTGCGCTCAGGCTTCCTTGATTGAACGAAGAATCAAGGCACAGCACGTCTGCACCCTCGATTCCGTTAAATAGCTCCCATCCAAAGAAATTGAACAGGGTTTACCAACATGTTGGTTCCCTGTTCGATCAAGTTTCCTGTGGCCACAATCAATTCAAGCAAATCAATCACCATGAACACGCACGACGATTGATTGTGCTTGAAACGATTAAAACATTGAGCCATGTATGGCCAACTTGAGTTTTGCGGAAGTGATAAATTAATTTACTGTATCAAAGTACATAATTTATGCTAGGCATACACATGCCGATAAGCGGCCGATTTTTAATCTGACCAACGGGCGTGCGCGTTCGCGCCGTCGATCAGGTTAAAAATCGTCCGCTAATCGGCATGTGCCCACATGGGACGACAGATCCCTGTCACCCCACAGCTCGGCCAGCCAGAGAACAGACATGTCCGATAATCTCTGGCCGGCGCAAGCCGATGGAAGCCGATGCCATAAGCTGCAATGAAGACAGCGTCTTCGTTGCAGCTTATGGCCGGCACACAAAGGGTGCCCGACCGATTGAAGGGGCCCCATAATGCAACGGGATGCTAACGTGATGACGTCATCACGTTAGCATCTTGGCACACATCGGAGTAGGTCGGTCTGACCTGCTCGGTATGTGTATGCCCAGCATTAGTCGTTAATCTAAACACAAATTACACTGTGTCACAATCCATTACTGTAATTTCTCAGAACATATATCAAACGTATTGTTACATCACTGCATCATGAGCTAATATAAGATATCTCAATCTCGACATGTTTCCCACATTACAGTTCCTTCATCAGGAGATACATAGAAGATATTCTTAATCTCTATGAGAGGAATCAAAAATAGGTGGGTATGGTAAGTATAAGAATTGTTATTTTGAAATAATAATGATTTACTCAGTTTGGGCAATAAAAATTGCTCCCCTAAAATTTACATACAGGAAGTGAGCATAGATAGGTCTTCTCGAGATGCCAAGAAAAGGATTACTGCCCTAGGTGGGAGGGTGGCGACTTGCGGCACGGGGGGGGGGGGGGGGGGGGGGGGGG
>CM070033.1:92068396-92103043 GCA_036250615.1 Ptychadena robeensis
GTGGTGCACTCAATGTCTGAATATATTATTTGGTCTCTAGGATAATGTATATACAGTATCACATGTTTACATTTTGTATTCTCACTTTTGGAAACTTTAATGAAATATATTGTAACATAAACTGTACATCTTAGAATGTAGTGTTAGCCTTTACTCAAATAATTGTATGATATACACTATAAATGTTTAAAGTTGAGCTTTACCCTTAACTTTAGTCTTGCACAGTTGCATAGACTGCTCTTCTTCTTTATTGAAGATTCTTATCTAAATTATAGTTTTTCTGCACAATGGGAGCATCTACCTGTGTGTATTAGAGGAAAACTTTCATTAGTTGAAGCACATTGACTAAAGTTTGAAAGGTGGTAATACTATTTTCACTGACAGCAAGTCTTTATTTTTTTATTGGTTTCTAGTAATACAAATTAATAAAGCAGCAAGTAGTTTTCTAAATCTGTAGCTCTCTATATTTTCTTCCATGTCACAGGTTTACCCCAAATCTAATGCCCAAATGAAAGAAAAATAATAGGTAGATCAAACTATAAGGTAGAGAAATTACGCATTCAATAATGGCACTTTTCACAAAAGATATAAGGCTGGCTAAAAATAATAATGAAGGTATTTACATGTTTCATTAATGCAATTTTTTGGTAATAAATCATTACTTATTCAATGACAATATCCAATATTTATCACACATTTGTTTTTAGTAGGTTTAATCAGACTGATAATTATAGTCCTAACACTTAGAAATTGTTTCTATTAAAATCAGACATTAATAAGGTTATTAAGATGTATATTTGAAAAAAAAGAAATAAAATATTTTTTCTTTACATTTACCCATTAAGGCCAACTGTATGGTCTTTGTGAGTTGCTACACAGCTACAGTAACATATAAGAGTCTCAAACCTAACTCTCTTTCCCATGATATGAAGCAGCCTCTCAATACCCTTTATGGGTGCTATTAAGTTCCTTTGTTTTCTGCCGTTGTATTGGAGGGAATAATATATGTTATCTTGTAAGCTTGAATGGCAACAGCTCTTACAATTACCGGTACTTTGTATAAAGGCACCTTCATTTAGGAAGGTCATGAAACCACCCAAATTGCAAAAACAGTTAACTTTTTTAAAAAGTTAAAAAAGTGTTGCATTTAAGCTGCTTAGGGCAAAAACTTTGAAGGGTGTTTCTTTATTAGATAGAAAACATGTTCATTGGTATTAGTATACCATTTATTGTTGATGCTTGGGTTCCAAAGTGGATGCTATAGGAGCATAAACAATGTAATTCTTAAGACCATAATGTTGTGATTTGTAGCTATGATTGACCTATGTTTTCTGCCAGTGCAAAACTACTTGACAGTGCAATACACCTGACGAACCAGGGCCGACAAATGAGCGACATTACGCTGCTGTCAGAGTATCGGCCGACATCCTTTTTGTGCCGGCCGCTACTTAGGATGGGATTGGCACCCAGAGATTTATGGGCATGTCTGTTCTCTGGCCGTCCGAATTTTGGGGGGGGGGGGGCAGGGATCTGTTGCTTCATGTGGGCACCGTGATCCGGGGGCGATTTTGACGCCGAACGACGGCCGTAAGCATGCATATACAATTCGAAAAAAATCTCCGTGGCACGCTAGGTGTATGGGGGCCTTAAGAGTTAATAAAATCAAGTCTTCTGGAGACTTGTTAAAACAGGTTTCAATTCTTTGGTGGAGTGGTTGAGCCAAAATGAATACTTCATGGTTGGTTGGTGTTTGAGCAGTGATATTTATATTTAGTGTTGCACTCAAGAGTTGCAGTAGATTCTGAAGTATTTGCCCTTCAAGGCTGAGATTGTTTCTCATGTTGTAGAAGGGCATTCCTCTTATAGCTCAAGGATAATCAACCTTGGGTGTTCTAGGACTAAATGTAAATTAATGCCTCTGCTTTTTCTTTGAGGAAGATCAATACATCTCTCAGTAGCTAATAGTTAAAAATAATTTGGGTTTTAATGCAGCAATGTATTTAGCAACCACATTGAATCAACAAAAAGGAACTGATCATCTCCAAAGCAGGTTGTTACTCCCATTACGTCTCTATTAATACTATTTTAGCAATTTTACTCTACATCCCAAATTTTTATCAAGGCAAGTTTGTTAAACGACTAGTATGTTTACTAGTTTTCTCATTTAATATTTCAAGGAGGAAGGGTTGTCTAAGTTTGCATTACTCTTCAATTACAGCCTTACATGAATGTAAAGCCCCCCATACACCTTGAGATTCCTCCATACAATTTCCATGAGACCTACCAACAACTATGTAGTATAGTGACCTCCCTGATAGAATACATAGTGATTGGAAGGTGTAGAAAGGTCCTCATATTACATGGTTTTGGTAGTAGAAAAGTTGGTTGTACAGAAATTGCATGGTAGTTGTATGTGGTGTATGGGGGGCTTAAAAGAATTACACACTTACAATTATACACAAATATATCTTAGAAATGTGTAATCTGCTTCTTGATATACCAGGCAGAGAGAGGGAAGTGACCCAGCACAGCTTTAAAAAAGAGAGTCTAAACCAGTAGATTACCCAGAACTCAGACAAGGCAGTATTGTAAAAGCCTATATTATATACACTCTTTATTATGTTTGTATGGGGCTAAGCTTAAAAAATCACTTACCTTTCTGTCCTGCCAAAACATCAAATAGAATGATCAAACTTTGGTAATCACAAAATAATTTACTGTATCCTGTATTGTGTGAAATTGCAGGTTAACAACACACCTGCTAGTGTGAAAGGGCCCTTAGATTAAGGATATTAACCCACATACATTGGTGATAACTTCAGAATTATGGACATCGGGTCATTCTGTCATAACATTGCATTTTCTAGCTCAGACCTGCTGTACCTAAAAACTAATGTGTCTGGCTAAATTGCAACTGACTAAAATGTTACCTGACAAATGTAGTGTTGCATTTGTGTAAAGTAACTATCTCCGGCATTACTCCTTCAGTATTATGATATGCTCACTGTTGAATATATTCTAATAGGACGGTAGAAGAATAAAATCCTATTCAATAAAATGTGTTTAGAAACGTAGCCCTTATCCTTTAACAAAAACATTTAATACACTTTTAGGAGAAGTTTGATTATACAGATCATTTGTTGCTTCAGCATGACATAATGAATGCTGGCTGACCGTCTTTGAAATAAACCCCTAGACATGGTTTGCTTGCTTTGTACTACATAACCCCATCAGATGACAATTTTTCCCTGTCTACATAGTGTTATGCATTTTTCGGAGATAAAGGCAGGAACACCTGCTGGAAACATAAAGAGCTTGCAGATGTACATAACAAAGAATGTGTCTGTCATCTGCAACTGTTTCTTACAAAAGCAGCCTGTAGAACTGAACCCACAGCGTGTTGTGCGTCTATGCACATGGCATAAGACATATGACCCGAAAGAGGATTTTTTTTATATTTAATTCTGCTTCACAGAAATACTGCTCAGAGAATCATCATAGGTTAATACAATATGTTTTTATCCATTTACAAAAATAGTGGGCAACCTGGGTGTATATATTGCTATGGACTACTAAGCCGGCATTGAGTTCCCATATATACACCACAACGGGTGTTGTATACATCCAAGCAGGTCTTTTGGAGGGTATATATGTACATATATATTCGCTGATGTGGTAGTTATTACCCTTTTAATTATATGTTTATAAAACTTTGTAATGTTATCACCTTTGGTATCTGTTATCATGTTGTAGGCCTATTTAAAGTCCCTGGGGCTTAGCCACCCCACTAGGGGAACAGGTGTGTCCTGATTTTCCCAATCCTTAGTTTTTTTTTATCCATATTTACCAAGATCTGCACAACTGTTAATTGCTGATTTCCTAATCTGTTGGGTATTGTAGTCAAGTTTAGAAAGAGTCTACAAGTTGAAGGGTAGTAAATGCTGTATGGTTAGATGCAATCTGTTCATTATTACTTTCTCTCACCTTCATCGAGTGCAATATATAAATATTGTCACTTACACTTCACTAACAATTTCACTATTATTATCCTATTACAGTATTCATATGCCACTAAATGTTTCATCAATTCAAGCTAATCTCCAGTTCTATTTCTCACAAGTTTGTAATTGAAATTTAAATTATGTATGTCCCCCTCCATAACTATATAGTTATGAAGGGGGACATACATAATTTGAAGTTCAATTACAAACTGTGTTACATAGCAGTTGTGAGAAATAGAACTGGAGATTAGCTTGAATTGATGAGCAGATTTAGCTCTAGAAAATATGTTTTATTTGTAAGTATATCAGAAATATATTAAAAACTTTGTCTTTAACTATTGCCTGGTATTCCGTTTTAAAATTGAAAGCCATTCAAGTACATTTAAATTGATGATAGATCAAGTACAAGTTGGTATCATAAAAACCTGTATATGACTGTAATCTGTATGCCACTGTATATTCACAATAACTAGCAAAGTAGTAATAGCAGTTAAAATAATAGTTGGCAGTTATTTTTAAGCATCTCAAAATGTAACAGTAGAGTGTTCATTCTATTCTCACTGTAGGACAAAACAGTTATTAATTTGCTATGTATATTGCAAATATTGTGGCAAAAGAAACAGAAAGCTGGAAAAAAAATCTTTAACCTTTATCCAAGATTTGCACACTTAGTCCATAGCATATGTTCCTTTTTGGCTAACTTGGACTAAAATTTGACCTTGGTACAATTTGGTATAAAAAAGTGAAAGGAATTCAGCAGCCCACCAATCCTAAGTGACACATTTGACATATGATCATGTTGGTAACTATTGTTTAAAAGTACAACAATATTTGTGGTCTGTGTACAAACAACCAAGAACATTTAGGGATTTCTATTTAGTGCATAAATATGCATAGAAGTAAACATTGCTTTGGACAGAAAACCCCCCAAACATTTCATAGGACAAACATTTCATAGGAGTGCATTGACATCCTATTACAAAATGAATAATGCACCGTGGTGTTTGATTCTGATCTTGCAGTGTTGTATATTAATTCTTTTATACATTCTGAAATGGTTTAGTTAGTTAGTCAGTCTTCTTGTGGATTATACCATTTCTCTTTCTCCCATTCACATCACCTTTGGCTTTGCTGATTTTAAAGGGGCAGTTAATGAAATTCTCGCTCAGAGACTTTATCTGGATTTCCACACTTGAGTAACACTACATTGCAGGTTTTCCCTATAGATAAGTGAAGATGTTCTAATTAATAATTGAATCAGATCTAGACTTCGGGTATCAAATTGAAGGTAATTTTTAGCATAGCAGTTTGCATGAACCAGCAAATAGTACTCAAAATGCCACATGAAAATGCCACACATTTCCATTATTCGAGATAGAGAACCCTTTATCTCATGTTTCACATCATTTTATACTTGCAGTGCTTAATAATGCAAAATTCTTAACAATTCTCCAAATGATTATGTATGCCTGCAAATACCATTTTATTCTGTCATTCTTTGATATATTCATGTATGCATGAGGTTTATAAGTAATCCATTAATTAATATTTTCTGGATGTCACCATCCATGGAGATTGTATAAGTATTAATCCTCTAACTAAATGTGCCAGGTGAGTATGGGTGATAAATTTTTACATAAATGACGAAAAGGCTTCAAACCACTTTTTTAATATATAGTAGATTTTAAATAACAGTGTCAATTTTTATTGTTGTCAGTTATAGAAACTGAATAATGTTTTAAAATAATGTTTTAAAATATTTTAAATTTGCATAGTATTCATATTTTCTAGCTTAATGATATCTGGGGAAACTTGGAGTTGGCCCCAGGCTCCACTATGTGCTGATGCCTGCGCAAGCCTCCGTCATGTTACTATTGACGCAGATGGGCTGTGTCGATAATAGCCTGACGGTGGTGGGGCCAACGGATTCAGGGCTCTGACAGGCTGTGGAGCCAGCCCTGTCAAAGCCCCATTGCCGATAGCGGCCGGCTCGAGCACTACGTTTAACGCAGGGGTTATGACGGCTAAGAGAAATATGTGGGATGTAATTCATAAATAAAAATGTCAGTTGCCTGTCTGTTTTCGACTTAAGCACTTAAAGCGGACCTACCACCGATACTGCTGAGATCCGCACTTGCAAAAAAACCAAAAAATTTTCTGACAGCAGGAGGGGCGCTTTTCCGAGTGTGCCCCTCCCACTGCCTTACGTCACACCAAGGCAGTCTCAATGCATTTGGGACATCTGTCCCATGCAGTAACTTGTCTGCCCGGTCTTGTGTCTTGCGAGACTTGAGCTGTTATTAGTGATAAGAGTGTGACGTCAGTGACGTCACATCCGGCTCCCTTAACCAGGAACTATCCGATTCAAATTCCCCGCCTAGAGGCGGGGTATTTCAATCTGTCCGCGAATAGGCAGACGGCGGACTTCTTTAAAAGTCTGACCTGCCAGTTCGCGGACAGTCTTGGCCGATGTTCGGCCATCACTACTCTAGACACATCAGTCTCTGATGTCAAGGAGAGGACTGCCTTAGTGGTTTTCCACTAGTTAACCATCATCACTGGAGACACCCACTTCTGTCTCCAAACATAAAAAGGCATTTTTGGCAATCCTGCAAAGCATGTCTACATTACAGTTTGCATTGTTATAGGGGCACTGCTTATTGCAAGCAAATGTATAGGTTTTACTTTATTTGGTTGGATAACCTTTGCATTTGCTTGTTAGGATTCTGTAATTCTGTGTTTGCATTCTAAATCTGTAATATCAGAAAGATATAAGAAAATATGAAAGTTCAACATAACATGCAGGTCAACAGTTTTTTACTTTACCCTGAGTTTAGTTAGTATATGCCAGACAGCCAGACATTTTTTATTTAAGATCAGTCATTTCTGGCTCTGGCTCTCATCACAATTACCGTCATTTAAGAATAACACTGCAGCACAACTTTAACAATGAAGTGAAGACCTCAGTAGAGTTTATTGACTATGTTGGAGTAATATTCAAAATGATAGACAGAATGAATAGACAGAATACCAAAATGAAACTGCACCCTTGAAAATAGTTTGTGTTTCTCATTACACACTTCACCCAACCTTCTAGACCAGGTAACAGTAAGATCTGTGAGAATTACCTTGTTAATTCGGTTTTTTTTTGGGGGGGTTTTCTAGGAAAATGTCTAATAATAAATGCTCTTTTTATTTAGAAACTTTTACATTTTCAAGTTGTTATATACAGTAAATAGTTCTGCACACCCTTTCGATAACATTTTTTAGGTAAGCTCCTTTTACCTCCTACAGAAGGCAGTAAGGATGCATGTTATTTTGTCTGTGAGCCTGCAAAGCTCCTGCTGGGTTAATCCCATACCTCCATTGATGCAAGTCATTACTGCTGAAAAAGGTTACAAAAATAGATGAAAGTTGCCAACCTACAGATAAACTATTTCATATCATGATGCAATACTGGAGCTTTTCTTTTTTCCTTCTAAGTGTTCCAACATTGGGGAATAGCTGCTCTCATATTTCTGTATTATTATGTTCAGGTATGCTAACTATGCATATTCTTGGGGTTAATGCATAAATCAAGGGTATTATATTTGTGTTTTCCCTGTTGGATGACTGCAGTGATTTCTATGTGGAGGACACATTCCTCTTCTACCAGTTCGAACTGCTTTTCTTTACTCCTTGACTGGTCCATTTGGCTGCTGACAATAAAATGCCTATCTCGAGTATGTTTGACTATGTTGACATACGTCTATGTTTTCCCAGTTACAGTGCTAGATATGCAGAGGGATGTTACTATCTACTTGGAAATGAGAGTTTTGTGAATTTTGATTTGGAACTTGTATAGGGCTTTATCGTCCTGGTTCTGGCGGTATAGCAAAATAAATGTTGTACTGATCTGATAAAAAAGATGGCTAAAGAAAAATCGGTGCTTTTGGAATAGTTTGTATTCAAAGTTTAGTTCATACCCCTCTGTCCATTGACATGCATGTTTTTGCATTTTCATGGGAAAGTGTCCATTAAATATAATGTACATTTTGGCCTTTGTTAACATGTGTTGCACATTGTACAATTGGACGGATAGGTGTGAACCAAGTGGAAAACCTAGGCCCTAGGTGCCCAACCTGCGGCCCTGGGGCCCGATGCGGCCCTTTGGGTGATGTTAAGCGGCCCCCAAAACCTAACTATTAATGCATAGGGCATAGCAACTTAACTGTGAAGTGGTCACACGCTGACCCAGCTTTCCTAATCAGCTTTGGCTCCTACATCAGTAAAATTGGCAATATTTATCAGGGAAACCAGGTCTACATATGAGTGCTGCACCCAGGGGCAGGAGGGAGGGTGGTTGCTGTTGGGTTTTGACTGCCTGTCCGGATCTGATCCACCGCCTGCTGAGATGTGTCGATGGGGTGGGCTGGATCGGTGTTATGTGCGGCCCTTTAGTGATGCCGAGGGCCGCACTTGTGGCCCTCCCTATCAACTCAGTTGCCCACCACTGACCTAGGCTGTAACTAGGATTCTGACTTTTACATTAAACTTCTGTAGCCATAAAGCCCTACTTGTTACATTGAAGTGTAGGTCAAGCCAAAAGTATTGGTTTATTTTTATATTCTGCCTATTGCCTCTTTACATGGTGACAGGGCATTCCAGAATTAAACTTTATAAAGGCCACCCTATTGTTGAGAGGTTTTTGCTTCTTTTGGTCCTGGACCAAAGCCTTCATTGTGCTATGTTTTCCCCTACATTGGTCTCCTGATTTGTAGGAAAAAACATTGTGTTTTAGAAACCAAATTAAACTGTGCTCTATCTTTTTTCCGCCGTACCTGTTTCCTTGGAGCATATTTTTGTCATAGAGTTATTAGTATGCTGACATCTTAGCCTAATGTCACTTTAGAAATTGATGGACTGTTGAATCAATGTATTGATTCAAGCAGACTTATTTTTATTGTTAGTATTATTGATCTGTTCATATTAAATGATAAACAGAAACTGTTTGATTTGTCCTTCTCCTTACTAATATATATATATTTTTAGGCATATATCACACACCAAATAATTCCGCCCCTTACTGTGTTCCTAATTCTGATTTTTTTTTCCTCCTTGGAGATACTCCTTGTTTCTCTGGAGTCCCTGCTACAGCTTTTATTACCAAACAGGAACTGTATAGCTGACTTCTGAAGGTAAGACCTCTTTGTGATTAGGAGCTACCAAGATCTTTTCTGATTACTGCAGTATTGAATGAACTGAGCACAACACAGAATTTTCAGTCACAATTTAATTTTGATATGGCTTCAGGTACAATGAAAACTATAGTAGGACAAATAATAAATCCCCCCACTTACATTGAGATTAGTTGTCGATCTACCGGCAGATCGACCGCACGTGATTACATCAATCGGTGGGATGCTGGTCTTCATCCAAAGTAATTAAATCTATCCATATGGAGAATATGGAGAATATGAAGAAATATGGACATGTCTGTTATGGATAAGATAGTTTAAAATTTTGATTTACACCCGATTTACAGCGGTCGATCGACTGAAAAACCGGGTGCAAATGGGAGCGGGTATGGGGGGCTTAAGAGCGTGCTCTTCCTAACCTTTTGCTAAGAATGCTAGTTGGCTGTCTGTCTTTCTCTTACTTTTCCATCATTGATCTGGAGAAAATATTTACAATGAAGTCAGAAAATATTTCCTGCATGCTTGTTCTGCCAATGCCAGGTACTACTACTATGATATGTATCTATTGGAACGGACTACATTAAGAACATTTAAGTCCAGGTTGACACCTATCTGCTTTGGGACCCTTGATATGCATATACAGTAAGGTCCATAAATATTGGGACATCGACAAAATTCTAAAATTTGTGGCTCCATATGCCACCACAATGGATTTGGAATGAAACAAATGCAATGTGCTTTAACTGTCAGCTTTAATTTGAGGGTATTTATTTTCAAATCAGGTGAACAGTGTAGCAATTACAACAGTTTGCATGTTTATGACGTATCTTAAATTTAGATTAGATCAATAGGGTATCAAGGGAATGAATAATGTTTAAGCACCTCGCTGTGTGGCAGATTAACACTTGTTAACTGTGGGCTTTGGTTCACATTTGGACAGAGCTGCTTGCTTGATTCACATCTATTTCTATAAATGTTCATGTTAAGCAAAGGTTTAGCCAGGGAGCCAGACAATTTGGCGTTGGGGAAAGACCAAGTAGGCTCATGAGTTCCATTTATAGTTGTCATATCAAATTTTATTGCACACAACTGCCCGAAATAAGGATTGCAGACTATGTAATGTGCTTCTGAATTTAAACAAAAGGAAGAATATAGTATTCTTGATTATTTCTGTGTCTGTCATATGATGTTGCTTGAATGTTTCCTGTCTTCCTTGTCAATAAAAAAAGATAACAGTTTGCGAAGGAAGAACTTGTTACCTGTGGTGACTCATTTATTTGCATGAGTTGCTTTTTTACTAGCACTTCAAAAAACCTCTAAGCTCGGGGCATATGCCAATTACCTTCTGTTAGGATGTTTTATATCCACTTCTTGAACAGATCTATCTCCCAACTATGGGAGAAGAAAGGAAGTCTGAGAATAGGCATTATAGGTTTTCTCCTGGTTTTTAAATCACTCAACTTTTTTTGGTTGAAGAATTTTCACCCCAGGTTTCTTCCAGACCTTTAAGCCCCCCATAGATGGGCAGACTCCCGGCCATAGTTGTAGCAGACCAACCTGCGTGCTCGCTCCCGCCGAGCACATCAAGGTTGGTCTGCCGCAACTATGTGGGAGCCCACCTTGAATTATGTAGAAAAAAAGCCGGCAAGTCGGATCGCACATGGATCTGACATGCCGGTTCTTTCTCTGCCAGACTGACAGCTGCAGCCTGTTACCGCTGTTAACTTAGAGGGGGAGTCTCCTCCCCCTCCGAGATAATTGGCTTCAGTCGGACGGGAGTCCTGTGTGTCAGTGGAGGTGTCTATGGCAGGCTTAAGGGCTCTTTCTCAATATGTGTGCTATCAAACCACACTGTAAAATGCATGCATTGTGGTTTGAGGTGGGCTGCATTTTGTAGTATGTGTTTTTGGCTTTGACTTTTTTCATACAGGACCAGTTCTTGCTCTCTTAAATTGGATGAACTAAACTAAATATGTATTTATATAAAATTTATTCAGGGGGTTTTACTTCATGAAAGGGGGTGAATACTTGCATAGATTATATTACTTGTTGCTGTTTCTTAATATTCTAATAAGCTTCTCTTGGCAAGCAAACTTTCTGATAATTAATAATCCATTATGGTTGCTCCCTGGGGAGATAAAAGTAAGACTATATGCCCCATGAAAACTTGTGGATATTGGGCTTCTGGGCATGCAAAGATACCCAAACAGCATGAATATGGCAGAGGGGCAGTCATTGATAGAATGTGAAGGGTGGTGAACACCTCCACAAACCAAATAAATGCTAAATAGAATTGATCACAGGATCTGAAGAAGACTGGGCACAAACTTTGAAGCTCTGTATATAGACCATAGGGGTGAGAATGAATTATTTGGGGGATATGTTGTGAAGGTTTTGTATGGAGTATGTAATTTTTTTTTATCTGAGGTTTAAATAACCCTTTATACCTATAAAGCACTATTTTATAGTAGAATAAGGGAGGGAGGACTTTACTACATAGACCATTGGATAAGTGCCACACCCCTGATTAGTAGGAAATAAAGCACTGGGCCCGTAGTGTGGGGGTATACACCCAACCCTTCCACCTTTCAGGACACAGTGAGATGCATGGGGCTTTTTAAAGCCCCATGCATCTCACTGTGTCCTGAAAGGTGGAAGGGTTGGGTGTATACCCCCACACTACGGGCCCAGTGCTTTATTTCCCACTATTTTATAGTATTTCTTTTATTACAACTACCACTACTTTGCAGAGTTCTTTGATGTAAAAAAAAGGATGGAATCTGACAAGCAGCATTTGTGTGACCTAACATTTTAAAACATGTATAGGCTTAATCTCAAACTGTTTCCTAGTATGATGTATTATATGACTACATCTGCCTAGGCTCCAAATAAGAGATAGCTTGTCCAGAACATTTAATGTATGTCTGGTGTTTTTTTATGACTGTAAAAATATCCATAGAAACAGCTGTTAAGGCTATCCATAACTTTTATGTTAGACATATACAATGACAGTGACAACTGCACAATACATTGGCAATATCGGGTCACTTTCTGAATTATTTCAGTGTTTTATGTTATACATTATTTATAAAGTCTGGAATCTCTGTATTAAATGTCAGGTTTATATGTCACATTTGTTATGAGAGTAGCTTTGTTAGTCTGGCCAATAATGGAAACATCTGTAGTGAACACCACAAGCATGATTAAATTCTATAAGTGTAGCATCTAATTCCCCAAAAGTTTTCTTTTTTAGGATCAAGAGTGCTACATGTAGCCATGCAATTACCACATTTAAAAGTTGGGTGTTATTTATATTAAGGATATTGTATGGCATTTCACCATAGATCAAGCACAATTTAGACTTGTGTCAGTTGAAGAATAGTTTGAAGAGCAGGCTTGTTCAAGTTGATGATGAACAGAGAAAATATACTATGCTAAATGGATGCATTGTATAAAAAAGATTATCGTATAAATCAATGGCTACATTGAATTTTTTTTTACATAAAATAATTCATTAGAAAGATGTGTAATGGCAATAAATATTGATGCAATTTTAAAATTTAATTTAAAAAGCAGGCATTGGTGCTTAATCCTATTTCACTGGTTGGTGAGTCACAAGTGTGCAAATATCTGACGTTCTAACTCAACAGTGATTTCATGCTGTTTGCACGTTGATTACTCATTACATAATGAGGGGAAAACTAGAATGATCATGCTCCCCAAGTACCTTACAATTCAATCATGATCACCATTTCCAAACAGAATAAAATTTGGCCTCTATATTTAAATGGCATCTGGTTTATCTTGTCAGTACTCCACAGCAAGTGTTCATGGTTTAGATTTTCTTCCCAGATTTATTGTTCATGCAGGAGGGTGCACGGGTCTTGACTGCCCGGGACAAGCACCATATCTGCAAAATAGAATATTGAAAGTTTCTAATGCTAGATGGAAACATTGGCTGTGCCAACTGAAATATGAATGGATAGGTGTCCTTGAGTGGTTGCTCCCTCAATTTAAGTGACTCCTAATTGAAGCTTATCACTCATCTTGAGCTAATGGCCAATTTCAAGTATCAGTTTGATCACTTATGCTCGGCATACACAAACCGAGCAGGTCAGACCGACCTGCTCCGATGTATGCCGAGATGATAACGTGATGACGTCATCACGTTAGCATCCCATTGCATTATGGGGCCCCTTCTATCGGCCGGGCACCCTTTGTGTGCCGGCCACAAGCTGCATGAAGACACCGTCTTCATTGCAGCTTATGGCATCGGCTTGCCTCGGCTTGCATCGGCCAGAGAAGATCGGACATGTCCGTTCTCTGGCCGGCAAGTTATTGTTGGTTCCGTTCAGAACAATAGGTGAGAACCACACCTTATTTTTATTTGTCATCTACTGATTTGAAAGGTGGGTCAATTGTGTCTGATTCTCCAAATCATAATAGAGATTAAATGAAAAATATGAACATAGCTAATTTTTTAAACTTTCCATCCAGGACTCCAGGAAAGGGACAGAATTCTACTTCTTATTAGACTTCTGAAAAATATGGGTGTATGTAATGGTCATGTAAACTTGCTTTGTATATTCTTAGTGCTGCAGTTTGAAGTTGACTTTCATTTTAACCTTGTCTGGTAGAAAAAAGAGTTTTGGTGAAGTGCCAGAATTCAAGTGCTATGTCTTCCTGCGAAATACAGGAAGCTAGAAAATTACTGTGACCTTCTTAAAGGTTCAACCTTGCTGGGTCATTGCTTCCTTGCCTGCATAGCATGCTGTCCTATATACTCTGATAAAAATAGACTTTAAAGGAGACAATCTAGTAAAAAGGGGAAAAAAAGAAAGCAATTGTATTAATATGTATCAAATATATGACTATATGTAACCTAAATACTTTAAAATAAGAACAAAGCAGTATAGTAACAATTTTACAGGACAGTACATGTGCTGACAACTTAAAAAGTTTAAATAGGGTAAAAATCCCTTTCTGTATACATTGCAATGATTTTTGTAAATGTGGTTGCAGATCCCTACCTTTGTTTTGAGTAAAAAAACTGTTCTTTCCACAATATTCCATATTCCATTTAGAGAATGCATTTTTACATTATAGGGACACCTGAAGTTTTAATGACACTGTAGCATAAAAATTTCTTCAAAAGCACAGTATTTTTTTACTATAAGACACTCCCGGATGTAAAGGACGCACCATATACTTCAAAGTGTCAGATAGCTGAAAAATATTTCAGCTTTCTCCTACTCTGCTGGCCAGAAGCCCGCAGGAGTTAAAGAGGTGGAGAAGCTGTCTGACTGGCAGAGCTGTATGTCAGGTTGGCAACTGCTGCCCAGCTCATATGCATTTAACACAGAACTGGAGGAAAGATCTGCCCATGGGCAACTCTCCACTATGCACTGGGTTATCACCTGGACTGGCTGATTACACACTGCTCAGCTCTGTGTGTGTGAGAGCTGGCAGCATGAAACCAGCTCTCATGAATCCAGTTGAGCTGGATGGGAGAACTGCTGGCCGCCGGCACACAGCTCTTTTTATCTTTCTCTGCTCTCTATTGTTTATATCAGTGGGGCTGATATAACAGCTCATCCGCCTACCTGGCTAATCTTCTTGCTGGGAGAGCAAAGGCCCTAAAGCTAGCCACACATGGTACAATTTATCATTCAATCGAGGTTCGATTAGATTTTGTACTTCGATTTAAAAAATCGAACATCGATTGTAGTTCTCCACATGGGAAGCACGATAATTGAACAATTTCGACTGAAATTAAATCGAAGTAATCCAAAATCGTCGATTGAATTCCTCTTAAGATTTTACTTTCAATTGGAAGTTAAAGGGAAGTAGCCTAAAAAATCGAGCCAAAAAATTGAGCCACAAAATCGAGCCCAAAAAAAAATCGACCAATCGAGCAAGATTTTCCAACCTGTCCGATTACTTTTCAATCGACGATTTTACCAAAATCGCTCAACGATCGTCGATTGTACTATGTGGGCAGTACATCGATTAACGTTCAATTGATCGTTTTTTTCATCGAAAATCGTCGATTGAACGGTAAAATCGAACCATGTGTGGCTAGCTTAACTGAGACCCAAGGCTTCAGAATATATGATGCAGGTATCCCCCCACTACATTGTTTTAACATGATCAATGCGGGACACTTGACCTCCTTGTGCCATCGGTTTAGGGCGGGTAATCACAGCAATGCAGGGATTAAAACAATGAGCAAACAAGCGACCAATATGCGACTGTGTGCTCACTTACGGAATCCACCCATACATTTTCAACTGACACGTCTGGCATTAGACATGCAATGGTGCTGTGTCATGTTTTACTCAACATAATCAGTGCTGTGTTACAGCTTTAACCCAAAAAATACAAGTGGACTTTTAGCATCATCATACAGTTCAGGATTGGCTAGTAGTGGCCACAGGTCCTCCATTGTACCTGATGCATATGATTAAGGAGGTGACCATGAAAACAGGAGTAATGGTATAGGAACAGGTTCTCAGCAGGTCTGGTGAAGACAAAAGTTGCCAGTGTGAAGTTGTCCATAAATCATGATGTTTAGATGATCAATCCTTTGTATCTGGCAGGTGTTTCTGGGAAACAAATTGCTACAGAACTTATGCTAGCCATACACATGCCGATAAGTGGCCGATTTTTAATCTGACCGACGGGCGTGCGCGCTCGCGCCGTCGGTCAGGTTAAAAATCGGCCGCTAATCAGCATGTGCCCACATGGGGCGACAGATCCCTGTGGCCCCACTGCTCGGCCGGCCAGAGAATGGACATGTCCGATCTTCTCTGGCCGATGCAAGCCGGCGTCTTCATTGCAGCTTATGGCCGGCACACAAAGGGTGCCCGGCCGACTGAAGAGGCCCCATAATGCAACAGGGTGCTAACGTGATGACGTCATCACTTTAGCATCCCGGAAGATATCGGGACTAGTCTGCCTGCACACATCGACGTGTGTATGGCAGGCTTTACAGTGCTTAGAAACAGCACCATTTAAACTGCAACATGCAATTAGATCTTTACTTTCCATTGCATAAGACTCTTGCACCATGGATGATGCATGTCTGAACATTCTGTCACATCTAATGTCTACTATAGTTGTGGCCTGGGTTTTTCAGTATTTTTTTTTATAAATAAGGAAATACAGTTGTTATGTCTACTTTGGTTGATTTTATTTGCTTCAAATACATGCTTGATTTATATGGTAACTGTCGGCTTGGTTTATTTCAGAAGTGCATTGCTTTTTGTTTGCTAAAAATAAATGACAGGTCAAAATGATTCCACTCTAAAAACAGTCCTCTGAGACTAAGTTAATAGTATCCAGGCTCTTGAGAACGCTTACGCATTTTTAAGAGTCTGTACAGTATATGTATGTTTGTTTAGTAAATAAATAGATTTTCTTGAGAACATTATCTTATCTTCAGATGATACCATATTGAACCACTATGTCTGTCAATCCCAATCTGTCAATAAGGATACTGACGTTTTCATCCGTGAAAGAGAAATCGGGTATTGCCTCATTAACTATGAAGAGTGTAACCTTTAGCATTTTTTATTGACATACAAGGGATCACCACTCAGTGCGGCTTCCTGTCAAAACAGTAAACACTGATTTCAATTGGACAATGGTATGATGAGAATACTACAATACTCACTTATTTTGTGATATTTGTTAAATTGCTTCTGGTATTTTCACATTCACTAATTGACAATTATTGCCCAGCATCCAGGGGCCTACTTACTTCCATAAATAAATTAATTGTTTAATAGAATAAAAGGAAAGTTTCATTTACCTCAATATATTTTAGACAATAGTTTTTAATTAATGCATTTTATTCAGATGTCCATGAAGATTGTTGTATCAGTGCTGCATACAGTCAGGTCTATATATATTGGGACATCGACACAATTCTAACATTTTGGGCTCTATGCACCACCACAATGAATTTGGAATGAAACAAACACTATGTGCTTTAACTGTCAGTGCTAATTGAGGGTATTTACATCCAAATCAGGTGAAGGGTGTAGGAATTACAACAGTTTGCATATTTGCCTCCCACTTGTTAAGGGACCAAAAGTAATGGTACAATTGGCTTCTCAGCTGTTCCATGGCCAGGTGTGTGATATCCCCTCATTATCCCAACCAATGTGCCGATAAAAGGTCCACAGTTCATTTCAAGTGTGCTATTTGGAATCTGTTGCTGTCAATTCTCAAGATGAAACCCAAAGAGCTGTCACTATCAGTGAAGCAAGCCATCATTAGGCTGAAAAAAACAAACCCATCAGAGAGATAGCAAAAACATTAGGCATGTTTGGAATGCACAAGGGAGCTTAGCAACACCAGAAGACAAAAGTTGGCCAGATCAAGAACACTCTCCAGGAGGTAGGGGTATGTGTGTCAAAGTCAACAATCAAGATAAGACTTCACCAGAGAGAATACAGAGGGTTCACCACAAGATGTAAACAATTATTAATGCTCAAAAACAAAAAGACCGGATAAGAGTTTGCCAAGCAACATCTAAAAAAGCCTTCACAGTTCTGAAACAGCATCCTATGGACAGATGAGACCAAGATCAACTTGTACCAGAGTAATGGGAAGAATATGAAGAAGGAAAGGAACTGATCATGATCCTAAGCATACCACCTCATCAGTGCAACATGGTGGTGGTGGTGGTAGTGTCATGGCGTGGGCATGTGTGGCTGCCAATGGGACTGGTTCTCTTGTATTTTTTGATGATGTGACTGCTGACAAAAGCAGCAGTATAAATTCTGAAGTGTTTTGGTCAATATTATCTGCTAATATTCAGCCAAAAGCATACTGCAAAAGCAAAAAGAGTTTTTTATGGTAAAGAAGTAAAATGTTAAGCAATGGCCAAGTCAATCACCTGACCTGAATCTGATTAAGCATGCACTTCACTTGCTGTATACAAAACGGAAGGGAAAATGCCTGAAGACAGTTGCAGTAGAGGCCTGGCAGAGCATCACCAGGGATGAAACCCAGCGCCTGGTGATGTCTATACGTTCCAGACTTCAGGCTGTAATTGACTGCAAAGGATTGCAACCAAGTATTAAAAAGGGAAAGTTTGATTTATGATTTATATTTCAGTCCCATTAATTTTGGTCCCTTAACAAGTGGGAGGCACATTGTTATGCAGAAGGCCGCACTTGTTGCCCTCCATATCACCTCAGTCCCACCACTGTTTTATGCATTAGTGACTATTATTAGTGCCCGGGTTCTGACCTGTTCTTTGTTGACCTCACATGTATCAAACATCCTCACAAGTTTTTCTTTAATCTTTTTTTATTCACTTAAACAGGATCCCTACATTCAGCTATAATATAGACTCTGTGATGAATTGCAGCTTTTCTAAGACTGCTTTAAGTTGCTATATCAATAACACTCTGCATTCTGTTATGAGACCATTATCTCTATTACTTTGGATAGTCCATGATTCTTGGTAATTGCTACAACATGGTGAATTTTGTATAAATATATTTAAAATACCTAGCCATAGTAAGTGGTTTGATACATTTTATGGTTTTCTATTATAAAAAGTGTTAAGATCATTTTGTAACTTTGATACAGACACATTTTTTGAAGAATTTCTTCCTTTGACAAAGATATTTGCTATTTATACATTTTAAGATACAAGTACATTAGAAGAGGAAATGTTTTACAAATTGCACGTCTAATGCACAGTCTAATATAAACAATTTTATAGAATTTGATTGGCTGGTTGTTGTCACATATTCGGTATTAAAAATAATATATTTTTTTGTATATCTGATGCAAATATTTAATTTTATCATAGTCCTACAATGTAGCATCAGTAAAGTTAAAAAATTTTTTTCATAAAACTTTAACCAATGAGGTGTTTTGGAAGAGTCATACCATCCTTCTCGAAAGTTTCTTGTTCTCAGTGCCCAGCTGGTATACTGTCATGTAAGGGAAAGTATCTATCACATTCAAAGGTATTTAAGGGAAGTTTAGAGAAGATTGATCAAGACATTGCATGAGATGTGCACTGCAGCCATGTTTCCAACATTGGAATTTAACCAAATATTTATAAAGGACAATTAAGAGACTACAAAATGTAGAGGGTTTCTAGTCTGTTTTCAGCCTACGAGGCCTGTATTGTAATTTTATTAAAAACGGTATTAAAACTGTTTATTTTTCATTTTACATAATAAATGAAGAGTATTTAGGGAATATGTATAATTTTTATGGGGCCAACCTGGATTCTAGGGACAGATTTCACAGATGGGATAGATGTTTTAAATGTGAAGCCTACAATTTATGATGGTTAGTCAACTGGAGGCATCTTGGAAGTGAATGTTCCCCTGGGAAATATGTTCTCAACTTTCAACCCAGGCAACCGTCCTTTGTCCAATTTATTGCCTCTTTTAGAGATAGGATATGTGAGGATTATATTGTTAGGGAGGCAAAGGGTAACTCACTAGGCCCATATGTAGACTGGGGGAATTACTGTATTTACCTCTTTTTAATCTCAGAAAGAAGAAATTGTATCATTTTATAACTAGAGTCCTGGGTAATAAGTATTGTTAAGTATGTTAATGTATTTTCTAATGTCACTAAAGTTTTTGCCTGGCATAAATCCAGTTTGATTTGGTTCTATGATAAACTGAAAATGATGCGATTGATGTGTTATTTGTTCAGGTTTAGGTAGATATATATTATATGCAGTTTTTATTTTAGAGAAATCTTTGAATCTTGTGAAGGTAAGAAAAAGTATAACAATTTCTACACCCTTAAACTAATACTTTGTTGAAGCACCTTTTGATGTTATTATAGCACTCAGTCTTTTGGGTATGAGTCAGCATGGCACATTTTGATTTGCCCTCTCATCTTTGCAGAAACACTCCAAACCTGTCAGATTGCAAGGGCATCTCCTGTGCACAGCCCCCTTCAAATATTCCCACAGATTTTCAATTGGATTCAGATCTGAGCTCTGACTGGGCCATTCAAAAAGTTTAATCTTCTTCTGGTGAAGCCATTTGTTGATTTGGATGCATTCTTTAGATCGTTGTCATGCTGAAAGATGAAGTTCCTCTTCATGTACAACTTCTTCTTCTAGCAGAAGCCAGAAGGCTTTGTGGCAATATTGACTAGTATTGGGAACTGTTCACAATTCCCTGTATCTTAACTAAGGCCCCAGTTCCAGCTGAAGAAAAACAGCCCCAAAGCATGATGCTGCGACCACCATGCTTCACTGTGGGTATTATGTTCTTTTGGTGATGTGCAGTATTGTTTTTGTGCCAAACATATCTTTTGGAATTAGGGCCAAAATTTCAACCTTAGTTTCATTAGACCATAACACCTTTTCCCACATGCTTTTGGGACATGTCAGATGTGTTTTTGCAAACTGTAGCCTGGTTTAGATGCTTTTCATCGTTAGTAAAGGCTTTTGTCTTTCCACTTTACTACACAAGACTGCACATGACCAAAATAACATGTATAAATATATGATAATAAAGTGCTTGTGCTGGTTATAGAGAAACAGATGACAATCAACAATCCAAGTAATGGAGCCCTGTGTAGTTGGACAGTGGAGAAATACTAATAACTGATTCCAAGTAAATGTAAAAATAGCCACCTCCAACTGCATTGCTCATTTGAACAAATCCTTAAAATAGCAATGCAGTTATGGGGTAAAAAGATCAAAAGTCCATTTGTAAGTCCAAGTCCATACACATTTTTATGCGTAACCTGTAAAAGCTCTGACACTGTATATCAGCACCTTACTCCAAATGACAGGAAAAATATTGCCAGGTCTAAAACATTGCAGGTCTATTTGTAAAAATCAGGTTGTGGCATTTTGCAGACAATTACAGGAGGCAATATCTAGGCTATTACCTCGAGCAGTTTCAATAGTAAAGATGTATGAACTACTGATATTACATGTAGCTGTTCTCAAGGCTAAAGATCTTCCATTATGGTACTGAACAGAAGTTTCTATATTCCTATCTCTGATTTACGTACAGCTTTGAATCGTGAGTGTCAGCCTATGTTATAGAATATTTTGCGTATTAGGGCACAAGGTTTTACATTGCACGGTGTTGGGGCTGATGTAAAGATGTTTCCAAGGCAACCAAAGTATCATATTATGCATGGAGATGAACAGAAGAATACTTTTCAGACAGTGTAACCTTGGACTCCTTCATTTAATTTTTCAGTATTTAACTACTTAAAGACATGAGAAGTATGTAGTAAAGGATAAGTATTGTATTATTATTATTTTATTTTGCTGCTGACAGCTTGATCATCAGCATAAAAAGGCTGAATATCCTAACTGGTCCTTTAGGATTATAGAATATTAAATGGGGTATTCCTATCATCACAGTTATGATCAATATCTGATCTATCCTTGATATTGAATGTAACCATTTCATGCATCAAATATGGATGGTTTTCATGTGAATGAATAGCTGAATAATGGCTACCAAGAGTTATACCACATACACCCAGCATGTATAATTATTTGTTTGTGTTTATTTTCTTATTTAGTAAATGAATAAAAGAGAAATGAAAGACATCTTCTAAGGTTCTTTGTCTAGTAACCATCCTATTCTACTACTATTGTACATGTAGGGCACCCATGGCACATGTTTATGTTTGGTGTGATTTTGATGTATATTTGTTGTATTTAATATACAAACATAGAATTTTCTGATTGAAAAACACACTGTTTGCTTAAAAGATTTTGATACTGATTTAGAATTTAGATCATATGAATCTAAGGGTTTTTGTGTTTCATCTACACCTGACTAGATAATTGAAGTGAAGTAAGCAGTCTCAAATTCTTTTCAGAAATTAAACTTAGCATTTTATAAAGGCAGACTGATTGCTGGTAAATAAAGATGGTGCAGTAAACGTTACACGGCTGGTAAAATATGGCACAACAAGCAAGTACATTTGTGACGGGCAAGAACAGCCCTATATATAAAGCCAATTATGTATGACTCTTTTTAGGACCCTAAAGTTAGGGGGTAGGTTTTTACCCCAGAAGTCCCTCTTTTATGCAAAAAAGTGTAAGGAAAGTACATGGAGAAATGGTTCTCTCTTCCAGTGTGCTATTAAACATACAAGTGCTTGTGAAGAATGAGTGATGTAAATTAAGTTTCTTCATCACTGGTCTTGATGAACATCCATCACATTAATTTAGACATGTGAGTTACATCTTCTCCCTTGTCTTCTCCCATTCATTGCATGTATGAATATAAGAGGAAGAATGCCAGGACCATCACTCTGAAGCCAGTAAACTATTTTTCTCAGTCATTTACATGCATCGATTTGATGCATGGAGATCAATCAATTTGTTTAACTAAAATGTCAGCCATTGATTGAAAATTGATTATACTACCATACACCACTATTCATGCATGTGTAAAAAAATTGAAAATGCAACTCTGTCGCTTTATTTACACCCAATTAGTTTCTCAGTATGTGAATGCAGGAATTCAAATTTGTCTGGAAAATCAAATGGTCTCTGATTATATGAGCAATGCAAGTCTTTGGAACCCAACTGAGTTTTTTTTTGTATTCTAAGGTACGTTTTGATCACATTTAGTTATTAGATTGTAAGACAGGGTCCACTACTCCCCCTGTGTCATAACCTGTACCTGTGTTGCATCTCAACTCTAATTTAATGTGCACCATGGCATAATATGTTGGTGCTATATAAATAAACGTCAATAATAATAATAGTCAACTGCATAAAAATTTCAGAATACACAGTAGAAATGTATAAAGTATGTAGCTAGAAAAGTGAGAGGGAGCCTTGAAGATTACTTTACAGTGGTTCTCTGTATACCATTTTATCACATCCAAACTAGATTCTAACTGGATATGCTGTACATTAGAATATAGCCATTGAATTGTAGCTGTCATCCCAGAGATTCAGTCCACAGTCAATCAATAAAATCCCTGCTTCATAATATGCTTCTATTTATATTTGTTGGATGAAATTGACATCTAAAGGAAACTCAATAAATTTTGATCAAAATACATCAACAGCCAAAAATAATCATTTGATAAAAATAATTCTGTACGTACAATGCATTTCTGCATATTTGGGCAGATTGTACAGGGATCACATATATTAGGCATAGTCACTGTATACAAAGCCGCCATTGTGTTCCTTCTTCTGGAATTAGACTACTGAGTACACAGCATTCTGCAAGGGCTAAATTCCCAATTCTTCTTGACCTCCTACGTGTCATCTGTTCTTTCCCATTGTAAAAATATTGAACAAAAGGATCCCTTGTCTACATTGTAAATGTTTAAAAGGACATACACCACAAAATAAACTACAAAGCATAATACACACCTATCCTATATAATACAGTATGTATCAGCATACTTTACTGAATAAAGAATTTAAGTAACACATTTCAATAGTAAAGACTGCTTAAAAATCTATCTTTTTTTATATGTACTTAGCAGCATGTTCAATATCATCTTCTTTATTACCTTGCAGTATCATATAGTCCTTTCTTCTGTATTCCTTCTGTCTTTTGCCTTCTCCACCTATTCATTCGTTTTTAGTTATTTTAAGAAAATGTTTATTATGATGATGTGGTTGTTATTATAGCTCCTGTTTTTTGTAAGTCACCTTTTTTTCCCCTTCCACCAGCCATTATCTGTTTAGATTTCATAGAGAAATAAGAATACTTTGTGATGATGTATTTTATAATATCATAAAGAATTGGACTTGGGGTGTGAAAAAACCACCAAGTCAGTATACCCTCTGTAAAAACAGAGGCAAGGGGACTTTAACGGCTACAATTAGATCTTTTAGAAACAACAAAAGGTAGTCACACAATTCTTGTTTAAAATGTCACAAAGTATAACATCTTTATTAAAAAAATTCTCATGTTGTGTGTCCATCTCAGTACACCAAAGATACACAGAAAGAATACAGGTTGACATGGCGCCCTGGAGTCACATGTGAGGTGTTAGTGCCACCACTTCACTGGATTATAAAGAAGCATCGATAGATTTTGTCATCCCTTCTTTGAATATATTTTATAATATCATTGTCATGTTTATAGAGGGAAGGGGTGGTACAAGGGCAGGCAAAATATAAAAAGATTAAACTTGATCTCTATTACTTGTTGTTGTGGTTTCTGGCTCTTAAATATACTGAAGGTTATCACAGAGGGGAATTCTTTAAAATCTAAGTATGCCACTTGCAGATGCGCACTATAATGCTCACCAACATAGGCATCAAATGTTTTTTGTAATATTTGTGACCTCAGCTACTTTTATAACTACATAAATGTTTTCATGGCACCTACATTCCTAGTACCCCATTTGTTGAAGTACCTCAAGCTCAGACAAACAGGATTTGCCAGTGGTCTTTTCTGATTTTCTATTATGCATGCCTTGGTCATCAAAGTCGCATTCTATATAGCATAGTAATGATTAGAATGATGCTCTGAAGCCCATAGCATACAATCTGTGATTATCAAATGCTTTTTAATTCAGAAATACATAATTGAAGACGGTGAAAGGTTTGACCAGCCAGCCATTAGTAGAACACCTTACAGTATTGGCTTAATACATTAAACGGCTTGCTCTGCTAAGCTTGGGTTAGTTGTAAAAATAGCCTTCATTAATATAAGCACGGGACTTCCCCTTTTAAAAGGATTAATTAGGCAAGCATACTGACATACATTTCACTTTAATCTTCCTCTAGCATTATCACAATCCTAGCAGCATTACCATTTTGTGTTCCCTATTTCTGTATGCAACATTTAATCCAAGTACAATTTGAAAGGTGACTTCAGTAAAATAAATATTGATTTCACAATCTACAGAAATGTTATTGACATGTCATATACAGCAATTCGTATATTACAACCTATAATATAGTTTGCAATTAGCAACAGTGACTTAACTTGTGTGAAATTGTTGTACGGTGCTCATTTGTAAAGGCTTAAGAAAAAAAACAGAAGGATCAATGTCATTTAATTCATTTATGTAATCCAGCTTCATAAATAAGGGCCATTTATGAAAGATATTACAATATGTTATAGTAATGTTGTTCAAAGACATATTAACTGCCCGAGTCTAGACATGATGACAGCCAGATTCAGACTGGATAGCATACCAATCATCACAGCTTCCCTGAACTTTATCTATATATTCCATTCTGACAGAATGAATTCTTTTTTTAATGTTGCCCTTTATTTAAACCAATTCCCCCCTTGTTTTTATATACACATCACTCATAAATTTAATTTAGTGACACATCTATATGTAGCAGCACAGATCCTATTGCTTTGGTAATTCTTACCCAGCAGGTGCTAATAATCCTCGCTCACAGTAATGATTAATCAAACTCTCTGAGTCAGAAATCATTGCTGTTTGAAATATAGATTTTTAGAGTCATGTCTGATGAATTCTAAGCAATAGATATTAACTGTCTAGAACCTTGCACTATTTCATCAGTAGCTTCAAATTTTGTATTTTTTGACATGCCCAATAAATATGCTTATATAAAAAATTTATATCCATACCTGCCTTAGATTATAGTATAGTACCATGTATTGTATTTTTATGGGAACAGAGATATTTATGTGTAAAGCCGGCCTTACATGGCTCGATTTCCCAGCAATCGTTATGCACACAGATTGTTTGGGAAATGAATGTGCACCACCTAGAGAAATAGATCCCTGGTGATCAAACAGGGAAATAACGACATATCGGATCCCTGTTCAATCATTAGGGAATCGAACAAAAGATCAAGCCATGTATGGCCAGCAAGAGTTGACCAACTGGTTTTACAAAAGACATTGTGATTCTCTGAACAAACATAGGGGTGACTCCTATCCTTAAAATAGTAAAGTAAAATGTGCCTACTTTCTGTTTTACTTGTAATATATAAATATCTATATATATATATATATATATATATATATATATATATATCTTTTTCTAAGTCTTTAGATCTCTAACTGTGATAAGCCATACTAGTGGGTTCCTTAAGTCTTCAAGCCCTCCTGAACTTGGCAACTAAGGTTAGGTTGTCTCTATCTATCCTTACCTAGAATACATCTGGGGCCATAGCCCATAATATGGGGAAATATATCCAGGACCTATCTTCTACAATATAAATATATTTAACAGTAAATGAGTATCCACCCACTCATGAAGAAGTAGAGCTTCCGGTACCACAACCCATTAAAAAATGACCCCTGGATGATAAAGCTGTGGAAGGTTCTCTAACTAGGCTATATTAAAAACAATAAATTCTAACATTCTATTCCAAATACTACATTTTAACCCCTCACTACTCCCTACTAATGATTATTCCTTCTTATAAGATGTTGCTCATGCAAGATTCTTTTGTTACTTCCCATTAGGGTTGCAAAGTTTCATCTCCAATCATCTCCCTAAGCACAAGCAGTAGTATCTTCTTAGTAATTCTTACTCCTGCAGGGAGCTTTACAGTAAAATGCATTCAGCATAGTTGTTCACCATGAAAGGTGCCAAATGTATTACTTCTTGTTAGCACATGAATTGAAAGTCAAGGGGAACAATACAGAACCGCATACAACACATATGTAAAATAAATGTATACGTGTAAAAATTTTTGGATGTTGTGTATAAAAGCCTATACACCATGCTGATATGAGACTTTCACGCAAGGTTTTGAAAAGTTGACTTGAGTATCGGCAAACATGTAGAGCTACTGATATCTGCAAAATAGATTTACAATGGCCACAGCCTGTGCTTTGTGGATGAAACCTGCATTATAAGCTACAAACCTCTCATTTATCAGCAATAACAGAACACTAAGCACCTGTCTCAAGTGATACAAAATCATGTGTATCATAGATTACTACCATACAGGCTGCAGGATTAGGTTGTGGAGCTCAGCTAGGTTAACTTGAAAAGGATAGCATTTTCTCTGGATATGAAGTGTCACATAATCTGCTTGTTTAAGGAACTCTTAATCTGACACATGCGCTGGATGTAACAGTTATAGCTTAATAATAAAACCATAAAAATTTTTTGTTGTTTTTAGAAATTTGGTTTTAGGCTTTTTGATAGTATGTTTAAATCTGAAATCTACTATAATGGTCCTGTTAATAATGAATCAGACGTCTAAAATCTCAATGTGGTTACATTATTATTATTATTACTATTATTATTATGTTTAGACACAGCTAATCTTATAGAAGCTAAAACATACCTGAGATGAAAAGACTGGCGTTGTCTTGGAGCGTTTTCTGACCCTCAATAGCTGTACAGTATTCAGGTAGATCTGTTTGAACAAGAAAAGCCAAGCTGAGGTTATGCACCTTGAATAACAAAATAGTAAAACAGATTGCAACTAACCAACCCTTATACTGTATATGGTGATTTTTTTCTTTTCATTTTTCCCACAGACCTTTTAATATAATTTTTGCTGGTGGTGCTTTATCACTTATACCATATCAGTGGAGAAGGGATGGTTGTTTTGGCGGTCACACTGAAGTTATATTTAAATAAATAGGGCACATTACCCCCACTCCAAAACCGCGGACATGTGTGGAAACAAAAAGATGCAGGTAGGACAGAGGTCCACTGTTTGTGAGTAAATTCTCATGGTTTAGGGAACATTACCTATTAACTTCCTTGGTGATACCCCGAATGTAAGGTTTTTAAAAACAAACTCTCCCTGAGCTACATTTGGGGATTCTTGCCTATCTTTGATGATCCAGTGGTGATTCTTAATATCGACAGACTCGCTGATTGCTTCCAGCACCGCCTCTTTGTTGTCATCAAATAGGGGGGGACGGCGCCATTGATCTGCATGTACATGCAGGCAATGTCAGCTTTCCACCCCACATGACACCGGGGATGTGTAGAGGTTAGTGAGGGCAGGAAAACACAACAGAATACTATGTACACTGCTTTAATTGCCCATACATTGCAGTATGGATGTACCACCAGGGAGGTTCATTTGAAATAAAAAATTGCACCTAGTGCTTTTTGGACATGGCTTTTCCATGTGCTGCTGACCTCATGGTACCCCACTTAAATGGGAGGTGTCATGTCTGCATCTTTGCAGTGGAAACAAGCTCTTAAGCAGTACAGACAAAATAGAAAGAATTTGTGGCATATTTACTTGTAAAATGGATATTTCAAATAGCATTCTTTACAGTGCAAATAAATGAATGTGTTGTTAGAGCTTCCAAACACATGTTGTTAGTACAGATACATTCAGGAATAGTTTAAATTTTTTAAGGTTTTGATTTAAATTCTCTGTTAAAAATGTTATTCTAGGCTCAGGTATCCTGTTGATTACACTAGATTTTCCTCCAGGTAGCTTACTTAAAGTTATGACTTATGAAGCACCATAAGTTGATCAGATAAAAAAAAAGACAAACAAAACCATAATGTGATTAGAATGTATGGGGTGTATGCTACCATGATCTACCCCAATGATCGTAGCAGTTTCCATTTTAATGATTGCAGTAATAGCTTGTTACAAGGAATGCGTAGTGTAACCTAAGGTACAATTAAGTTAAATTACTGTAACTTATTGCAGTAGATCAAAGACATTTTCTATGTTTTCATTAAGCATAAGATAATGATTTTTTTTCTGTCTTTTTTTTGGATTTAAACAAATGTAATTTCTATTTAGTAATATAGTGATATTCTATTTAGTCATTTAGTTATAATCGTAATTTTAAACTTCACCGCTCTTTAACTTTTTCTGTGCTACTACTGGAATTTTCATCTTACCATGGGTAAATGCAGTACCCAATAGGGTTTGTAAAGTCCCTACACCATTATTGCAATGTTGCTATTTTTTCTCATTGTTCCCTTTTTTCATATCTTTCCCTAAATATCTGAAAACAACTGAAACATTGTCAAGTTTTGTTTGATATACATTGTGTTTTTTTTATGGTATGAGACATGTCTGTAAAAAATATTGTCCATAATCCTGTAGGACAGTTGGAACTTGACGACTTTTCTACCATAACTTCAGTAATGCTAATTTTCTTTAGTACAGTAGAGAAAAACAAAATTTGAAATATTTAAGGATACACTGTGTTCCAGAGTGAAATACATACTGGTTTACCAAAAGTTTTCAGATGATATACATGGTGATGCATCAAGTGTTTCTAGGCGACATACATGGTGATGCACCGGGTGCTACGTCATATACATGCTGTTGCACCAAGGGTTTGCAAAACATACACATGGTAATGCACCAAAGGTTTGCAGCAGATTGGCATGCTGATGCACCAACGGTTTGCAGCTTATTGGCATGCTGATGCACCAAAGGTTTGCAGGTCACATATATGCCAATGTACCAAGCATTGTCACATCATACAAATTGGTGCATTAAGTGTTTGTAGGTCACACATATGGCGTAACACCAAGCCTTTCCAGGTCATACACATAGCTATGCGCAAAGCATTTCCATGTCATACACATGGTGATGGATCAAGCCTTTCCAGGTCATATACATAGCTATATACCAAGTATTTCCATGTTATATATAGAGTGATGCACCCATTGTTTCCATGTCATTGCATGGTGATGCACCCCTGCATTTAACTTTCTAGGTGAAGGTTATTACAGGCATACATTCTATTTTCACTTTACTAACCAAAGCCTTAATGTGCAGGTATATGTATTATTATATGAACTGATGGAAAAAGCAATCATCTAGTCTAAAATGAAAAATCCAATATTAACTTTAATCAGGTTAATAAAGTCAATAAAGCTTGCGTCCTAAGTTTTCCACTTTGTTTATGCATTACAGTGGCATAATAATAAATAGAAACTATAGAATTTAAGGTTCACAGACTCATACTAGAAAATGCTGGCATCATGACACTTCGTTAAGAAGCTGAATGGGATTTTTCCACATCCTTTTTAAATGTATTAAAATATATCGGGGGCAGACCTATATGTGTGCTTTCCTAAAGAAGAATCTGACGCAGGCCTGTCTTTAGTAATCCGTCACATTTTTTTTTAGTTAACATGTAGAGGCAGCTTCACAGGGAAGAGTATTAGAAAAAAATATCTGGGGAGGAGGAGTAGTGAGGTTCAGACAAATCCAGCTGTTGCATTTAAAAATAGCTGCACATGTCCGTGGTGATAAAGGGTTTCCTTGTGTTGTCATGGCAACTACAATTCCAGAGAATCTCCATATAATGTGATGTTGGGCGTTTTCCCACTGCATTTATATTCCATGTCGGCTACAAGGCATTAACCCTTCCCTTACATTTTTATCTTATTGCTTGTCATTGCTATATGGCTGAAATGAAATTTCTAACATTTGGTTGTGTTTGTCAGATTCTCTAATTGTATATAAATGAAGTGGTACTTTTCTTGTTAATAAACCAAAACAAAATCCTTCCGAAATATATATGAAAATACACAAAAAAATTTGCATTTAAATAAGCTCATTTTATAGTTTAGACCAATATAATTATACTTAGTTGAAATCCATTTATTTAATTGTTTATTGACAAAACATGAGCTTAGCCTAGCCATAACAATATATGAAACATGCTCTTTCTATTGTCCATTTTGTACAGATTTTTGATATTATTTCAACATAAGAGTTCTTGACACATGATGCTTAGCTTTAGCCCTTTTTATTTAACCTACATGTGTTCTTCCAAAATAATAACCAATTAGAGATTTCACCAGCATTTCTATATATTGTGAAATGGTACATTAACATGTAATACTGCTACAGCAAATACCTGCTACACATTTTACATACTGATAGCATAATAAACATTTAGAAAAATTAATAAACAAACACTATTTAGTCATAGGAAATGTTTAACTGCTCAACTTTATGTGCACCTAGTGCTACAAGAATATGTAACCTAAATATTATATAAACAGGTATAAATAAATAATAGCATTTCAAAATGCATTATCCTTTATTAGCGCGTATGTATATGCCGGTGAAGACAGCCAACCATATCGCCATATTTTTTGAGTAAACGACTACATACATTTTGCGTAGATTACTATCCCCTTCAATATATGTTTCAGCTATGGATATTTTAGTAACATGCCTTTGAACTTTCAATTTCCTTAAAATAAGGGTTTCTTACAGTGGGGCTCATTTCATTTATATGAGTATACCTTGTAATGTCTAGAGAGAAAGAGCTTTGTACTGGAAACTAGGACAGGAGATAAGTCTATCATGAATATAGCCCAGAGGTTTATTCTGTGCTAGGGACAGCAGATTCATATGAGGAAGCCTGAGTCTAAAAGGCTAACATGGTAAAACTAGCCAAGGACAATTACTGACATTTCTAAATGACACATCTTTAACGGGATACCTTTGCAAAATTTGTTGGTTTTTAAATATATGCATATAAAACTAAAGAAGCACTAAAATAATTATGTAATACTTTCAGGGGAGGGCTGGCAGTCCTGGGGGGCCCATTGCACCACTGAATCAGCTCACCATCCACACCCACCTTTTCCTTGTTTTATAGATATTGACGTTATGAAGCAAAACAAATATGATACAATCAGCCCCCAGCAGCCTCTCTCCTTCTGCCCCCAGTAGCCTCAGTCTCTCTCCATCACCCCCAGCAGCCTCTCTCCTTCTGCCCCCAGTAGCCTCAGTCTCTCTCCATCACCCCCTAGCAGCCCCCAGCCTCTAATGTATTCATTCTGATCTCATACGCACGATGTACAGTAGCTGGCGCTGGGAGTGGGACGAAGAGGGGCGTGTACAGTAAGTCCCTCCCTCCTTCTGTATCCACGTCCTGACTTGAAGAAGCTCTGTGGGGCCGGGGTGCGGTGGTGATGGATGACAGTTGCGGCAGGCCTGTGTGGAGTGATCTGAGCCGTGCCAACAGCCGATGCCGGTAACAGCTGCTTGTCTAGCGATGGTTTAGGGCGGCTGGGGAGCAACTGCCTCTCTCCCCCCCTTTCCAGCCCTCCCCTGAATACCATACATATAATATAGAATAACCAATTCAGAACCTCTAAAGGGATGTTTACATGTATAACATATAAAATCGTTTTGCTATAAGCTTAACTGAAGGGGTACTTCATTGAAAATTATTTTATAGATTTTACTGGTCCTGTAATTATAAACAGTGAAGGTGTGAATGCTTTACCCTATAAAACCTACACAAATAGTTCTGCTGCTGGCACGTACAGGCAGTTTATGCCATTATTCAGCTTGTAAAGAACCACGTCTAGGAGCATGAGGTGTCCTGGCCACTTCCACCAGGTCACTCTGTTAAATGCATCTAACAAAACTGAATGTACCGTATTTAAAGGTATTTGAACTTAATGTAACAAAAGAATGGATGCCATTGCAACCTCATAAAACCCATTGGTTGTGCATGATCCTTAAAGATTTCTGTGAAGTCTTCTTATTGCATGCATTGTTCTTATGTTATCAGCTCATTATTGGCTTTTAAGGTCCTGTGCTTTTTAGGTTAACAAAGAAAGTAAAGTAAAGAAAGTAAAATTGTAAGGCAAAAACATTAAAAAGTTATACTTCACTGAGTAGAAGAGAGAGGTTTAATTGAAGCAGAGTTTTGTTAAAATTATTGGTTTTATAAAAAAAATTATATCTTTATATCTTCCCAATTTAATTCATGATTTTTAGATTTACTTCTAACAATGTTTTAAAAAAAACTTTTTTATTATATTCATGAAACCTCATTGTTTCTGTTTACATTACATTGAAGGTAGCCATACACGAGGCAAACCTGCCTCGATAGATGAGGGATTGACTTCAGTAGGATGACGTCATCACACTGCAGCTGGCATCTCAGCTGATTGGCTGACACCCTTTGTGTGCCGGTCATTACTTTGAATGGGGACTGCCGTCCCTATTCAAAGTAATGGGATTTGCTGGGAATTTATCGGCATGTTGGATCATTTGCGTTCCAACATGCGGCAGATTCCTGGTCTATCTTAAGCTAGCCATACACGGCACGGATTCCCTGGCTGATCGATTCAGCACCCGATGGATTCCGCCGGCATCCACAGGTGAGAACGATTAGCCAATTAGGGAATCCGATCATGGCAGCCCACCTTGTACGGCCGGATCCGGGAGGGACCGCAACGCCCCCTGATCAGAGCAGAATCGGACCGAAAAGACCAACAGGTTGGTTCTTCCTCGGATCCGATTCTGTGCCCCTGATCCATCGGATGCGATCGGACGGGCAAGGTGGGCTGCAGGGGATTCCGGCACGATGGATCCGCGTGCACGCGCCCGGAATCCATCGCGCCAGAATCCGGCACGAATCCGTGCCGTGTATGGCAGCCTTTACCAGGTAGGGGCCACCCGATTTTCGTCAGTGCAAATCAGGGCGTGTATTGCTACCTTAAGTCTTAGAATAGAACTTATATAGGCCTTTTGACAGACAACAGATTTTGCATGTCCCATTTTTTTTATTCTTCCTGTATGTCAACAGGTTTGTGGAAATTTTGGTAAGATTTCAGGAAGACTACATAGTCAAAAGACTGGAAGCCAGTCACAGAAGAACTAACATCACAGATATGCAGAAGTTTGCTTCTCATAGTTTATCAAAATTTACCAATCAGCCACAACATAAAACCTTTTTGTTGTTTAATCTGCCCCCCTTGTGTCAATATATATATATAATAATATATAAACAGGTATAAAAAAATAGCATTTCAAAATGCATCATCCTTTATTAGCGAGAATGTATATGCCGGTGAAGACAGCCAACCATCCCCATATTTTAAGAGTAAAAGACTACATACATTTTGCGCAGATTAGCCACTACATAAAACCTTTTTGTTGTTTACTCTGCTCCTCTTGTGTCACCAAAACATCTTTGAACTTGTGAGATTTGGACTATGTAGGCCAGTGGTGGCCAACTAAGTTGATATGGAGTGCCACAAGTGTGGCCCCACATGACTTTTCCAACCTGTACTGCTTATAAAGGTTATAATAACAGGTAATGTGCCGCAATATATATTATACAATTGTGAAATCGAGGGAGCATAGGCACTCACCAGTCTGCTGATGCCCGACCAACATTACAAGAGGCAAGGGACTTGCTCGGGCACCATCTGGGTTGCTGATTGGCTTTTATGTATGCCTATCACCTAAGTTTATCGCCTCTCCACCTCTTCCTACTCTAAGAAGTTCCCAGGCAAGGACCTGTCAGCAGGGGATAGGTTGAAAGGTTCCTATGGCCTATTCAGAAACATTAAGGTTTTGGGGGAGGAACAAGGGGGGCTGCCAGAGAACACCCAAAGGGCTGCGTGCGGCTCCCGTGCCCCAGGTTGGGCACCTGGAATGTAGGCCCTCTAAAAGTGTCCTTTAGTATCTGAAAACCAGACATTAACAACATATGCTTTAAGTCCAGTGAGTTGTGAGAAGGGGCCTCCATGGTTTACAGGGAGTGCAGAATTATTAGGCAAGTGGTATTTTTGAGGAATAATTTTATTAT
>CM070033.1:92107344-92122932 GCA_036250615.1 Ptychadena robeensis
GTACAAAACCTGTGGCTAAACTGCAGTGGAGCCTAAGCCCATATATGCGATCATTTAATGTATCTGGCCACACAATCACTACAAATACCAGATATGCAAGTAATACGTTTTGTTGGATAGTCCAGAAAACAAGCTAAGGGTCATACACAAGGTCATTACAAGAAAGTTAGGGAAAGAAGTGTAGTGTGTTTAGCACAAAGACACCTGCAGACAGACAGGTCAATAAAACACAGGAGCACACCTAAGCACACTGCTATACAAAGGCTTGAATGGGCTATGGTGAGCATGACAGATCCTCATTAAATCAGTCCAATCACATTGTGCTGCAGATTGGGCCTCAGGAAATTCAAACTGAACAAGCCCAGCCCTTTACTGCACTGTGCTAAACACATCCATATGGTCTTAGCCAATCAGTAGTTTGGCAACAACAGAACCCTGTGCCAGAACAGGGAGACATGCTTTGGCCATGCTGCCTGTTGCGCAAGCTTCCCTGAGACTGCCTGCGATCCCTGGAGTCGCCAATGCTGGATCACTGGCAGGGTAAGTACCTTACAGATTAGTCAGATGAAAAAGTGCATGATGGGAGGAGAAGGAGAGAGAAGTTTGACAGAAATGAGCTCAATCCGCTGTATAGAGCAGACATCTCAGGTACCCTGCCAAACAGGGTTTTGCTGTGTGATAAGACTGGGTGGACAGAAATGCAAATGCAGATTTATATGTTTATTGGGCTGCTAGTCTGAAGTTAAGCTTAGATGTTGAAAACATTTGACAAATATAGAAGTTTTGGGGAAATATGCTGTGCCAAGTTTGCAATGTGGTATTTTATATTGACTGATATATAAAGATATCTTGGAGATGTCTGAACTTTACATCTTCATTAGTTTAACCTTCAGATGAGCCATCAAACCAAAATTATCAACATTTATTAACTAAAATTGTCAATGTCCTTTTATCTTAGTCAATAATGAAAACATTGTCTTTTGAAATAGCTTGGGATGTGTGAAATTGTCTTTGTGAGAAGGCATTGGTTTTGTTTGACCAAAATGTCTTTGGTTTCAGATACACTTTACATGCGTGAGCTGAATTGAAGGTTGTAGGAAAATGAAGTTTTTGATTTGGTTTGGCCCAGGTTATTAAAGTTGTCATTTTATTGACATCCTTCAAATATTTACTTTAATGCATTTAAATAAGTGAATTACTATGCTCTAGTACAACATACATCAGAAGCTGAGAGTATATTTACAGACCAGAGAAACCCATGGTGTGTTGAGTGTGTAGCAATGGTCTAATTCTGTATATAATATATTCAGATGTATGTTGTGTTGCTGCAATATGTATCCACAGGAGTTAAAGAATAGGAAGGCTGGGATGAAAAATAATGTTATACTGGCTGAGCAAACATTCTCGTTTAGATAAATGATAGTTTCTTTGTTGCGATTAAATGCTTCAACTGGCAGAATAATGGCCAGAGAGCGTTGCCACAGTGATAAAGCAATAGGGTGCTAATAAAGTCATAACCCAACTCAGGGAATATTATGTCTAATGTGTTAAGACAGCTTTTTCCTTGTATCCAGTGGAAAGTGGTTGGGGGTGGTTACAAGCACCATGGAAACTTTTACATTGTTTCAATGTTTTTTTCCTTAAAGGAACTATTCACTATATTTATTGCAGTAGTGGTTTGTGTTAGAACAAAGGAGCTGATAAATGCATCGTTAGCATTATCATGCCTATGAGTCATATGTTAGAAAACAATTTGATATGAGCCACGAATAAACATATCGGAATCTCTTGTTACTCTGATCCAGTGATTATGTGCTTTGTAACACTGATGCTTCATTGTGCTCTGCAATGTAAGAGTTCCATACAGCTTCATCATGGACACCCATTATATTCTACAGTTTTTGGACTAGGGAATAGACCAACAGGGCAATGGAAACTGTTGTTTCCTATGAGACTCAAAATTTGGTGGTCCCACAATACAATAATACCACTTATGGTTGACATCCGAACCAAGGATGAAATTTAACTAATAGATCTATTGCAAATGTGATATCATATGACAATACCATGCTTAAATTCAATCAGCAGTTTAGACTGTTAGAATATTGAAATATTTCTGTAAAATCAACCTGTTATTCTGTATGTTTTCCGCCGATTTGGATTTGCTCATTTAAGTCAAAGTCACTTTTGCTTCACTTTCGTGATGTAGCTCTGGGTTCCTGATTGTCCATTTGCCTTTCCAGATTGCTGTCAAATGTGGGCATGGATGAGTCCCAAAGTAAGTTTAGAACAAACCTTTTTAAAGCTTGTGCAGGATGAAGGAGAAACCAACCATAAGATAGTTGGGGTAATAATAGGCTTGTATGTTAACCCGTTGATTAGCCCTATATAATTTATGTGTTATTTCCTTTCACCACAGATATGTTGGTTTACTTAAATAAATATTAAATTATATTAAAAAAAAATATATGTCAAATATTAGGCAAAAAAAATGGTAGATATTAGCTACAATGGGCAAATTTCTAAAAAAGGAAATGGTTGGAGTAAAATGGCAGGGGTCAGTCACCAGTGGGCACTATTAGATCTGCTGTCCTTAGGGCAACTAATGCTAGCCATACACATGCCGATAAGCGGCCGATTTTTAATCTGACCGACGGCGCGAGCGCGCACGCCCGTCGGGCCGCTAATCTGCATGTGCCCACATGGGGCAACAGATCCCTGTCGCCCCACTGCTCGGCCGGCCAGAGAACGGATATGTCCGATAATCTCTGGCCGGCGCGAGCCGATGAAAGCCGATGCCATAAGCTTCAATGAAGACGGCGTCTTCATTGCAGCTTATGGCCGGCACACAAAGGGTGCCGCCGACTGAAGGGGCCCCATAATGCACCGGGGTGCAAACGTGATGACGTCATCACATTTGAATCTCGGTGCACATCGGGACTAGTCTGCCTGCACACCATCGGGGTGTGTATGGCAGCCATTAGTTTATATCCTGTCTCGCTGACAGTATTCAGCACAGACATAAAATATGTAGTCTTAAAATAAAAGGAGAGGGAGCTAGCCTCCTGTACATACAGCAGTAAAATTGTGCAGCCCACATGAGACCAAGATGCTGCTAGCTCATGACAAATGTTGACATTTACAGATATTTTAAGGCAAACTGGGAAATGACATTACAGGGACTGCTGTGGGCATCAGGGGAAGTTCTAGCAGAGCTGAAAAGGAAAGATTACTGAAAGGAAACGAGTCATCATCTTGAAAAAGCTGAAGTAGATCAAGTACTAAACATGTAATAGATTAGGCTTAAATGTATGTAGATCAGTAGAATGTAATTATAGTTTGTTTTAGTGATACATATACTAACACACAATCCTCTAATATTTTAAATCTTAAATGTGAGTTTTATCCTCACAGAAATCAATCTGTACCAAATACGTTTATGTTAAAAAAATATCAGAATCTGGATTTTTTTGTTTTGTCTGCCAATCTTACAGGGAAAAAGAAACAAAATATATTACTTTGTTAACAAAAATATATATTCAGCTTCAGTTTCATGTTGAGTTTGTTACCTTGCAATGACCTTGGGCATCATGACACTAATGCTGTTAATATTTGTTGTTTTTTTTTTCAAAAGGATACTGAGACATTTTATATATCACTACACGACCCATCTGCATTGAACATTTCTACAAAGAAAATGGTTTCCTGGTTGTTTTTACACCAGTTACAGGGTGGTTGCCACCAATCTGCGGGTAGCCTATGCTTTTTGAAACATTTCAAATTACTTAAATATTAAAGCATTTTTAAAACGATTCGTCACGTTGTGTTTGGATGTTACTTCAGGTTCCTGAATATCCCATTAAATTTTCAACATCACCTAGAGCTCAAAATGCTTAGACCCTTTTTCATATGCACCAAGTTTTGATCTATCTTCTTGTTTCATGTTACCTCCTTTATTAGCTTATGTGACTGTCCATCATTTATAAGGGTCCCCATACACCTTTAGATTTATCTGTCAGATTTCCTATAGATCTCCTTTTGTTTTACCAAAATCATGTAATATGAGGGACTTTCTAAACAATCAAGTCTACCTGTGTACCTGTGAATGAAATATTCTTATTAAATACTTTGTTCTTTACATAGTTGAATGTGTTCAACAAAATCACACAAACATTACCAATGAAATCAAGTTTAGCAACCCATGGAGGACTGGATTTGGAGTCACACTCAAAATGAAAGTGGAAAAAAACACTACCGGCTGATCCAACTTTGATGAACTCCATGAGGGTGGTGTGAGGGCCCAAGGTCCAAAGGTGGGGGGTTGTGCTTACAGCCCAACAACGTGCAGGATGTTTGGCATTTGCCAGTGAACACATGTGCTCTTCACAGAAAAAACCAGAGTCAGACTGAGCACATGTGACAGATGTGACAGAGTCTGGAGACGTCCTCCAGTATGGCCGGTTTGGCAGTGGGTCAGTAATGGTGTGGGGTGGCATTTCTTTGGGGGGTTGCACAGCCCTCCATGTGCTCACTATTGATAGCCTGACTGCCATTAGGTACCAAGATTAGATCCTCAGACCCCTTGCGAGACTATGCTGGTGTGGTTGGCCCTGAGTTCCTCCTAAAGCAAGACAATGCTAGACCTCATGTGGCTGGAGTGTGTCAACAGTTCCTGCAAGATGTAGGCATTGATACTGTGGACTGGCCTGCCTGTTCCCTAAACCTGAATCCAACTGAGCACATCTGGGACATCATCTCTTGCTACATCCACCAACACCACGTGGCACCACAGACTCCTCCATGGGTTGATACATTTGATTTCCATTTCCATAGTGGGTTGTGAAAGGCTCTTTGTATGTATCGGTATTTTGTGGAAATGGCCTCTACTAGTAGAATTGGAGGTGTTGGCTCACATATTTATCAATGCTGCTTCCCTGTATCCTTATTAAGCAGTTACCACATTACCTGGCTGTGATTTGTTTAAGAAGACCAAAAATCTAATAATCCACACACATCTGTTTTTTTGTGCCATAAACAATCCCTCATAAAGATTAATCTTTGCCTTCTCCACCAGCAATAAACTACGAAAGTTTTAAATATGAAATAATGTTGAAGACATGTCATACAGTCAGTGTAGCCCCACTGGAAATGTGTAGTACATTCACAATCAATCCATATAACGTTTATGTGCGCACGCTACCTAAATATAGCAACACACTGCAGGCAAGATAAACGCTGCTGTGGGTCTAGGAAGCTCAAACTGTTTAGAAATTAATTTTCAGAATACTAGTTCATAGGATGACATTAACCCCTACATGGCCTTCAAGTTCAACAGCTTTAAATGCATATTTAAATAATAAGTGATGGCGTAGTTTTGAATACTGATATACACATTATGTTGAATATTGTTTTTTTAAAATGTCCACATATAAATAGATTTAATGATATTCAGCCATACATATTTATATACAAGCAGTGGCCACAACCACCTCTTTTCGTATTGCTTTCTAAATTATTGCATTTAGTACTGTAGTTCGAAAATAATGCAAACAAAACCATAACCACGCGTTTTTCTTATTTATTTATTTATATTCTGGTTGGCAACATTTTAGTAAATAATAGTGTATTAGCATGATATGATATGATGCATGATAGCTAGAATATGATATGTGTATTCAATAGGCCATTGTCTAGCTCCACTGGTAAATATGAAATTATAATGTAACCTGGGAAAAGACACTGTTTAAAAATATAAAACCATATGCCTTCAATCTACAGATTACTTTGGTAATGAGAGCATGTCAGCAAACTGCAATTAACCAAGAACCAGGTTTATGATGTAAATCCAATCCAATAATACCCCTTTAATGATACTTATTTAATGTACCGTATGTTTCGGTTAAGATGCACTTCTTCACCCCCAAAATCGGGGGAGTGCCTGCATCATATGGCTTTCCGCCAGCTCTACCCTCAAGGAGATTAGCCCAGGAGCTGGAGGAGCTGTCAGATGAGAGATGCGGCTGGTGTCCGGATCTCCCATCTGAACTGTATTGCTTATGCCAACAGAGCCCAGAGCCCTGCTGGTATAAGCAAAGAAGAGAGCGATAGATAAACTGCCATCCCATCCCTCTCTCCATCCGTGAAAACTGCAAACTCTGCAGCTTCCATGGACACAGGCACAGCCAGAGGGAGAGGAGAGAAGACTCTGAAGCCCGGTCCCCCCCGGTCCATGAGGAAGATGACGTAATGTTCTGTGAGTGTACTGCTGCTAGTAACATCTGCTGGTTGAATTTGATATTGCATTAATTCAATTCATTTCATTAACCCAATTGATGTGAAAACTTCTATATTAAATATTTTTTTCTTGTTTTCCTGCTCTAAAAACTGGGTGCGTCTTATGGTTCAAAAATATGGTATTTAAAACCAATCCAATTATCTAAATATCACAAAACTTTTAGAGGGAATCCCTAGTTAAAGACAGTCTAAAAGGCAACGCTCCTACCACTCCATTGTTAGGTACCCCTCCTCCCCACCAACACAAGAGTTTTATTAAGCTCTAAATATAAACATGTGACTTTAAAAAAAACGAATTGATTATATTTATCATATATCATGGCACACTCCATGTAACAGCATACCTCTCTTCACCAGTACCAACCACTGTTTCGTTAAAACAGCAAAGATTAAAGGATAAAAAAGAAAGATTTGTCCTTCCATGCAAATCCTCAAAGGCTACTACAGAATAATCTTTTGCATGCAGGTTGCTCAGCTAAGGAAGATTCATTTTTGCTTTTCATTCTTGCAAAACAAACTAAAACAAAAGAGATATTGTGTGTTCAGTGACCTTTTCAGTTAAGAAAGAATGAGCAGACCTGCATTTTTTATACGCTGCCACTGGAATGGTGAAAGAACTGGCACCAGGTTTCCCTGCAACAAAACTAGCTGAAAAGGACAATTGTCGCTTTTTAAGTCAATCGAATGGAAAAATCCAACCGTGTATGCCCACCTTTAAGGACACAACATGTTTAGTTCAATCAATTGACCAAAAGTGATCCTAAACTAAAAAATTACATATATATGCAGATATATCCATTTTTAACAATACGGTAATTGTGTTATTGCCAAAAGGTTTGACATCATTTTGTAACATGGTGTTTAAAGACATGATAGTATAAGGTCCATAATGATATGGATAATGTATAGTTTCTTAGTATAAAGTCTGTGGAGGTGAAAAAGACCCCTTTCAGGACACAAGGAAAGGATTAACCTAAAGCTGTTCGGCAACAGTAGAGGCTGATCTAGCTTTGAATGTTGGTGCCAGCTATTCCTACTGGTCTCCCAGCTTTTTTAAATAACCTTCAACCCCCTCTGTCTGCATAATGTGCAGTAATAGTGTTAGTGTTGGAAAACTGTTGTGTTAACCTCTCTAGCGCACTGCTGAGGTCCAGGTTTCTGTAATAAAAGCGCACCATAGACTTATATAGATATGTCCGTACAAGGGTCCTGACTATAATTATGTTTGAAATACACAATTATGTAAAAACATTTACATGAAAAAAGAAATAAATAAAAGGTATCATTTGAATGATCAAATCTCTAAAATTCTTATTTTGCATGAAAGATTTCAAAACAGTATGTATTTCTATTTTTTGTTTATAGTAAAAATTTTATTCAATTGGAAATGTGTTTTTTTTTACTTTGAATTGTATTGGATACAGTTATCACTGTATCCAGTACAATTCCTTTCGGTACCCTCTCTCCCCTGGTGTGATGAAAACACCAGGGGAGAAAGGGTTAACTGCAAAGGGCACATCTCAGGAATCACACTGAGAACAGTTTTCTCCATAGAAAACTGTTTTTGTGCGATTTACTTTAAGGGTTTAAGCAAATAACCAAAGTCCAAGCTTTGCCAGCCCTACCTTAGGAAAAAAAGAACAACATGGTTAGCTTAGAAACATGGAGTAACTTTCCTCATTAGTAGGGATGGACCGAGCATGTTCGCCCATCCTCTCGCCGGCAGACAGTACGGGTGTTCGACCCGCCCCGTTCGCCGACGAGAAGAAGATCTAAATTCTTCCTCCGGCAGGATCAGAACCTGTGAGATCGTGCCGGAGGAAGAATCTTTTCACTACAAGACCGGGCATGCAGCCGGTCTTGTAGTGAAAAATCCGGCTTGGAGCAGGAAGTGACGTCAGTGACGTCACATCCTGCGCCCGTAACCAGGAACTATGCGTTCCAGGTTGCGGTCCAAGGACTGGATGTGACGTCACTGACGTCACATCTGGTTTTTCCAATTCAAATTCCCCGCCTAGAGGCAGGGAATTTGAATGTGTCCGCGAACAGGGCGGACGGCGGACTTATTTAAAAGTCCGACCCGCCCGTTCGCGGACAGTAAATGGCGATGTTTGCCCATCTCTACTCATTAGTTATGCTTATTAAAATGTATCCTGATGACTACAAAAAAGGAAATTCTGAAAAAGAACCATAGAAAATAATGGATAGTCACAGAAAAAAGAAAAAAAAACACCCTTTTCCAATTCTAAGGGTTTTCCTTTCAGGACATACAAAGATCATCTGGTCCATACAAATGACAAATGACAATGACATATCTCACAGTGTACTTATTTTACACAAGGCTGTAGGCACTAGCTGATTAATATTTTTGTTAATATCAATTTTCAGACTATTCTTTTCAAAGTCTGTGTCTATGATGGATTGCCATTGTTTATCTTCCATACCCTTTCTGTAAAGGCATGTTTCCTCAAGATGGTAAAACAATGCTGTAACTGCGCAGCTTTATCACCAAGACCTTCTCCTGTCAGGCTGATATAACTCATGAATCTTTGGAAGGAACTGGAGCAAGGGCTCATCTCTTGCTCTGACTTCTCCTTCTGATATTGCTTGCTTCCCTTGGGATGCAGAGGCAAGATGAATGCCACATAATGTCTAGGATATATTGTGTAGATATTGTACGTATAATGCCGGTTTAGTGTGTATTTTTTTTTTCATTTTCAAGTTCTTGAATAAGACAGAAATGTTCCCTTCTCTAAGAAATGGGTCAGAGGTATTAAATATTGCTTTTATGGAAATGCTGCATGAAATAAACCTGGAAAGAGAATCGTTTGCGGAAAAGCTCTTGGTCTATATAAAGGAATATGTAGTATTATGTACCGCTTTTTCAGAGCTTCAGTGACTTGTCATCCTTTATAACTAAAACTGGAACAAATCCATAGTTATATATTGGCTCCATAGGATTGCTAGTCTGGGTACAGTTAAATCAAGACTTTTATAAGGATTATAATTTAGGTGTGCTCCTGTATTTGAAATTAGGTTAAATGTTATATATTTACAGTGTTTAAAGATTTAACAGTAGGAGGATATGGGTAATATATTGCACAAATACTTTTTGAGGTATGCCAAATTATTCCTATGGAGTTGCTTTATAGCAAATCAATGTTTCCTTAAGAGGGCAGAATCATGGAAATAATAGCTTTCAAAATGGGTAGAAAAAAGGAGGTTAGGACAAATTAATACAACATGTGGTAGCTCACAACTGTCTGCACAGTTCCCATTCAATAAGACATAAAAAGAAATAATAACACTGGTTTCAGTGGCCCTTAGAGATAGATAATAAAAGATTTTAAAGTCAAAGCAGGCTATTTGTTCAGAGCTATTGGACTGCTTGTATACGATAATGACTGTATGCTCATAAAAATTTCATTACCTTCATCTCTCAGCTATTTCAATATTATTTAATAAATATGGATGAGGTCACCTCAATAATGTAGAGATTAAAAAAAGAAAAGGCTTCAAATATTTTCTGGTGGGTTAAAATCTTGTAATTGATGATGTTTGGTTGGATCCTCTCTTGTAGATACAGAAAATTTGTGATGATTGTTCCTGAAATAGTGTCTGAACTGAGGGTTTAGTAAGCTTTTAGATATTTTAGACAATTTCATTACTATCCTAGTTATTAGAGTATACTATCATATAAACTGACTCTCTTCTATTTTCCAATCATTTCTGATTTCCCTGGACTCAATAATAGCAGTAGAACCACAAATAGATTTATTTTATTTATATGATCAAGTAGTACTGCAAGAAAATCAAATGTAATGGGACGGTTTTTCTACTGACCGATGTGGATTAAAATCCCTGTTGTCTATGATCTGGGCTGGAATACAAAGTTAGAGAGAACACTGGTGAGCTTTTAAGGCACTGAACTTCAAAATTTAAGATATACAAGAGTAATCATTTATTGACAAATACACAATAAGAAAATGTCAAAACACCATACACGATATATATTATGCAGACATACAAATGGGTGGGCTAAATCATCACCCTGATGCATAGAAAGTTACCACCAATGACTTAGGCGAAAAAATCCATACTTTCTTTCTTTCAATATGTTTCGCCAATTAGGGCTTCTTCAGGAAAAATGTAAAGAAAGTATGGAGCAAGTATTCTAGAAATAAATTACAATGAAGACAATTATAATCATGAACATGCTGTGTGTATATAAATCATATTTAATTTCGGTTGTGCTACAGTCTCTTGGCCCAACAGGGGGCTCCCATATTCATTTCTCCCTTTGTGGCCAAACTTATTAAAGATTAATATACAAAAGATTCATGGATGGAGAGACCAGAGGTCCCTGTATCCATCCATTGGATTTTTTTCTTTACCGAAGTAAAGACGAGGGGACTTTCTAGAGGCCAACCCTACTGTACACATACATTACCCCGAATGGGGATTTAGATCGTAATTCACCAGGTCAGAATGATAAATACATGATTGAATAACGAAGTTAAGATCCATAGGTAAAAGTGAGAGCATAGTCTTTTATTCTTCATACGATAAAACCAAGTGTCAGAAGTTCCTCCGGACTAGGACGGTGACCGAATGACATCCAATTCATCTTTGGGTTTAAAACATAGTTCCATCGACCTTGACGCGCGTTTCAACTAACGTCTTCATCGGGAGGTGTGGCTTTTCGGGTACTATGAGTCAATGGTTTAACCGGTCCGCTGCGGAACTTCACAGGAGGAACCAGGGGCCACTGTATGTGAAATAAGTTATCCATAGTTGATGTACAGATCAGGTTCAGTAAGTGATAAGGTTAGGTGACTTCCCTCAAGCGTCCTCCGGTGCACCGGAGGACGCTTGAGGGAAGTCGCCTAACCTTATCAATAGAATAGAATAGCAAAAGAATAGCATACTATTACCAATGCCATTGATCCCCAGTTTCCAACTTTAGGAAAGGTAAAGCAATGAATTGCATGTCAGGTAGGTATATATATGTGGTGGGGTGCTGTTTTCGGACCCTATGCCTTCTTAGCCTGTAAAGAACAAGATGTTTCTGTGTCTCTTTTAAACCTTGTTTTTTGCCTTCTTTCACCATTTCAGTTCACCATGAATAAAAAATAATTAAAACTGAAAAATGGAACAAGGGCCTTCAGAAATCTGTCTGTTCTGCTAATTGTGATAGGTGTTTATCAGACTGCGCACAGATAGCAACTGAAATGTGCAGCAATCTTTAATTGTGATCATTTATGTGCATAGCACAGCTTTATCTGTACGTTTTGATGATGACATTCGGAATGAGCAAAACAAACCTGAGATTAAAATAAATATAAATCCCTGATGCCGTACAGTTTTCAAGGCCACATCGCTGCTATATTTAGAGCAGAATCTGCGTTGGTATCTACGTAAGATGTTCAAGCAAAGCCTCCAGAAAGTACTGCTTCTCTTTTAACTGAGATATTTTGGTATTCAGATGCAGAGGGACCTTTTGTGGGATTAAAGTGATTTTACAAGTGAACCCATGTTAAGTTTCAACTAGTCTATGTATTTAGATCTAGAATTTGCAGTCTTCATTGATTGTTTGGAGCGTTTAGCAATTCAAGAATTATGTAGTTACTGAAGGGAATCTTCAATTATTGGCTAGAACAAGCCCTACATATGTTTCTGCTCTGACTAAGACATCCAAAGTACTTCATTACCATTTTCAACACCACTGAATGACATAAAATGTGTTATGAAATGTACGTTATTAGTTTTTGGAATATTTTTTGTCAGCAGTGTATTTTATAGCTAAACCTTGAAGATCGTACCCAAATATCAGTCTGTCTCAAGAGGGATAAATAGGAGCTCCACCTTCTGCTACAAATATTCTGTGATCTGTTAAAAAAAAGAAGACTTGTAACACATACTGCTAATTAACCCAATGACTAAAAATAGAAAAAAAGAAATATTCAAAGCAGAAGCGTGTCTTGAGATTTTTAAAGGAAATAATGCTTTTCATGTTGCACTATTCATACATATTTGCATCCTTTTGTGGTTTTCTAGAGTGTCAGAACAAAATTTTTATTTATTACAAGTTACTAGAGATGGTTGATTTTTTTTCTTATATTATTTTGCCTAAGGGCCCCATACACCTTACAATCTTGTCATACAATTTTTGTAAGTCAATGTTTGTTCTACCAAAAACCTTTCTAAAACTTCTAATCATTATGTATTCTATCAGGGAGGACCCGGCACTACATAGTTGTTGAGAGACCTAAATGAAATTGTATTGAGTGACCTAAAGGTGTATGGAGGGCTTAACTCTTAATTTAGAGTTAATTACAAAGCCCTTGAACCTATGTATCATCAACAAAATTTCTGGAGGTGTAGAGAATGATTGGAGAAACATTACAAACAAAACAGGTAGTTTTGCATAAATAAATAAGTTCAGTCAGCTGGAAATGTATTTAGTCGAAATGTTAACTTAACATTGGATGTAATTTATGCAAAAGCTCCAAGTAGTGTAGGAATACTTTTTTGGTTAATGTTCCTACAACCATTCTGTACATCTCATCCTTTTTAGAATCACATATGAAGGCTGCCAGTAGATTACCCAATTGTTAAATTTGAGTTGCTAAGCTGTCAACTTGTTCCTTTCAGTTTTTACACTTGGAGTCACTAACTTAAGCTGGGAACACAGGTATAGATATGGGCCATCTATCTGGCCCAAATCTAATGTGGCCATCCCTGTTTCGAGCGGGACAAATCAATCCCGCTCCAAAACAGGGATATCGGACATGCCCTTAAACCACGGTCCTTGTCCATTGCAGTGCTGTGTCTCCAGCTCCTCCAATATCAGATAGCAGGGAACCTTGAATGACTCCTATATTGAACCGTGTGTTTCCTACTTAAGTGTTAATAATCTGACAAGACCTATCATCTTTATTTGACTTGCATGATATCCACAAGTCAGTGACCCAGAAGTCAGCATTACATCATCAACAAGAAAGGTTTGCTGTAAGTAAAGTATGTAGTCTGATTACTTTTTCACTGGAAAAACACTCACGTCGCCAGATTTATTTTAAGTGATGTCAGCAAAGCTTTCATGTTGCTCCATTTCTATTGTCCAAACTCTTTACTAATATATAACCTGATATTTATGGTACATGATAAAGCCTCCTTGCGTACAGTTCATCCTCTAGATATATTTAAAGCTTCTATAACTAGAAAGTAAAAGCTAATTGTGGAAAAGACATGAAAGAGAAATTAGAAAAAGAGTCAAATAATATTGATCTACAATAAATAGGTGCACAGGGGAGCTCCTTTAGTTCCATTAAAGGGCTGCATAGATTTGGTGAAATATCAATAGATGTCAAGGCTTATTCTAGCATGAGGCCTTTACTTTTTGCTATTGAAGATTGTTACTTTAAAAATGACTTCTCTGTGTGAGAACAGAGAACTGTTTGGATTACTTTGTAACATAGGTCATTTACGGTAGTTTAGGAATTCAGTATATTACAGATACTTATGGCTTTCCATTGGACATATTTGAACATTTTCTCCTGTGCCTTCAGCAAAGTGCTGCTGTGGAAGCTCCTGTATAGAGTCCAACACAAAGATGTCACAAGGAAAAGTCTTGAAAAAATGATATACACTTTGATGGCTTCACTGCTCTCTTGTTAACAAGTGGGGAAAAAAACACCTATGTGTTATGGCACAGATATTCTGTTTAATGAATCAAGCTAGAACTATGTTTTGCAGAAAAAGTTTTTTTTGCTCTCTTTAACAATCTTGTGTGTGAGTTTTTTTCATTCCAACAACAGGATCTCTTTCTCTGTGCCCAACTCATTCTGGGGTAGGGGGGAAAATGTTATTCTTCCACACCTACATATGACATGTCAGCTTTGGGTAAAGTGGTTGCATAATTTATACATTGCTCACATTCTATGATTTTATGTTGATATTCAAATGCTTCACCTTAGACCAATATCCCTATATTTTAGACTTATCCAAACACCATACAAAATCAAGACAATCTCTGCACGGACACATTCTCCCTCAATAGATGAGGGACAAAGGATCCACAGGATCCACACCGTTTGTGTGCCATCCCCATCCAAAGTAGTGGGATCGATCAGAGAAATACGGACATGTCAATTCTCTGGCCGATCAAGTTTTTTGCCGACATGGATTGGCTGCTCTATGTGGGCACCCATGATCCGTGGCGATAGATAGGGGATCGCAGAGTGTATGGGGACCTAAGTGATTGATTTTGGGCTTAACCCACGATACTCTTATTTAAGTATATTGTGCAAGAAAGAGGTGCAGTGTTACATTCTTGCTTCTCTGTAAAGCAGCACAGTTAACTAAAATACAGGTAATGAAATGGCAAATCGCCTCCATCATCATCCTGTGAACTGCAAACTCTGGCCACAAAGGAAATGGCGCCTCCTTAAATTGGCTTACTTCAATTACCTTGTACCCACCTGCGTTGATGTGATGCATTGTGCTCCCTTGCTAGAGTCCTGGGTCAACATTAATGCAATGGAGCCCAACGCAAGTATGGGTGCGCTGATTGCATTGATTGCATTTCCATCGGCTGCTAATGGACTGTTCCCTTTAAAAAGTAAATTACTTACCCAACATCACTTCTGGTCTTTCACCACCATCACTTTATTTTTTAATTATTTAATTAAGTAATTAAGGTGAAGGAGAAGGGGCAGAAATGTCATTCTTAACGCATGCCTTACAGGATGCCCACAGGTGTCCTTGCCGGAGGGACCATGGGGGACGCACACCATGGAAACATAACCTAAATGATTTGAAATTTGAAATATAAATTGTTTAAAAAAAAGTAGCAAGTAATTCTCAGCAAACCTCCCTAAATTGGTTTTGTAGCTTTAAACAGGTAGATATACATACTTGTGTATATCCATGTGTATATTTTTTTATCATCAATATAAATTACTCCTCCTGTGTCATTACCTGTACCTGTGTGTTATACTGTGTTGTATCTCCACTCTAATGTATTGTACAGCGCTGCGTAATATGCTGGCGCTATATAAATAAATGTTAATAATAATAACAGCTAGTTCTCTATGAATGTGTAGCCAGATATAGATAGAAAACCAATCCCTCCAAGAATAATGAATCATTGAGTGATATGAGTTATCCACTACCCTAACTACATAAATCTTAGTATTTCATTTAAAGCTGCTAATAGAAGCTGGCCATCTTAATTTCTATTTTTCTGTATACAGGGAGTGCAGAATTATTAGGCAAATGAGTATTTTGACCACA
>CM070033.1:92128859-92141253 GCA_036250615.1 Ptychadena robeensis
TCCGACTCCAGGGACCCAAAAATGTCTCCGACTCCTCGACTCCGACTCCACAGCTCTGGTGGTCATAAAGTACTCCCAAAATGTCATAGATTTTGAAGGGTACAATCAAGGAAATTTTTTTTATTTATTTTTGGTGAAAGATGTGGCTAGTTGAGGAACTTTATAACAGTTGCATATGAATATAAATATATTTTTCAACAGATCTAAACTAGCTGACAGCTTTGAAATGTTGTATTAGAATTATTAAAACAGGATCATCTATAACTGACAATAAACTGACATGCCAATGGTATAGCATGAGCTAATGCTGATTTATTTGACTATTAGATTTGCATTCTGACATTCAAGGACCATGTGAGATTTACTGATGGCTCTCAATCTTTTTGTGGAGAGATCAGATTTTGCCATGTACAAGGAAAGGGAATAAGAGTCAGGAATAGAAACCATAACTCAATCTTCTGTGAAGAGTCAAGCAGGCTGCTAACCTGTAATATAATTTATTATGGTGTATAACTGTGGAATGGCATTCTTGACAGTTTTCCTTTGCCCTCTAGTTCCAGGAATTGAGATGAAAATCCTTGTTAGGGTTGTATGACTAACATCTTTTTCTGTCTCTTTCTTACAGTAATTGCCCATCTTTCCTGGCTGCTGGTCTGGCGAGGGCAACAGCCGATGAGATCGGGCAAACTGACCTAACGGTATACTATGTACAAAAGAATGTAGATGGCACAGAGGGAATCATACGTAAGTACATTTTTTTTATCATTTTCTATCTATATATTTTACATGAAGCTGGAAAATTCAGTTGTAGTAATACCGTGACAGTATCAGTCATCGCACTAGCTAGCTCTAAATCCAATGTCTTAAGCTAGCCATACACGGCACGGATTCCCTGGCTGATCGATTCAGCACCCGATGGATTCCGGCGATTCCGCCGGCATCCACAGGTGAGAACGATTAGCCAATTAGGGAATCCGATTGTGGCAGCCCACCTTGTACGGCCGGATCCGGGAGGGATCTGTGTCCAATGGATCGCCTCCCTGACCGCAACGCCCCCTGATCAGAGCAGAATCGGACCCGAAAAGACCAACAGGTTGGTTCTTCCTCGGATCCGATTCTGTGCCCCCGATCCATCGGATGCGATCGGACGGGCAAGGTGGGCTGCAGGGGATTCCGGCACGATGGATCCGCGTGCACGCGCCCGGAATCCATCGCGCCGGAATCCGATGTATGGGGGCCTTTAAATCTGAGAACTCAGTTCTCCAGTTTGATTCAGTTTATGATTGGTATTTTTCAATGATATCATTCCTTAAGGATTTTAAGGCATTTAGGTGTCAGCAACTGAAGATAAAAATTCAGCAGAATCTTGAATTATTATTTAATCAGAAATACATTACTGACTAGAATAGCTGGAGATGAGTTCTGCGACATCACTTTCTGCATGATAAGGGGAGTGTAATGTCCCCTCCCTCCTATTTTCCTACCCCGCTTGTGCAGATCATGTGCAAGGTGGGAAATTAGAAGAGAGAGTAACTTCCCATCCCTCCTAAGTTAGTCTACTCCTACTCCACTCCCATCCCTTCTACCCTCCCTCCTAACTTTCCCCCTGCTTGTTAGCAACAGCTATAATGCTTTCAGTGAACTCTGAAACCCCTGTGAAATGGTCGTTTGACCCCCAGGTTGAGAACCACTGGCACAGGAATTATGTGCAAACGTGCTAATCTATGTCCCATTGGGTGTAGATAGAGGGTTCTCTGGACACTCTGGACACCTCAAGTGGTAAAAGTATATGAAGGACTAAAGAATAAGATTAAATTGGCTGGTTATAGGGTCATCTTGCCCTAGAATGACTTCTTTATTTTGCCCAGCTTATTATGTTGCTCATAAAACAGTCCCAAATAGGAGACAGACAAAACAGGAAACTTTGTACTCTTAAGGTCCCCATACACGGGTCCGTTTCCCAATGGATTCCGGGACGATCGATTCCGGGCGCGTGCACGCCAATCGATCGGCCCGGAATCGCGTGAAGCCCACCTTGTCCGATCGATCACGTCCGATCGATCGGGGGCACAGAATCGGATCGGACAGAGAACCAACATGTTGGTCTTTCTGATCCGATTCAGCACACATCAGGGGGAGTTGCCATTTGGGAAGTAAGCGATCGGACACGGAATCGTCCAGGAATCCGTGGGACAAGGTGGTATGTAGCGATCGGACACACTTAATTGGCCGTTCGATCGGACCTCCGATTCCCGCTGACATCGCCGGAATCGATCGGATAGGTGATCGATCGACCATGGAATCCGACAATGTATGGCTAGCTTTAGGGTTAACTTAGTCCTTTTTTGGAGGGGATATGTCAAGATGATATTTTGACAGCTCTGCTAACCCCCTACTCCCATCAACTGCACCTCCAATGATCCGCAATAGATTAATATTACCATGGTGAGGTGCCTACTTGTGGCCTCCTATGGAGTTGACATCCCACATCTTTTTTATTTTTAAATAACTATATATAGAGGATAAGATTTTGGCAGCTAGGATTTTTAGGTAAAATGTGAATAAAAGTATAATAGCCCTTCTACTTTATTTTAAGAACTGGTTAGATTTATTCCTTTCAGACAAGCCTCTGACAATGGCCATCAAGTCCTTAGTATTATCCAGTGTGCTAATCTTTGTCCTGATACAAGCACTATACAGTATGTAGGAAAAGCTTTTGAGAGATTATCTTGATTATGTATGTGTGTACATTTAGAAGGGGGCCTCTTATATGTGTTAGCACTAATAACTGACCATGCATTTTGCATTATGTTAATACTTTTTTTTATATCTGACCAAGGCTCCACTGGGGTGTTTGGTGAGCAGTTCAGAGTGTCCTGAATCGCTTTCCATAAAACGCAGTGGACCCTTGGTCTTAGACCATCTGACCCGAGCAGTGAATATGAACTAATGTGTAAAACACCTTTTACCAAATCAATCTCTATTCCTGAGAAACTCTTGTATTCTAGGCCCAGGCATTTTATACTACCTCCACTTTTTTTCAAGTTACCCACCAAATGTCAGTATCTTAGTAGGCTCTATCACATAACTGGTTCAAGAATTACCCTAAGCTATTTTATTTATGGATTTAGTTTTCACCCTGTTCAGTTGACAGTACTCTAAATCTACAACAGTACAGCCCTTGGTCTGTACATTTCAGAGTGTTCATCCCCTCTCACGGACTAATTACATTTATTGCTATGACTACTGGCATGCACATTGCTGGTTCATGGAGAAACTGTGCCCTGTTATAGTGCATGGTTAAAAATAGAGTTGGTTGTATTATGTGATATGAAAAAAATAGCCCTTTACATAGTTATAGCAGTGACAGGTTTACTGAAATAAAGAGTGCTTGGTCAATATTTGTCACATTATTTTGTATAGAATAACACGGCTGTTAATTACTGCAGATTACCATTATTGGTAATTTTACTACTAACCTAATCTTAAAGATAACTTGGAATGTATTTTTATAGGCATATCACTGACATTTCAGGATTAAGATATTTGTTGAAGAGTTGCACTACCCTGAGGTATATGAGCCTACCTCCACTTCACTTCCCTGGCGTTTTACTAGATCCACAACAGATACCTAGTGTAAATCTTTCTTGTCTTTCAAAATGCAGCATTTGGTACCGCACAGTTCACATCATGCTCATTGGCCCTTTACAGAGATACTCTCACTAAACTGGGGTTACAAGGAGGCCAAGTGCCCCTTGCAGCATTTTGCCAAAGTGGAGGCCAGGCCAATGTGGTGCCATGCAATTAATTTTCAGTGGGTGCGAAGGTGCATTGTATTTGTGTTGCAATGTGTTTAAATTAAAAGCAGAGCTCCGCATTCGAAAAAAAACAACACATCGCAGCACAAGTACAATGTACCCACACTCCATTGCAAATTAATTGTGGGGTACCAATTCACGTTGTCTCCACAGTGGAGACACAGCCTAAAGCTAGCCATACACGTGTCGGATTCCATGGCCGATTGATCACTTATCCGATCGATTCCGGCGATCTCAGCTGGAATCGGAGCTCCGATCAATCGGCCAATTAAGAGTATCCGATCGCTGCATACCACCTTGTCCCACGGATTCCTGGACGATTCCGTGTCCGGTCACTTACTTCCCAAATGGCAAATCCCCCTGATGTATGCAGAATCGGATCAGAAAGACCAACATGTTGGTTCTCTGTCGGATCCGATTCTGAGCCCCCGATCAATCGGACGCAAACGATCGGACAAGGTGGGCTGCACGCGATTCCGGCACGATCGTTTCGCGTGCACGCGCCCGGAATCGATCGTCCCGGAATCCGGTCGGAATCCGACCCGTGTATGGGGGCCTTAAGGGTGGAATGCTAACATACAACTACAAGCTTTGACACAGGAGGAGAAGAGGACCCTGTCCAATAGAAGGACAAAGGGACCCTGCCTAATATAAGAGGTTGGGGAACAGAGTATTCAATAGAAGGAGAAAGGAACCCTGCCCAATCTAAGAGGTTGGGGAACAGAGTTTTCAGTAGAAGGAGAATGGGACCCTGCCCAATCTAAGAGGTTGGGGAACAGAGTATTCAATAGAAGGAGAAAGGGACCCTGCCTAATATAAGAGGTTGGAGAACAGAGTATTCAATAGAAGGAGAAAGGGACCCTGCCAAATATAAGAGGATGGGGAACAGAGTATTAAATAGAAGGAGAAAGGGACCCTGCCAAATATAAGAGGTTGGGGAACAGAGTATTCAATAGAAGGAGAAAGGGACCTTGCCCAATCTAAGAGGTTGGGGAACAGAGTATTCAATAGAAGGAGAAAGGGACCCTGCCCAATCTAAGAGGTTGGGGAACAGAGTATTCAATAGGTAGGGTAAAGGAAACTGTAGCTAGCACGTGATGCTTAGGGAAGAGAGGAAAATGGGTACACCAGATTGAATAGGTGGGGTTTCTGGGCTTTTTTATTGAGTGGGAGTAGATCGAACATTGGAACAGGGAGAGAGTTTCAGAGAGTTGAGCAGCCCTTGAAAATTCTAAAAGCCTTTCATGTTAAGGGGTTATTAGTGGGGACAACATCAGTAGATAGGAGGAAGAGCGAAGAGACCATTTGGGAAATATTTATGCAATGATGCATGATGAAGTCTGTCTCTATCACACAGTCATTTAAATTTTTTACTTCTGCCAGTGAGTCTTTTTTCAGCTTCCTTTAACAGAACAATTTGTTCAGCAACACTGAAAGCTAGAGGGCTAAGACAAACATTTTAATACTGACAGGGGTGCTTATAACAGTTCAGCTTTTGTTCATATAAATACATTCTTTATCTGAACAGCAGCAAAAAACTTAACAATGTTAAGATGGTTAAAATGGTTGGCAGCACTTAGAATTTGATAATCATCTTTGCAGTAAATTTGTATTTTACAGGGTTAGCCATAAATGAATGCAGAAATTTTAGATTTTCATTGATACCCTTTATTAGCTTCAGATGTTCAATTAAAGGTATCACTCCAAATTTACATTAGACACTTATGTCAAGTACATCTTTTGTGTATCCATGTCTTTGTTATGTGTCCTTCTTACACAGTGAGTAAGTATGGACACAAACGACTGATGTTTAGAACCAACCAGTGAGATGTGACATTGGGGTCTGTTTACACCTATTTATTTTATGTATGTTGATGGTCATCTGGACCCATTGTATATGATGTGCCTTTGTGTTGTCTGTAACTAGGGTCATGGTGACTAAGATCATATCTAGCACACTGATAATGAAAATAGCAAATGTGTATTGTAAATGGTGACCACTGTATTCCTGAATTTATATGGGGGGCTATATCTCATAACATAACCCCTCCTGATAATGTAGGGCAAACATAAGGCTGGCATAGGACATGGTGGGAAGACATTTAAGGCAGCATGGGGCTCACCTATAAGGTCATCTGACTATAAAAATGGTGGAAAGTCTTTTGGTATGCACTGGAAAACATATTGGGATTCAGTCCAGGTTGACTTTTGCGTATAAATTGTAAAATATTTAAATTACAGACATGGCAGGATTTTAAATGAATGCATTTAGATAGTGGATGGAATGAAACCACTGATACCATCTATAATTGTAGATGAACCTTATCCCCCAGCATGGCAGATAACTGCATATCCTTGTACTGTAGCTATTCTCAATGCCTGCCATATCTTCTTCATTTAGGTAATGAAGGGGCTGAGAGGATATTGCCTAAGGCAGCAGTTCTAGATTCTGAAAGGGGAGGCTGATGCGAGTCCACATGATAGACAAATTGAGAGCTGAATCAGCTCATCAGCACTGAGGTTTTAATGCGTAATGTACATCTGTGAGTGGGTGGTAATCATTTGCTTTGGGGGGCTAATCTATTTATATCCCCTCTCCCCCATCTCTTTCATGTATAATTTTTTTTTCCTTCTCTATTCCTGTCTTATCCGATTACCACCACCCCCTCTTTTGCTTTTAACTGTAAGCCATACATTTCCACAAACAGCTCAGTTAATGCTCTGTAACAATCGTGAGCCATCACAGGCAAACACCGATGATTGCATGCAATAAGATCTCAATAAAGCGACAATTAGGATGTCTTTGTCAGACGCTCTAAAACTGTGAGGAATGGCTACAGAACATTCATGTAAAATTAATTCCTGACTTTTTTTTGGGTTCATTAGAAGTTACAATGAATAATATAAAATGTCAGTCTGATGGTGCAATGTCTGAGCCAGCTGGTAATATGTCAGTAGATTTTTATGGACTGTAGACCTCTTCATGGCAGGTTTTTAAAGAGATTTTAAAGCTAAACTCTAACCTTATACAAACATCTAAACATAAAAGTTATGTATTCAGGAAATCATTAAACAATAAAAAATTTAATGCAAGCAGTGGAAGTGCCATATTTTTATGTGTGTCATGTAATCCTCTGCACAGCATAGCTTAGACTGGAGGTGGGGGGTGATGGCATAAGAATAAAAAAGGCTGACAGGAGGGGAGAGATGGGTTATGACTCCTTACTTTTTTGCATTTATTATCCAAGCACAGGCTGGGGGTAGAGAGATGACTCAAGTTGAATTGCAGTAGAGAAAAGTCAGGACTCTTGACTTGTTGTGCTGTCTAGCAGGGCTTTGTAAACTTTGGCAATGAATAACAAGGAATGCAAATATTTTTGCAGTGTAAATATACCTCTACCTTTAAAGTATTGTCCTGCCTGTATATGGCAAGTGCAGACACCAGTAATTTCAGCCTTATATCATAGGTATGGTTTGACAAAAGTGAGTGGCCAAAAACATCTGAAACCTGGAGATGATTGTCACCAGACGTAGCTAAAACTGGCAGCATCAAGTGATGGCCATGTGATGTTTATGGGTATCTTTAGTACAGCTTAGCATCTAAAAGCAGTATAAGGGGAATTTAGAGCTTTGAGAGCAGCAACAGGAGGCATAAGGAGGGGAAATGGAAGAGAAACAATTAGAACACTGTGCGCTCTACTTTCTGGTGCCAGCTGAAGAGAAGAGAATTTATACAAATTGGGTTGTTCTGCACTTGGAAGTCAAAAGATAAAAATATATGAGTTACAAAAGGAATTAGTTCAATTCAATTAAAGCGACACTACAAAAACTAAAACATTTAGATAAATACATCAAATTGTGACTACCTGCATCATTATTAGGCTTATTATAACAGAAGACATTCAGATAATTGCCTAAATGCCTCAAGAGCCCGGTCAACGAGCGATTAGCGTGTCCAATTGACAAACGCAACAAAAGTCATCCACTGGTCAGTCTTCTGGCTTTTTGCCCAATAGAAATGTCACAGGGTCATTATAAAAACAACCCAGGAGCGCCTTCATAACCTTCATTTTCCGGCCTCTGTGGACTGACAGCAGACTGGGAAATGACCATGTGACATGTCTGATGGCATTGCTCAGACTGGAGGGTAACCGCAAATGGTCAGTTTTTGTGCAGTGCCTAGTGTGCTTCCTCAGTGCTGGAGCACAATTTAAGATCACCAGTTACAGAACTGCATTAGAAAAAGAACATGGCAGCACACTTTGAATTTGCAAAGCACATCTTAACAAATCATCTCCTGGAAAAATGTCATCTGTTTAGACAAGACCAATGAGGTAATGTCTGGCTATAATGTACAATGCCACTATGGGGAAAAAACACAGTAAGGACACCTCATACCAACTGTCAAGCACGGTGATGGATGGAGATGGTTTGGGATTGACTAGAAGCCACAGGACCTGGGTACCTTGAAGTCATTGAGTTGACCATGAACACCTCTGTATACCAAAGATTTCTAAAGTCAAATATAAGGTAATTGTACCAGCTATCTTGGCTGATATTGGGCCAACAGGACACTGAACCCCAGGCACACCAAATATACAATGCAATGGCTGACATAAAAAAGGTTGGATGAGGCAAGATCTGTGCATGAACTTATTCCAGTAACCCTCAATGAATGGAAGCAATGTTGTAAAGTACAGGAGACCAAAATTCCTCCACCATGATGAGAAAATGCCTACAGAAGACAATGCTGGCATTGGTCTGACAAGCTATTGTCATGGTTTCTTTTTGTTTTTATTTTTACAAATAGCTTTTTCATTTTGGCTTAATTTTTTGTTGAATAATGAAAAGCTGCAAAATCTGTTCTTTCACAATCTGTTCTTTTGGTAAAGCTAAATCATTTTGGAAACTGCTTTAACTTTGCAAGAACGCATCAGCATTGTCCTGATACCAAAATACCAAACCAAATAAGTGTTGAGCTCGAATATTCGAATTGCGAATATATTCAATGAATATTCGCGATATTTTGCATTGGGAAGCCTATGGCCATGCATTGCAAATTTATGTTTGGAATGCGAAAATAAATACCACATGTGACCATTAATTTGGAAATAGCAATGAGATTTTAATTGTGAATATATATATCAAATTTAATGTTAGTAGAATAAATCGTGAAATGTCACAAATTCAAATATTGCCTATGCCGCTCATCACTATTACAAATCTATTGGTGGTAAAACAGGATATAGAATCCTCATACAGTATGTATTTTAAACACAGGAGGCTATCAAGGGACTGTGCCACAGTCGGTTTTCAGGCTGTAGCTGATCGACCTGTCATGGGGTCGTTTTTTAAACAACAGTCGAGCATCTGCACAATTTTGCAGGTGCTTTTTTTCTGCATGGCTGTGCGAGCACCTGGTTGTTTCACCCCCTACTGCGGACTGAAAGCAGCTCGGGAAACAACTGTGTAAATTAAGCCTTAAGTTAGCCATACACAGGTCAATTATTTTGCGATTTGATTTTCTTTTGATCTTCGATTCAATTTTTAATAGATCAATTCTTTCAAAGGAATCAATTCTTTCAAAGTAACCAATTCTTTCAAAGGAATCAATTCTATCATCAGAATCAATTCCACTTGTACGATCGACCAAAATTTACCAAAATGTCCAATCACCTTTTGATCAGTTTCATTTCAATCACATTTAGTCAATCGCACCAGGTGGGCAGGAAACAATTTCTGTTCTTTTCTGATTTTCGATCGATCAAACTGAAAAATCGAACCATGCATTGCATTGTGGATGTAAAGTTAGATTTTGTGATCACTTTATTATGCGGCTTACTATTCTCATTGTTGGACAGAAACTGCAGAGTGACAATCTCTCTGCTTCTGATAATTCTGGGACTCCCTCTGCTGTATTTGTGGATTATGAACATTCTTCATAAATTTAAGGGCAAAGTCAAGAGAAAGAAAAGCCCTGCTACTCTAGATGCCTTATTTTTAACCGACATTCTTTTATATTCACTGAGCCTTGGTATTTTGTTCCTTGGCCATTGTATCTACCAGTACTCTAACAAGATGGCTGCCTGAACACGAAGACACACTGTGGAAGAATTATATATAAATATATAATTATATAGGTATGTAAAAAAAACAACAATTTATAAAATTTTATTTCCTTGAAATATTAATATAGTCATAATAAAACACACACATTACAATGATCTGGTAGTCAAGGAATGTAAAGATCTACCAAATGCCAAACAAACAAGCAATTGGTTTAGGGAAAGCCACTGGCATGATGCTCTGTAATACTCTTTAATTTGTTGCGCTATAACACACATTATTGAGTGGTGTAAACAGCTGCGTGTTTTATCCTTTATAAAAGGCATCTGGTCCCATGATCTTACATAGTGTGTGCCCAAACACATCCACACAAAAGCTCTGGGATCAGCTGTAAATGGTTGTCTCAGTATTAACCCCTTGGGGGCATTGTGCCTAAAGGTACACTTTAAAACTGATTAGCATATAGATTAATCTACATTTGCAAATGCAAACTGTGCTGACCTAGACAGCGGTATTCCATGGAAAACTTCATGAGAGAGCAAACCACCTATCCAGCAGAAGTAGCTAAGAAGCTTCTCCATATATATTGATGAGTGGAGCTTAAAAATTTGTAAACCCTTTAAAATATTCTATATATTCATTGTAATATATACTATTATGTGTATTATAATTAAAAATATATTTGGTCATGTACTTATTTAAAAAAAAATATGATCCTTTTAACTATACACTTAGATAAACTTAGATTTTGAGAAGAACACCCCTTAGTATTTTGCATCAGTTTTCATTCCTTATGCTTGCTAACCACAGTGGAAGAACTACTGGAAAATTAAATAAATACAATGGGACAATGGCTCTGTATATGCAGGATAGTCTTGAATAACTAGCGAAAACAAGCAACTGCTAAATCTTGTCTTCTGTAGCTATGCATGAACATGTACTTACCTCGAATTCATAGCTTCAAATGAATGGGTGTTTACAGGAATATAACAGGCTCACAATAATGCATTACAGACCACTGTAGATACTTACTGTATACATATCTTCTTTCTTTTAGAAAGTGTGTAAGATACAAATTGCTGAAGAAAGAGCTTACACAGGGATACAGACATCTATGTTATAGTACAGATTGGCTATGTGTTGTCACATGCCCCTATATACCTGGAGGCACAGGGAATATCCTTTGACTCCTGATGCTGATTGGAGGTGGAATCAAAGAACAGATTAGCAAATAATGTTTGGAAGGAGGAGATATAAGCAAATTAGTTGCATTTTCCTTTAGATTTCCGTTAAAAGACTTGTTGGGACAAAAAATATTTAACTGTAGATAACTCCATGTGATTGCATGCAACACCTTTTACTTGTCTAGCATCTCAGAATGAAGTGAATTGGTTTCTGGGTACCATCTTTGCATTACTCCTCAGTTTGACATAATTCCATGATTTAATGCAGTGGAAGGGTCAAGTTGGACACAGGACTGATTTGTCTTCTAGCTGATGGGTGACTGATTTTAAGGTACTCTATAAGTTCCCATGTCAACATTAATGTTTGGGACTGGTAAGAGTTAAATTGGCCTCAAATGTATATTCTATAATTAATCAAACCAGGGACATCGGTTTCCCAATTTTTTTAAACAATGCAGTTACATGAACAGACAATAAAAAAAGCTTTAAATACAGGAAATTGCAAAGTATAAGACAAAGCAATTGTACTTTGAAGTGGAAGTTTTCGACATTTCCCTATTCATCCAACTGCCTTTCTCAATACAGAATCCTCTTATACTCCAATACTTATATCACTCTTAAAGCAGAACCGCTAACCTTAGCTAACCACATACAGTCCTAAAATTAGCATCTAGTTCCCTGAATATCCCCGGTGCCCTATGCCTGGAGTGCTTGCATCAAAACCAATCAGTCCTGACCTGAAATCATGCAGTGCCAATATTCTGGCGCCAGAAGGAAGCCCTCTGAATGTTTCCTGTTTGGGTTTCATAAATCTGCTTCTTTTCTCTATGGCTTTATTCATATTAGCTTCAGTAATATCCCCTTATAACATTTTTCTTCTAGACAGGACCTGTGACTCTTTCAGTGGCAAAGGCCATTGGGGAAAACAATATGTCAATGAATTACAGGCCGGTCTGGCAGGATATACAAGCAGTACAAGGAAACTCTGAGAATAATAGGAGTAAATAAGCATGACCTTGGCAGCCATGTCAGGGTCACATAGAACTCCGCAGCAGGTTTTGTCTTTCTATTCTAATGAGAGAAGATACACATGAATAGAGGCTATTATGTGTCCTGTTCCTTCTTCCTTATTCTCACAGAGAAGCTATAGACATCAGATAGTTATAATTGCGCAGCTTTTGTCATATTATCTGATGATGGTGGCATGAGACCAACTTAAGATATGTTTCCTTTCCATGTGGACTTTACGAGCAATGCAGGATAGGAAGCAATGTTAAGCTAGCCATACATGGTTCAACTGACATCAAATCGATCATCAATTCGATC
>CM070033.1:92148627-92164646 GCA_036250615.1 Ptychadena robeensis
GCTCATGAATGCACACGGTAAAAAATCACGTTATTTTACTGCGTTCATTGATGTCTATGGGCACGATCTGCCGCTGCGGCTTGCGGTAAAAAACGCAGGAACATGCTAGAATGAGGACAAGCTCATTTAAATTAATGGATGCAGCCACCCGCAGTCTCTGTGGGGCGGTTTAAATGTTGCCGGGGCGGTTTTTATGATGGTATTATCTATTAATGGATTAAAAACCCAGTGACCATCATTGACTACTGCTTTTATTCCTACCTTAAGCTGCATCTTTTGGCATAAAACATTGCTCAGCTATGTAAAAAACAAATAGCATTACTTACTCACTTCTTACTGTCATCTCCATACAGGCCTAGTCTGCATTACACCCAACAAATATTATAATGATGCTAATTAATACTTAGAATATATGTAATGATAATCCGGACACCGGATCACTTTGTTCAGCTGTTTCATTGACTTCATTGACTTTCTTGAAAAACGTAAGGGAATGTGGATATTAATCCTCCAGGTTTGAGAGTCCACAAACGATTATAGGAGGAAAATAAATTCAGACGGGTCCTAATTCTTTCATTTATCATTTTCTTTAAGGAGCTCTTGGTTGCTCTTTCTATCCTCCGCCTAGCAGTTAATTATATCTCAGATGTCAAGAGTGATTAATATGGTGCAGAATTCAATTCTCAGAGAAGATTATAAAGCAGTCCTGTTCATTCATAGGCTTCAGAATACAGGATCTTATATGAAATTCAGTTATTGCTTCTTGCCTTGCCTACGTCTTCAATGGGCAAAGCTTTGCCAGATTTCTGAGCACCATGTATAAATATTTACAGTGTAAAATCTGTGTGTTTGTCAACTGAATTGCATTTCAAATACTTAAGCCTGGTGATGTGTTTTTAAAAATGAAACATTAGGAATTGAAAGATACCTACCTATTTATGCGGTTATAGATACAGATAACGACATTGAATGTAAATCCTTTGCTGTAACATGACTAAATGAACTGCTTCATGCCTCTCTCCATAGGCTATTATCTTTTGTCTTCTATTGTTATTTCTATTTAGGCAACTAGTAATATTTGTTTTGTTATATTGTAATATTTTGTTTTGTTAACTTTTAAAAAATGTGAATACCTTGATATCTTATTTGATGGCTATATCTTAATCAATAGACCCAAATTGCTCTGGTCCATAAGGCATATGCAGGTTTAGGAGCTAGATATTGTGCCGTGGGTCAGTCTGGAGGAGGTGGTGTGCTGAATCTGCTTTACCTTGGATGCAAGACCAAATCACTCTCCTTGATATTTAATTTAACAGCATAGAAACGCTTTGTTGTACTAACCATTGGGTATCACCCTGATTGGCTGTTGCATTGATAACATAGGTTGAGGAATTCATGTTGGAATCCGGGTATATAATAAATCTCCATCATATTGATGTTGATATTGATTATATTTATTTGGCCATGCACTCATCAACCGGTGCATCGTCACCTTTAGATTAGGTATTAAAGGATTCATAATGCCAATATGGCATATGTCTTCTAGCCCAAAAAATGAAGGCCCCCATACACCTTTAGATTTCTCTGTCAGGTTTCCTTTAAATTTCTATTTGTTTTACCAAAACCATGTAATATGAGGGACTTTCTAAACCATCAAGTCTACCTGTGTTCAATCACAGAGGATCCTATACTACATAGTTGTTGGTAGATCTAAAGGATATCTGACAGAGAGATCTAAAGGTGTATGGAGGGCTTTAGGCAGTGGCTGTCTGATCTGCTGTAGATTCTAATACATGCTGTGCTAGCTTGCTGTGATAGTCATGTGAGATCATTAGAAGAGTCTGTAGTGCTGTACAGGACCAGCTGTCAGTCAGATGCATTCCAACTAGTTGCTATTGGTTACTGACCTTTGCACCTATTGCTAATAACCATGAATTTGAACTCCAGGCAGATCTAAAGGGCACAAATTACCACATCTCTTCATCAATTACAGAACCTTTAAAAATGTTTTTTTTTTATTTATGTAAGTACATGATTTTTGCAGTCTATGTAAAGCAGAGCTGAAGAGCTGAAGAAGAGACAAGCAACTTAAGGAGCTTATCGGCTGTAGATGTGGTGCAAGGACCAGCATTTTTATGCAGAAAGCAGAATAGTCATAGTCACTAATAATTGTTTTGCTTCCACTCCTTTTGATTTCACATTTACAGGTCAGGGGATGGACAAAGTCTGTAAGGGTTACAAAACTGCAGCAGATTAAAATTCTGGGTCTCTGCCACTTTTAAATGAATATAACTTTGTGCTAGATGGCAATGTCCATTTGGGGGAATCTGGAGGTCTGCATATAGTCATGGCTTTCAAAAACATTTTTTTTTATTTGAAGTAGTAAAAGGCTATTAGCATCTACTATGAAAACCATTAACTTATTTATAAAACCATTCAAACAGTTTATTTTATTGCTGTAAAACATACCAAGTGAAGTTGAGAGCAAGCACATCTATTATTACCATAATGGGCACTTTGCAGCATTCCACAATCTGCTTTATTCTTTCTCCGCTGACCCATATTTCATGGCTAAGTGGGGGAAATTGATTTAGAAAAGCTACTCCTGGTAAATGGCAACTCATTTTTCATCTAGGCACAGGTATACAATATCTGGGTTTAGACGAAATGTATATACTTGACCAGAACTAAATGGCTTTATGATTTCTTGTACTAAGGTGCTGTGCATGACGCAGGAGAAGAAATGAAGCAGATAGAGTGAGGCGGGGAACGGCTGGTAAATTATTCCATGCACAAGCAATATTCCCTCACATTGGAGCAGATGTGCGCGTGACACTCTGATATCTATCACAGTGACAGCAAGCTCAAGGTGACATTGGGCAGAAACAAAACAGAATCAAGCTGTCACTACACTCAAAGATGATAAGCCTTGTACTACACCAACTGTGTCCAAAGGAGTGGTTCCACGGAGAAGGGGGCCTTGTTTGGATGTACTGCATAGAAATCATCAGTTATTTTGTAACTCAGTAAAGTAGGAGTACACATTTGTTTGATCACTGCTACTGATTCTAAGAAATTAGATTGATACCACCATCTCTAAATTTCAAAATAGATTCAGCTTATACTTTATGAACAATACTTTAGTGGCACCAGATCATTAGACCAATTCAAGCTTGTTGAACATACTTTTTCAAAAGTCAATAAAATGGAGCTGTCTGTAGGAATATTTTCACATTAAGCCAAAGGAATAGTTATGAGGTTAGGTAATGATGGTGGACCTAAAGACTTGAATTGCAAAAGGCATAACCCCAAAGGTATTCAGTAGGGTCAATATGAGGGCTCTGTGAAAGCCATTTGAGTTCCTCCACTCCAGATACCATATCTTGATATCTATGTTTTGGTCAAGAGAAAAGGGGATCTCAAAAATTTTTGTCACACAATTGCAGGCTTTCAGCATTGCAGGCTTTCAGCATACCATCAGCATTCAGTAGACATATTGACTCAATTAGTAGCCATATAGTGTAACAGAAATTGATTTGGTCTTATATTATGCTGAAGAGCTATAGCCCAAATGCTTATATTTAGTTAGTAGAGTAGGGGTTAAACCACTGTCAGTTTAATAGGTAACTTACCTTCATTTTGTGACAAAACAGAAAGTGGGAAGAGAGAGCAAGTGTTTGCTCATTTGGATATCTGACATCTCACTCCACAAATAGAGATCTCTCATAATTTGCTGTATTTGTGACAATGTTCATATACTTTTATGGTCTTGGATGAGGACAGAAGATTTGGGGCTTCCTTCTGTAATGGAAATCACTGACTTTACCAAGTTTGGTTGTGTTCACTTTTACGATAATTACGATTAATAATTACAAAATACATATATATATTTTTTTCTAGAATCTCCGTTGTGGTACAACAGGCGTGGTGACCTTTATCCGTGGTAATACGTTGCACGTGGCTTGGCTGGGAGACTCCCAAGTAATGTTGGTTCGAAGAGGACAAGCAGTAGAGCTTATGAAGCCGCATAAACCAGACAGAGAGGTAATGCCCTCCTACTTGAGTTTCTTAAACATTTATAACATGACAAGTTTAGATGTGTGAAATGTAAGGCCTTTCTCTAATATGTTCAGAGGACTGAACTGCTCAAGCTGTATTCAGGGATGTGATGAACACTTGATGTAAACCTTACCATATTTTGTTAGCAATCCATTTACCAAGAAACCACATGACACTCTTATTGTTCACATTGAATACTGCAATAATCACTTTTTGCACTGCAATACTCAATTTTTGACTGATTCAACGTTTTGAAAAGCTAATTTAGCAGGTTTTAGAAGATCTGAGATGCTATTCATCTTATTGTTGATATAACATGTTAAAGAGCATTACATTATACACTATAGAAAATGTTTTTCATAAGCTCTACCTAAACTCGAGAACAACGTTTTTGTTGATTTGAGGGTTGCAATATGATTTTTAATTACATTAGTCTTTTTTATCAACTGGTCATCTGTTACATGATAAGCAAGGAGGGGAGAACATAGTGTACATTCACATCACTGTATTGCAGTAACCTTATGTTTAATATTTCATTTGATCTGAAGAAGAAGAAGTTTGCAGATGTTTTTTCTTTAAATACTTTGCAAGGGAATGCTGTGACTCTGGGATAGAAAGTGTGATGGTCAGATCACCAGTCCAATGACTGGTTAGCTCTAAATGTGAGCTCGTTCAATTGTTTGGATGTCATTTGCTTAAAATTACAAAACAAATCAGACTTTTAACAATGATTGTTATTGTAACAAGCATGGAAATTATGGAAGCAAAGTTGGCTCTTCAAAATCGAATACCGCTCAGGCCTATCTGTTCATGTGACAGATGCGTGATTCTGTTTAGTGTCAAACATTGCCAGAAGGTGAAATCCCTTTAGGGTCCATAAATGTGTTTCTACATCCTAAAGTAGGATCTAGTTCAGTTGTTATGGGAGAATTAGTCTCATTGCTCAAATAAATTAAAGGCTTATGATGGAATTACTCTTTATATATATATGTTTTATAGGTATTTGGGCTAATTATATCCTGTATTTGTGTAGGATGAAAAACATCGCATAGAGGCCTTGGGAGGTTGTGTTGTCTGGTTTGGAGCATGGAGAGTTAATGGAAGCCTGTCTGTCTCCCGATCTATTGGTAAGAGATTGACTTTAATTAATTCTTTCCTCTTTTCTTTGTCTCTTTATGACTCTAATTTTAATTAAGTGTTTGATGGTCTCAGACATACAGAAATCTAAAGAAACACCAAAGAGAAGACAAATTACATAGGGAAATCCTTAGTCATCTTACCTACGATGCAATTAAATAGCAAAGGCCCTAGGACTCTATTTACTGACATGAATAATGTCCTCGGCATTCATTATGAAACCATAGGCTTTATTTACCCTGTAGATCTTTAGATATAAAACACATGAGCAGCATGATAATTGAAATAAACAGTGTATTTAAGATAAATTACCATATATACTTGAGTATAAGCCGACCCAAATATAAGCCAAGCTTATAATTTTACAAACTGAATAACATGAGTATGGTTTGAGGGTTGGAAATGCAGCAGCTAAGGCACAGAAACACACAATGCAGGTGATTTGTGAAAAATTTTAATATAATCTAAAAGTTCCTGTATTTCAGTAATGCAACTTAAAAGGTGAAACTAATATATGAAATAGTCTGATTACATGCAAAGCAAGATATTTCAAGTCTTTGTTATAATTTTGATGATTATGGCTTCCAGCTTATGAAAACCCCAAAATTTCAGAAAAATGGCAGACCTTTGAAAATATAATCATACATATGTACACAATACCTTTTGCACCAATTACTGCCTCAGTGTGGCATGGCATGGATGATCAGCCTGTGGCACTGCTGAGGTGTTATGGAAGACCAGGATGCTTCAATAGTGGCCTTCAGCTCTTCTACATTGTTCGCTCTCATGTCTTTCATCTTTCTCTTGGCAATGCCCTGTAGATTATCTATGGGGTTCAGGTCAGGTGAATTTGCTGGCCAACCAAGCACAGTAATCTCATGGTCATTGAACAAGGTTTTAGTACTTTTGCCAGTGTGGGCAGATGCCAAGTCCTGCTGGAAAATGAAGTCAGCATCTCCATAAAGCTCTGTGTCTGTGGAAGGAAGCATAAAGTGCTCCAATATCTCCTGGTAGATGGCTGCGGTGACTCTGGACTTAATGGAGCATAGTGGACCAACACCAGCAGATGACATTGCTCCCCAAATCAACACAGACTATGTAAACTTCACAATGGACTTCAAGCATCTTGGATTGTGTGCCTCTTCATTCTTTCTCCAGACTCCTTGGTTTCCAAATGAGATGCAAAATTGTCTCTCATCAGAAAAGAGGACTGTGGACCACTGAGCAACAGACCAGTTCTTCCTTTAGCCCAGTTAAGCCGCTTCTGACATTGTTTGATGTTCAGTAGGGGCTTTACAAGGGATACAACACTTAAAAGCCTGTGTCCAGGATCCGTCTGTGTGTGGCGGCTCTTGATGCACTAACTCCAGTCTCAGTCCTCTCCTTGTGTAAGTCACTTTTGGCCTTTTCCTGACAATCCTCTCCAGGCTGTGGTCATCCCTGCTGCTTTTGCACCTTTTTCTTCCACACTTTTCCCTTCCGCATAACTTTCTATTAATGTGATACAGCACTTATGGAACATCCAACTTCTTTTGCCATTACCTTTTTGAGGCTTTTACTCCTTGTGGAGGGTGTCAATGATGGTTTTCTGCACAACTAGCAGGTCAGCAGTCTTTCCCATGATTGTGAATCCTACTGAACCAGAGTACTTGCAGTATTTCCACAGAGCTGCAGGCACACAGAGCCTTTCTGGCCCCGTATCTTCGACATCATCGGTGACGTCAAAGGGGGCGGTGCCATAGAACTTCATGTTAATGGAGGGGTATAGCTTTTCTCCCCACACACCGCCGGCATCTAATTGACAACGGTAGTGTGTAGAGGGATGGGGCGAGAGCCAGCAATCACGGCAAAGTACACTGTTTGTGCACTGATTGCCAGGGAAACGTCTTTACGTGCCATTTTTTATGGCCCCTAACTCCCAGTGGGTTAAGTTGAATTACTGAAATACAGGAACATTTGGAATATATTCAAATTTTTTGCAAATCACCTGTAAATTAACTTTTGTGTTAGTGTTACATTATTTCAACTAACTAATTTGTGAGGCAAAGCATCTGAACATGATATCTTCACCAAAATTGCTGGAGATGTAGAGAAGGATACATTAAGTTCAAAGCTAAGTCAACTTTGAACCTTAAGTGCGCATGACTATGTAGAAAATCTGTAAATATGTACCAAATTGTAATTTGTTCTGTTAACCTGGTAAAACTGTCCTATTTGCTAGTGTAATATTAATCATCAATATAATATCAGAGAAAATCTGTAAAGCAAGACTTTTACAATTCTATATTTATTATGATATGTAAATGTATATTACTTAATATAGAATAAAAGCATCTGCATGCCTGCTGTAAATAAAGGGGAATAAAAGTAATTTTGTATGCCCTTTTATGTCATTTAAAATGTAATTTTTATCATTTATAGAGCAAATTACCCTCATTAATGTATCTGTGACTTTGAGCATTGGAAAAGTGTGTTATGAGGGTGTTTGTGGTCTATAGACTGCATGTTTTTAAACATGGTGGTGATTTTTTGACAGTTTACTATAGTTAATCTTTTCAGATTGAAATATGTGTATCATTTTGTATGGTTTATGGGTATGGCAGATAGATAGATATGATGACAATAAATTGAATTTAAACCACATGTAGTTGATGTTCTGGCATTCTTCTCTTGCAGGAGATGCTGAACATAAGCCATATATCTGTGGTGATGCAGACTCCTGTACCGTGGCTCTTGATGGTTCTGAAGATTATCTAATTCTGGCTTGTGATGGTTTTTATGATACAGTTAACCCCGATGAGGCAGTAAAAGTCGTGTCTGACCATTTGAAGGAAAATAATGGTGACAGTAGCATGGTCGCCCATAAATTGGTTGCATCAGCTCGTGATGCCGGCTCCAGTGACAACATTACAGTTATTGTGGTGTTTCTCAGGGACCTAAATGCTTCATCCAACACAACCGAGGAGAACAACCAAACAGAGAACTCTTTTGATGGGGGACAGGAAGACAATGGAGATGACAAGGAGAATCAAGGGGACTGCAAAGGATCCTGGCCACTTCATCAATGTTCAGCACCAGCTGACTTAGGAGGTTATGAAAGTCGAGATTCCTTCACAGACAGAACTAGTTTGAACTTTGGTCCTGATATACAGATTTTAGAGAAACAAGACTATTTAGATCCTTTGTGTGGAGAAAAGGGCAAGCCATATAATGCCAAACGCTTGTCGTGTTCCCGAGTATCCAGAGCTAGCTCACCAAAGAGAGCAAATGGAAGCAAGGATTCTGTGAAAAAGGAACCTTTAGAAAGTCCTCCAGCTCTTAGAGAGAAAGAGTGTGATGAAAGTGTTTCAAGAAATGCTGGCTTGGGATATGTGAATATCGTAATGCCCCAAAAGGAAAGTTTGATGTGCTCTCAAAAGTTAAAGGATGAATGTTTGGAAGTTATGGTGAATGGTCCATCTTTTGCACCTCCTCTACACTCCAGGAAAGGTGGGAGTAAGGCAAAGCCAAGGTTTTCAAAGATCCTATATTCTCAAAAGCCTTCTCACAAAGCACGGTCCACTTTATCAATGCCAGTGAAACACATTGGCAAACATAGGATATCAGTTCATCACCCTGTAGCTTCTAAGAAAAATAGTGTTAGGGGTCATTTCATGAATAGAGCATTGCTTAAAGAGAGCAATTGTATAGCACTGGCAGACCTGCATAGGATCTGTCAAGCGTAAGAGAAAATCTGATTAATTCTGTGTGTTATTGTAGTGCTCCAGTGATTTAGGTTAGATAGACCCATACTTTAATGGCATCCTTTTCCTAACTTAGTGTATTGATCTCACCCCAAGCAGTGCTCAGCGTGGTGCTGGATTTACATGTAGACGGACATTTCCACAGCTTTCTGAGGTGTCCGCTTGATTCAATTGATACACGAAGGCATAACTGTATCACAACATTTAATCCTTTCCTTTACTACATGCAGCAATTAGGGAAAATAAAAACAAGGATAATGTAGTTTATACAATAATATACAATGTGTGCTGTGAGCAGATGATCAGATGGCTGATTAGTGTCAGAACCACAGTGTATTCTATATTAAATGTAGTACAAATCGTGTTGACACCAACCAAAATGTCTTTTCTGTGAGTCTCACATGAGTACCCCTGTGGTGTTGTGGTCCTGGCCATTAGCAAAAAGACAAAAAAAAAGGTTTTGTGCTCAGAGTTAAAACTTGCTGGTCCATACAGAGGTTTAAGGCTACAGCATTGACTACATTTGTTCCAGGAATTCAATCAGTATAAACAGAGAGATAATCGTACAGGGAGTATTGTGGCTGTCACTTGTGATGTGATTTCCAAATATACCCATGCCCTGTACTCCAAATTACTACTGAAACTGTATATTTACCTCCAATTATAAGTATACTTTATATTTTAAGTACAAAAGAATACTGTCCGTTATTTTTATAGTTTTTAGATAGATGTCACACTTTATAATGGCAATAAGGCACTGCTGGAGTCCAGTGAGCTATAGCCAATTTTAAGCGATTCCAGCCAACCTCTACATTGTGAGGAAACTCAGGTATTTAGGGCATGCCGTCAGTAACTACATTATAGAACCCATCCCATTTGGTATAAAAGAACTTCATAATCCACTATTCATTAGCTCAACTGAAAGTGGATTTAATCATGAGGAATCTGATCTGAGGTCAGCTCATGTCTTTTGTTTCAAACCCCAACATGAGAACAATAACGCACAAATGAAGTAGCATCCTTACTATGAACTCTAATCAAACAGCCAAGAAAAGTGTTTATTCCTGTGTTACCACCTCATGTATATTTAATTATCGAGCACAGCATGTTCCTTTCCATATGGGTTTGTTGACCTTCAAGCTGCCTTAATTTCATGCATCATGTTTCCTTTGCAAAACTGACTAGTGACTTCACAAAACTATTATGATCTTTAAAAATCTCTTCTATAATTGTAGTAGCTATAGGCGCTTTGTAATTTCTCAGTCAATAGCTAATTAATGAACACATCAATTTAGCCTCTCTGTTCATTGAATATTTAAATTCAAGCCCAAAAGCAATGTCGTGAGATACATTTTGTCACTTGCTGTGAATGGTAAGATCATACTTGTTTTTTAATGAAAACAAGATTGACTTGACATAAAAAGTCATTCATATGCAATCTGTGAAGAAATCCAAACTAAATTTATACAGAAAACTGAGAAGCCATTCCATGTATGACAGAATGCTTTCTGGTAAACTTGCAGATTAGGGAATCGGGAAAACATTTGGCGCTGGATGTGTTGCACTTTGCAGTATAACACTTATAAGCTACAGTATGTATCACTATAAACGTAGGACATATATAATACCTCACAATATAAAATCCATACATGCATAACACACACATACAGATAATTTTATATTACAAAATTTCCAAAATCCATACAATCAAATATACTCAGAAAACATTTTTCAAGTGTGGTAATGGAATTATAAAGTCACTGGCAGATAAGCTGACTCTGTACCCTCCTTCACTCACCACTCCCTGAACATCGCTATGTCCTCCTACATGTATAACACTTTCAAAATATTTCCTTTCCAGCAACAAATACTATCACTCTCCTGGTACATGGTATCACTCTCCTGGCATTCCACTATCTACACTTGCCCTCTACAGCCCATTATTAATGCTACAGCTATATCAGGGGTGGGCAAACTTTTTGACTTGTGGGCCACATTGGCTTCTTACTTTGCTGGACCAAGAGCCATAGGTGTGCCAATTTCATGTGTGGTGGCATGAATAATGATGGTGGTGATGTGTAATAGGCCATGTTCCTGCACTTTATTTATTTATTGCAATGACCAGAGATAGTTCCTAGAGACTGCCTGTTGTTGCCATGAGGATGCACCCACTGCAGTGTCCCCAAGGCAACATTTGGACACCTCTTGGCATTATGTGCACTCATTGCAGAGAACAAGCAGAGGGGAGCATCTTTTCAACAAGGTGACAAAGTTCTGAAAAAAAGCTAAATGGACCTGAGCTGGACCCTGGGCCTTAGTTTTCCCACCCCTGAGCTAGACCTATTTATACTTCTCACTGTTCATCATCCAGATCTACTCTCTGCAAATCTCTACAATGGTTACACTCGACTCTTTTTTTACCTATACAAAAATACACCCCTAATTGCCTTCTCTGCTACTTAAAGTATCTAATAACTCATAACCTCTTCCCATGCACATCTTCAAGACTTCTCTAGACCTTTCACATCATACTAGCTTTGCTACTACCTTTACAAATGATCCCACATAAACCCACCTTTTCAAACTAGCTTATTTATCTTACGCTCTCTTATCCATTAGTAATCTGCTACAATGCTATGCTCCCCTTGGATCTTCTCTCTTCTACTGTTGTGTGTATGACAGCCGAGAATCTAGAGAAACTTTAAACACTTTATATTCTCTTCTACTTGTTAACTCTATAAAACTGCATATTAATGTACCATCTACCATAATGTACCATCTACCATCTTCATTCACTATTTGTTGATATCAGCGCCTCAGTGATATATATGACATACCACACAACTGGGTAGCTGTAAGACCTGCCAATTCTACTACCCTTAAGCACATATTGCTCTAAACTCTACCCTTATACCTCTACTACCAAATAGCATGATCATAATATACACATATATAACAAGAAGTCTTGGAAGAATGATCATTGCATGGGTCTTATAGAGGACCCAACACATAGAGATTATGTGAGCTTCCATTGCTGACATTCTAAATAATACTACTTGTCAGGTTGGTGTTTTGATACTATCCTCCAGTAAATATGCAGCTAAGGTGTTCATCTCACTGTTTGACAGCTTGTGCTACACTTAGCTCATGTGGTGAACCGACTGAGGCCAATAGAGCACTCTTTTTCATTCAGGCAATCCACGTTATTTTAATTATATTAAGAAATAATCCCCAATCGGAGAGGTTTAGAATTGATTTAATGCTTGAGAATGGCTGACTTTCTTCTCAGTTACCATAGTCCACATTTTTGTGCCACTCGGCATACCCATCCTCAGGGTTGAATTTCCACCTTACAGTAGAACATTGCAATTAGCAGAGATAATGGGGGATCAGGTGAGACTAGCATCATCTCCTTTCTCTATAGGCTTTCTCTCATCTATTACCTAGGGAACCATTCATGAATTATACACTGATGTGCGTACATCTCGACAGGCTGCAGATAAAAGAAACTCAGCAAGGACATTCAGTGATTATTTTTAGCTACAAAAATATGTATTTTAATATTTTACAGATTGACCAAATCATATTTCTATGATTATTTCTTATATAAAGATTAAAGCTGCAAGTGCATTAACCTTGATCAATTTCATAATTTCCCTTGTAGAAGAACTCACAGATTTTTTAAAGATGAAAAACTACAAGGGAGGGGACAAGAGGTAGAAAAGCAAAAAGGAAGAATGTAACTGCCAACATCTGTTTATCACATTGTAAAGCCCCCCATACACGGATTTCTCCCGACTGATTTTTCTTCCGATTGTCACCAGATTTTCACTTAAAATGTTATGGTCGATCGGTCGGTTGGCACTAAAGATCGGAATTCGAATTATCACCGATCGATAGGCCAGACACTATTTCATTTACATCAGCTCGACCAAAATTTACGAACAGGCCCGAAGCGGTTTCAAACAATTTTTGGTCGATTTTGAGAAATCGTGATCAGTCGGGTACATAATTCCACATTCGATTATTCTCCTGATCGATCACCCCCACCGACCATGCTGGTCGATCGGGCAAAATTCGTACGAAACATCGGAACGTGTATGGGGGGGCTTAAGCCAGGCAAGTCCTCAAGTCCCACCAACATTGCATGCTTTGTGGATTTCTAGATAAGTAGGCTATATAGAACAGAAACAAAATGGTAACTTTTATTTGTAAGCTACTGATCCCACCACTCCCCAAGCAACACCTAACAATCAACATTTCTTCTACCAAAACCATGTAATATGAGGACCTTTCTAAACCTTCCAATCACTATAAAATCTATCAGGGAGGCTACTTTACTGCATAGATGTTGGTAGATCTAAAGGAAATTGTATGGCATGATCTAAAGGTGTATGGGGCATTTAACAATATACCGTAATCTATATTGCGCATTCAGCACTGTAGAGTAAACACAATTTTTAAAATCCCTAGCCTTGTTCTGATGGGAGGCGTTAGGTCCCATCGTCCCCATAATGCTGCAACCTTGGAAACTCTAAACTGTATGACTCCTAGATTTGATGGTCATGTCATATCAGATTTCCTCCTCCTATTGAGCTCTATGAGTCTGAGGTCTTATAAGACTTCCAAGTTCCAGACATATGGAAAATGTTAGTAAGTAGTGACATGAGCAACACTGTTATGTATGTATTTGTATTACATTATATTACATTTGTATGGGTTTGTATTATTTGATAAGGTACTGTAATTGCAAACGTTATTGATTAATATAAGGCAGTTTTAGTTTCTTGACCTGAGAAAATATATATATGCCAGTGCAAGGATCTCAGCATTCAGTTGTATTTGAGTATTTATATCTTATTACCTAATGGTTACCCATTCCCTACAATGTGCCAAATATGTCTTTTGTGGATCCAGATAATGAAGTGTAGACATATCATGCATGTCTGAACTACTATACATGGCATTTGAAACATTGGGTGACATGAATGTGGAAGTGTCTAAATTACCAGAATATATATATAAAAAAAAACTATTGTTGCAGTATTCCTATGATTTAATGATAAATTTGTATACAATTGGGCAGGATAAGCAGTACCTGACAGGAGAAAGTATACATCATTGAATAGTGTTGATCGCGAATTTCTAATCGCAACTTTTTATTGCAAATATCTGCACTTTGAGAATTCGCAAAGATCGTGAATATAGTGCTCCATCTTTTAATATTCAGTACTCAGAACTACCATGAATTGCGTTCGTATTATACAAGTGACGAGTTGCGCAGTGAAGGTAATAATGACTGGAGATCATGAATTCTCAAATTTATTGCAAATATTAGTGAACCATTCGCAATCTTTTGTGATATGAGTATTGCCTTTGCTGCTCATCACTATTGACAATTTTATGGCAATGGAATTGCATGTGGGATATATTAGATAGCAAGTGATAAGTCAACTGTTGGGTTGTTGAGTCCTATCATTTTTCCAAGTAGGGTTTGGTCATGAAAATGGTGTCAGAATGCACAGATGTCTGTGTACGGATTATGTAGGCACAAAGAAGACAGAGACAGTATACCCTGTCTCTACAACAGGCATCCAAGTCTTAGAATTGCACCATGAAGCAATGGGTAATGGTGGTTTAGATCATGTAGATGGACAGATACGTTGTTTACCTAGGGAAAAGATCACTTTAGGAAGAAGGCATATATTTTTACCATTAATACTTTCCCACAATAGACTCCAACAAGTTCTGCAGTATCTACAAGTAGCCTTGTAATAGACTCAAATCCATATCATTAAGTTGTCTACATGAATTATACATTGCCTCCACATATTCACATCTCTGTTAAGGAATGGCCCCGATTAAGAATAGATTCTTGGAGTTACTTGGAGTAGAACACATATGATTCTGCAAGACTAGAATTGCTCAATGTACCAAGAAATTAGGAAGGGCAGTTGAACACAAGTTGACCAGAAAAAAACGGAAACAGCAGGAGCAGACTAAGAATAAGAGATCTGAAACAGGATACAATTGTAATCTGTTCACTAGAAAGACTGTTTGAAAAATGCTAGCTATGGCACATCTCATTTCTGTGGCATTACAGTATAAAACTATGAAACCTATGTATACTAACAGTAGTGGTTAACCAGTTCACCAGTTACACCATTCTATTCTATGTGTTAGATGACTGATGTTGTTTGTGAATACAGTGTTCTCTCCATCCCACCGGTGATTAGAAATCTGTGCCCTTATTTGCTGCTTGCTGATGTAAGCAATAACTACCCCTATAACTAATATATAACATCTTTGTATATTGTAATCTATGATGGTATGACTTGGTGATAATGTAAAGAAAATATTAGACCGTTCTGAAAATATAAAATATTGTATTTATTACCTGTCAATGCAGAGGTGTATTCCTCTGGTTCTGTGTTATGTAGTGTGTTCCTAATAGTGCTGGTGTGATAAGAAAAAAAACAGAAAAAAAACTCAAAAAATATGAAAAAAGGAAAAAAAAAAAAAACTGTACACAAACTGGAGTATCCCTTAATAACATCTGGTAGAAATTAAAATAGAATGTTGGTTTTAAGAGATTATATACAAGCCATCAACCTAACACTGTTCAGAACTCGCTTGAAAATGATTCACTGTGAGTTGATAGACACCAACGCCTGTTGGTTCGCTTGTACACACATTAACGTGTTTCAGTTTGAAGGCTCCTGCATCCCTCTCCCATTGCTTGCAGCAGTACTTGGCTTGGAAGACACGTTCTTATACATATGTAAATATTTTGTTTGCCTAGAAGTGCCATCATTTGACCAGAAAATAGCTTCACAGACTGTAAAAAGAATAAAATGACTCAAACCTGGCAATCTGCATTCAATATTAAAGTTACTTCTAGTCTACACGTTACACACCCTTCCTCCATGACAACCATTTGGTTGTTTTATTAGAATCAAATATCTAATAAAGTTGTTATTTGGTTTTCATACTCCACTAGGTTCAACTTAATGATCAGCTGCTAACAAATCTGAACACACTGCCTGTTAGATTGTTGTACACTAAAGCACATGATCGTGG
>CM070033.1:92164657-92175641 GCA_036250615.1 Ptychadena robeensis
CCCCCCCCCCCCCCCGTTTGTACATTTTGTGTCCTGCTTACTCTAACCAGAATACAGATAACACTGTATATAAACCAGACTACATATGTGTTGAGTCATTAACATAGCGATTTCTCTTCTACAGTGTTGTGTTTCAAAATCTACATGTATGGTATACAAGGAGTCGAATATATGTTCAAATTGACTTTCTTTCATTTCCACTTTATTTTAAAGAGCTTACATGCACTTTTTACTGAGACTTCATTTGTTTTTCCGTTGTAAAACAAGTGCACTCTTCACTAATTGGATGAAGCTAGTTTTGTTTTAAAAAAGAAAACACCCATCTGTGTATTAACTAAAATGCAACTTGTTCTATCAGATATGAATAAACCGTTGTTGGGATTTGACCAGTATAGTAATAATAAAATAAAGCTATAAGTAATATCTCATCTCTCTTTATTGAAATGTGTTGTGATTGATTACACATTAATCTTGAAAGTGGAATTTGTTTGGACATTATTTTTTTTTTTTTTTCGGTCTGTAAAATGGATGGAGAAAAAAAAAAGGGGGAAACTCCAATAATCAAAGCTGTTTTTGATGTTTTGAAGCACTGGTAATGTTATTAGCAGAATCGCTGGCAGGCTAGTATACAAGCAAAGCCAGTGGGTTTTCAAACATCCTCGGCATAAGAGGACAACAACATAGGACCAATTTCTTACAACAATTTTAAATCAACCTAGTCCTGGAATCCAAATAAAAATTGTAAATTGCTATATAACCGCTTATATGCATCTCTCCAGGAAAAAGACTTTTGCTCTTTATCGAAGAACACGGCAAAAAACGTGTGAATGTCTAACCCTCACCACTCTGGTGTGATCCCCAACTAAAAGGTGGCCATACATGTTTAGATTGGCGGGCGAACGCACTGTGGTCGATCTACCACAAAATTAGTCGCTAATCTAAAGCTGTAATTCAGCCATAAATCTGTCTACGGCATTACGGACATGATCGCTTTCATTACTTTGGATGGGGACTAGTGCACACAAAAGGGTGCCCGGCTGATTCTCTGCAGGTCCAGCTGAACTGCCAGAAGATCAGCTGCTATTCTAAAGCTAGGAACACGCGGCTTGATTTAAGCATACAATCGATGTAAGATGAGATGAAGAACCTCGATTTTGGTATATTATCTATTGTACAATGTGCGCTATAGTGTCATACAATCGTAGTACAATATCGATGTAGAAAACATCAATTATTGACTAAAGTAGTCGATGCCATAGATGCCCTACAAACAGTAAACTATCACTTCCTCGAATACAATTGTACGATGAAAATGAAAAAGTAGTTCGATGATGGTACATCGAACAATTATAGTAGATTGTACCATGTGTCCAGGCTACGATTTTGGTACAATCGATGTAAATTTTCATTGATTTACATCGATTGTATGCTTAAATTTAACCGTGTGTTCCTAGCTTAAGTGTCTGTGGACGGCTTTAGGCTAAGTCCCCACTTAGCTGATTAGTCGCCTGCGCTGGCAGTTAATCGCCTGAGGTGGTGATTTTCAATCCTATCAATGGGGACAAGCCCATTGAAAGTAGTGTAGGCAATTGAAAACCGCCAGCCAAAGATGGGAAACATAGCATAAGGCAGTGGTGGGCAACTGAGTTGATATGTAGGGCCACAAGTGCGGCTCTCGGCATCACTAAAGGGCCGACATACCTCAGCAGGTGGTGGACCAGATCCCAAAAGGCATCACCCAACAGCACTCACCCTGCCCCTGGGTGCAGCGCTCATATGTAGACCTGGTTTCCATGATCAACATTGACAATTTTACTGATTTAGGACTGCCAAGGTTGATTAGGAAAGCTGGGTCAGCGTGTGACCACCTCAGGATGCCAGTAAGCTAACCAGCAGCACTAAGGATTGTGGGGACCTAAAGAGGGAGGATGTAGCACAAAAGTTATGGTTTAATGCAGTGTGTTGCCTTGATACTAAAAACCTTGATACTAAAAGGTTGGTGACCCCTGATCTAATGACTAGAGACTATCACAGGATTTTGTCTAGCTTTATTTGGGAGTTAATTGCAACATGGTAAAAAAACACCAAATTTGCTGGACATGTAGAAAACGCAAGTCAAAATTTCCACTTCCTTTATGCAAAAACATGTGCTAGAGCAAGATTTTTTGCAATGTTCCTACAACCCTTCTCTACAGCTACAGGTTGTAGGTTATAATATGTTCAGGCACTTTGTAAGGTTTATTGGGGCTTTTAATTGCAATTCTACCATACAATTCCTGTACAATCAATTTTTCTATTACCAAAACCATGTAATATGAGGAGCTTTCTAATCCTTCCAATCACTATGTATTCTATCAGGGAGCAGCGGACACTACATAGTTGTTGGCAGATCTAGTGGAAATGTTATGGAGTGATCTAAATGTGTGTGCTTATCTAACAAAGTTGCCTAGTTACATTAAAAAAAATGCCATCTTCAATGGGAATCTAACATGCACATGTGTCTCCATTTACCAGAAATGAAAATAAAAGCCAGATACTGCTTATCAAATGTATTTCATTGTGCTGCCTAAAGCACATGTGCCTGTACATGAGTGGAAGGGTTGACAATACTGAGGATGAAGCCAAACCCAATGGGTCCTTTCCTCTTTGCTAGTGTCCAGTTTTTCCTGATCCTAGGAGTATATCCAAAACACACAAACACACTTCTACATGAGTCAAGATTTTACAAACATCCAAAAAGAAAGAAAATGGAAATATTTGTTCTCACGTTTAGTTTTATTAACAAAAAGTGCAACAGTTAAATGAACATTTAAAATAAAATGTAAACCAGCTATAAAATGAGAATTCACAAATAAAAAGGACAGTAACGATGACAAGACAAGTTTAAATATACACCTCATATATAGCTTGTACTTCTACCAATTGTTCAGGCAACAGTAACGATACAAAAACAGCAGCAGCGACAGGTTTGGCAATTTCAACGCTCAGCTAAACGGACATGGAATGCTGCGACAACCCTCGAGTTATAATGGTAAATGGAAGAAAAGAGCAACAGATCATAGGGACAATACTACCGGGAAAATATTTTACCATTTTACCATTGGATGGTACAAGTCAAAAAAAGTCAATATAGCAATGAACAATGACAGAAAAGTAATAGAATACTAAGTATGCCATCACATGTGTAAGATATTTAACATCAGGGTGCTTTATATAACACAAGGCATCAGTAGAGAAGCAAAGAGACATGTCCTCCGAGTAAGTTGGATGTGGGGCTTAACGCAGACTTAAACTGAAAGATAATGGAAACCACTGAGCCCTTAAACCCTTATTGGTGCTGATCCCCAACATTTTATTCTTCTCGATGACTGAACCAGGAGTAGGCAGCTCAGGTGGTTAAACGAATTGTGGCACAACATGTCTTATAGTTGCTGAATGGCTGCTGGCTTATGTGCAACTGAAACAACTGAGATCTGCATTACATATAAGAGGTTAGCTTTCCCTAGATTAAGGTGAGCAATGGGATTTCCATAATCTGTCAGTTTCTGGCCACTTTGAGGATAGGATTTCATGCACCAATAAGTGTGCCATATAATATTACATGTTCTAGGATATAACAAAGAAAATAACAAGTGCACGTGTGCCGCATCAATTCCTTTAATTATAAGAAACCAAAATGTTTCTGAACTTCTATCCAATGACTGCATGGGTGACTACCATCATTGTGCTACCAACAATGTTGTGCACACACCGGCCAGTCTGTTAAAAGATCCCATGCAGTTTGGTGTTAAATCTTTACTGGCGCAAGTTCCTAGACTAGAAATATCGATATGTTCTGCATAAAAAGGACACTGTGGTTACATATGATGTCTGCAAAAAATACAACTAAAAATAGTAACGCATGACACTGGAATCTGTTGACCAAATGTGGGATTCTGATTCCACAATCTGCTGTATATATCTGACCCAAAATCCAACCATGTGTTGCACATTAAGTGGCATATTACAATGCAATTTGCAATAACAGTATTCATAGAATGAGTGCGAGCCCACCAACATGAACGCCCATTTATTACAAGCACCAGGTGTGACTGTAGTTTGCTATACTCTACAAAGTACATATTATGTGAGAAATCTTAGATTTATATAACAAACCACGCTGAGAGAAGGTTAAAAAACAATCTGTCATATGCTTTACAGCTACCTATCAGATGTGGAGTTCTTATTACAGACTGCTAGATGTTTGTGGCTAACTCTTGTACAAAAGATTGACATTTTAAAATTTTAGATATTACCTTTGTTACAGTCCAGGAAGGTTTGTAGCTGAACTAAGATCTGGCTATTTTACGCTTTTCTAGGTTATTGCGGATTTTCATCTTATAGCACCTATTGTTAGCGTTGATATGTTTGTTGAAAAGGCTTTTAGATAATTCCATTTAAAAAGATACAAGCATTTTATTTATTGCCTTTACCATGCCTTGAGCCACATTTAATAAATACATATTTTGCACAATACAGACACGTGTAAGTAGTCATGCCAATGAAATAGGAAATCTGAGCTTGTGTGATTAGTCCAGTGAAGTACAGAAAAATAAAATTTGATGATGTCGTTTGGAGGCTAATGGCACCCATACACCTAGTGAGTCGACCGATGTGTGTGCGCGGCAGCAAAATCACCTGCAGATTGCGGGCGCCCAAAGCTCGAACGGCCAGAGAAGGACATGTCTGTAAATCTCTGGCCAATGCCATCCAAAGTAAGGGCTGGCTAACAACGGGTGCTCACCAATACTCTGAGCCACAGAGCGCAGCATGATGACGTCATCACTTTGCTCAGAGTATGGGGCTCGTGTATGGGGGGCCTTAAGCCTACAAAAGGATAAAAAAACAAAAAAACAAAAAACAAAATAGCATCCGAGATATAGATAGAAATTTGAGGCAGAGATATAACAAGGTAAAGCATATGCACAAACCATGACTGGAAAAGTTCTTATTGTTATGCTGGTTAACCCATCAACATCCAGCCATAACCTAAATTGGGTTTCGTTTAACTTATTTTAAAGGAAGGGAAGGGATCAACGTACCATATATGGATTAAAGTATCTAGATGCTTTTTATTTTGCCGATTTTTTTTCTCCAAAACGTTTTTTTCTTTTCCTGCACTGTGCTAATCACAAGACTATTTATTCAGATTTACTGCATGTTTAGGATGAAAGGGTTATTCAGCTGCTTCTTTGATGTGATTTATGAAGGCCTCATGTGTAGTGTTGCTCGTCATCTCTGTTGTAGGCAACCTAAATATATATATGTTACAGTGTATATTAATCCTACATAGGAGACATCTTTTAGTCCAGTGTTCAGTATGTAGTCTTCGGTACATGTGAAGAGTTAGGTCTGTTCTTCTCTAAGTTACCTGGGCCAAAAAAGAAAAGAAACACCAATGAACGGCATCATAAAAAACAGTTGACTCTAATCGATGCAGAAACACCATGACTAGTTGTTACTAAATGCTGATCCTGCTCATTACCAGCGTATCATGCCTGTCAACTCACATTTGCATCCTCCCTGCAAAGGGGACAGGGAGGGCTCATCAGCTGCACAGTGGTGCCTGCCAATACTCTTCTTCATTGTTTCTCTTAAGCTATAAAGAATGGCAGGTCTCCAGGGAAATCCCCTGGCTGGCTTAAATACTCACACATTTAAGCCTAAATGGGTTATAACCTTCCAGTATCAGGCATCATATTTAATGCATAGATTCCTTCTATTTATAAAGAACACAGTTACTGATTTGTTTTTGTTTTGGAAAATAAGTAAGCCCCATTAGGAAATCCTTGGTTTGCAGAGATCCAAATTTACTAGGGAAATTAGAAAATGGTTACTGGATTCTAAATGGCTGCTAGAGAAAATAGTACACTGTGGTGTGGTCCGCCAGTATGCAAATGGGGTGAAAAGCCAGCTATGCAGACCTATTTTTCGTTATCCAATACATTTGTGTATCAACGCTGCAGTAGAAGTCTCAGAATCTCAGCCGGTCAGACATCGCAGCTCCCTCTCCCCCAATCGATATGTAAAGGAAGCCGACGTGCTCACAGGAGGCTGTGGCCCTAGTGGCAGTTGTGAAATTGGGAATGTTAATTACAAAAACTTTAACTTTTTGTAAGGCCATGTGTCCACTGCTGTTTCCCTACGCTAGGCGGAAAATAACGTGCACCAGAACATGTGCTGGAGGATTTTCTGCAACTTGGGGGCATGGGCCCATGGCTGAGGCCGCGCTCCCCCTGCATTAAAGATGCAATGAAGAAGCGGCATTCCACAGACTCATATCCGCACCGCTTAGATAATGTAGAATTGACACTGCCCCATTCATTAGAATTAGTAAAATCTGAAAAGATAAATGCACTGCTGGAATGTTTGACATTTGGCTGCAGGTAGTCCTATTTCAACTGTCAACCTTTCATAGTCTGTGGGATTAGTTACTAACCCAGAATCATGGCTGCCGTCAGAAATCATGGGGCCCGGTACAGCAAAAAAGTCTGGGCCCATGACTAGACTCATTGAGCGAGGGGGGGGTGAGGTAAGCAGAGGACTGCCGATCAGGCAGCACGTCCGTCGGGGCCCCTATGTGCTCACCGTCGGGCCCCCCCAGGAGTCCCCTCTGTCCCCCCCTGACGGCAGCCCTGCCCAGAATATTTCAGGGTTGCACTATTGAAGTATGAGATCTGGGGTAATGCTGTATTGTGAGTTACATGTGACCCAAAGCCTGACCCAGCTGGTGACCTGTGGATGAAGACAGCTAACTGAAGGACTAATCAGGGAGGCCCATCTGCAGCAGAATCTACCATACAGGAAAATAATGCAGAGGACAGTGAGGGAGACAGCGAGGAAGACGGCATTTATTAGTACTCATCCCAAATGTTGCATGGTTTTAAACACCATCTCCTGGTACTCATCTGAGTGACTCACTAAATATAATAGATAGATAATTATTCTATCACATATATATATATATATATATATATATATATATATATATATATACACACACTTAAATACACCACATAAATCCATCCAGTAAATTAAGGCACGCAGCAGCATTCGAATGCTGGATGTATAAGCAACGTATCAAAACAGGTCTTCCTTATATTGGTAAAGAATAGTGGTTACAAATGGGCAAGTTCTTCTAAACTGTCACAATGCACTGTGGTGTGTGTGTGTGTGTGTGTGTGTGTATATACATATACATACATACACACACAAACCTTTACACCACATAAATAATCCATTGCAGAGCAAATTATTACCTTCCACCATCTTCTCCAGCAGCAAAATGAAGGTCTTCTGAACTTATATTACTGTCTTCTGGAAAAGAACAGCCTTGATCTGTAGGAATTAAAAAATCACAGAAATGGGGATGGAAACTAAAAATGGTGTTACTGTTACTTTCCCTTGAGGCTTTATCATGTATTATTCCCAAATGTGTTTTTTCAGAGGTCTTTATTAATACTTTGTCATAAAACTCCAACTCAACATATTGTATACCCTGGTATAACATTTAGATTTAAGATAAAGAGGTAGAAAGAATATTTGCTCCGTTAGGCTAGACTTTATTTCGGTTTAGACTTTTATTAGGTTCACAATGGGTTAGTTGGTGGGTCACTTGGGGGGGGTATCCATGGCCGGATGCAAAGACCTGGACCTGTATAAAAAGGCAATGGCATCCTGATTGCTATCCAGTATCGTAATAATGGGGCTAGAGTACCGTATTTTTCAGACTATAAAAGACGCAATTTTCACTCCCAAAATGTGGGTGAAAAAAGTCTTATGGTCCGTATATGCAATCCCCACAGGCACTCGCATCTAGGCTCGCCGCGAGAAGATTAGCTGGGGAGCTTAAGTAGCTGCCAGATTAGAGATTCGCCCACGGCCGACTACATCTGTACTGTAGTGTTTAATAGAGCAGAGCTGGCAGCTTCCATCTATGTTTGCCTGTGTGTGATCCTAGAGGGGAGACATGACTGCAGCTTCCCCCGCAGCCACCCTCCTCTTACCTGTATGTGAGGAAGATGAAATGATATGAAGTGTGCGCTCTAGTGACACCACTTTTGTGGGTACTGCAGGAGATCCTATGGTCAGGTGTGTCTTATGGTCTGAAAAAAAGGGTATGCAGGCAGCTTCATGTTCGCCTGACATGATTAAAATAGAACATCTCAGGAATGTCATGTTAAAGTGGAGATGCCCCCTTCAGGACACCCTCCGTCCTCTCGTATGGAGCATGCCCCTGCTTTGTCAGGCATGCATAAAAGCATTGGGGGCATAGAAAATACTTTTTCGAGTAGCTGCAATTACATTTTAGCCAATTGACATAGCCTGCCACATGAGTTGTTTGGGATTTTTCAAATAAAGCACTCGGTAGGTTAATCATTTTTATCAAATGATCAGGTTTGCTTTGGTTCTCATTCCACATCAGTATTGATAGCCAGCTACACCCCCTCCCCCCATTTTAATCTGTTCTGTTATTTTTTTTGGAAGAGGGTGAAACCAATTGGATTTCCATTGCTGTATCTAGACAAAATGCATTTAAACGTTGAGAGACAACAAAGTCCTGAATTTCCATCTTCTCTTGGCAATATCAGTTCATTAGCTTGCTGTACATTACTGCTGTGGCATGAGAGCGTCCCTGCAATGACTCATCTGAGAGTGTAGGAGTGTGCGGCTGGAACAGATGTATGGAATTTTACCTGCTTCAGGCAGCATGTTACGCAGGATAAGAAGCACACATCACTAAGGCAACCGGAAAACGACCCTGCATCGCCTCCGACACGAAAAGCCACACAACATTTCATTTATACGTCAAAACTAACCCCTCCACACTAAAAGGGTTATGTTTTAAATAAGAGGGTCAGTGTTCGCAGTTTCATTGCTGCTATTCAAATAGGTTCTTTGCATCCCTATGTAATCCTTGTGCAAGTGTACTCCCCTAGATTGCTTAGGATTCTTGGTATAGCCATCATGATCAGTAAATTTAGGCACGCAGCAGCATTCGAATGCTGGATGTATAGCAACGTATTAAAAACAGGTCTTCCTTTAATAGACGATAGTAAAATATATATTAGGTAAAGAATAGTTGTTACAAAGAGGCAAGTTCTTCTAAAGTGTCACAATGCACTGCAAGACCCTTCGTAGACGTAGGAGCTGTTCTGTGGCAGCGGAAAATGAATGCAGCCTCAGGAATGGCAATGTACATACCACCACCTAGTGTTTACTGTGCTAGTTGACAAACCAGTTTGGTAATACACTTTAATGTTAAATTATTGTGACCGATCAGTAACTATCCACCTAGTAACTCCCTTTTTTTTTTTACAGCTAGACCTGTTAGGCTTAAATATAAACAAGGGGAAATGGGTAGCAGGCCCAACACACACATGCATGCCATTCCACAAATAAACATTCAAGCTGAAAGTCGGACTAATGTTCTAACAGACACCTCTGCTTCCTAATCAAATGTTTAATGGCTAAAACCGTTTTTGTTTTTAAATGGCAGCCTTCACATGAAGAAAGCAGTCACATGAAGAAGCAGTCAGCAGAAGATGCAATAACAACAGATATAAAACACAATTGAATTGCATGCTTCCTCCAAGTCAATGGTAATTTAGTTACACGTTCCCCGTAGACCCTTTCTGAACCAATAAAGAACAGAGAAGCCGGATTACGTTGCATGGTTGAAAAGAAACAAAGTGACATTTCTACCTGCACACACACAAATAAAAAAAGAAATGCAAAAAGAAATTATTTCTTCATTTGGCTTTCACCTCAAGACAACTTAGTCTTTTTTACCCTCCACAAATTAGCATATTCTGCTAGATGCAAAAATAGCTGGACGTGTCATATCGATATATTAAAAAACCATTATTGGAGTATAATTTGTATTATAAAAGTATAAAGGTTCATTCACATCAGTTCCTTATATTTGCACTTCCTGATTCCAGATAACATGGCTACCTCATTGAAAAGAACACACTGCCCATCTAGCTCACATCTTAATAATAGTATATTAGCTGGCTAATCTTTAGATTTTTTTTATGTACTAAAACAAACATGAAATAAAAAGCATTTCAGTGCTATAACAGCCATACATTACAATTACTCAAAATATATGTTTTTTTTGTATGAAAGATCTTTACTTGCTTCAAAAAAAAAAACCATATACAGTGGACCCTTACAAACTTAATTCATTCCGAAGGGTTGGTTGCAAGTCAAAACCATTTTTCCATAGGAAATCATGGAAATGACAATCCGTTCCAGCCCTCCTATATTACCTTTTCAGAATAAAAAAAAGATGTAAGATATGTGCAACATGCAATAAACACCAATCATTTCCCTACTTTTATAGCAATTAGTTATGCCATTTTCCAAGCCTACCAGAAACAAACTTTTTTTTTTGGGTGGGGGGGCATGATGCACTGATCATCCTCAGCAAAGAGGAAAAATTCTAGACATCAATGGGGTCCTTGCTCACACCCCCGTGTATGCGCATATATCTGGGCTCAGAGGCAAGTTTCTGAACACCTCTGAGGTCCTTGGTGCAACCCTGAGGCAATAGCATTTGTATTGGCTGTAAATGTTAAAGACTAACTATGGTTTCCAGGCACTCTCCTGTGGAAGAAAGCATTAAACTAGTGGTTTCCAAACTTTTCCTGCAGGGCTCCTGCAGGAACGTCTTTTCCAGGAAAAGACGTGGTAAAGTCATTGTTAACACGTCCTTTATGGTAACAAAAGAGCACAGCAGCCTCTGTAAAATGACCCTTAAGTTTTATTTAAAATACAACTCCCTTTTTACACACACCAATCATGCAAAGACATGCATCATATATACACATACCAATCATATGGAAACAATTATCATTCACATAGAGACACACATAACATGAACTCTACCTACTGTCTGCAGCTACTTGTCCCATGACAGTGGTAGGGGAGGGTGGATGAA
>CM070033.1:92178465-92223167 GCA_036250615.1 Ptychadena robeensis
CTCACGGCTCCCGATGTTCCTCTAATCTGTTTCTTCATCTGAGGCATCCACAGTTCCTTCAAACAGGATCAATGGAGCTGTGTAATAAGGGACAATGAGCATGACTATTGCATGTACTTTCTAAGTGTATATACAGTGGACCTCTGCCTCCAACATCCCCCCCATATATACAGCACACCTCACCCCCCATATATACAGCACACCTCTGCGCCCCATATATACAGTGCACCTCTGCCCCCCATATATAAAGTGCATTCCCCTGCCATTTTGTGATCGGCAGATCATGATCTTGGTGATCAGTAATCGGTGATCGGCCCCAAAAATGCTGATCGGAGCATCTCTAATGTCAACCTGCATAAGTAGACATTTTGACAGTTTGCTTATCTGCATACATTCAAGTGTGTGGTAATGACAACTTTGAAAGGATTGATTGATAAAGTACCGTATATACTCGAGTATAATCTGACCCACATATAAGGCCGAGGCACATAATATTACCTACAAAAAAACCTGGGAAAACATTTTCACTTGAATATAAGCAGAGGGTGGGAAAATCTGACAGTGGAGTATTTTTAAATGAGAAAAATTATATAGAAAGCACCATTGCCCCTAGCACCCTTTACTAGAGAGGTTTATTGTTATTACAGGATGGGTTTTCAAGGCACTTCAATATCCAGCTTCTGCAGTAAAATGAATAGGCTGTCCACTAGATGGCGGTGTGGTGCAGTTCGTTTACATTTCAATGTGCCAATCTCGGAAACACATGGAAAACACATCGGAGTGTTCACAGAGGCTGCCGATGCCTGCAGGGAGACCAGCAAACACCTGGGACAGTATAAGCCAAGGGGGGCTTTTTCAGCATGTTTTTGGGCTAAAAAAACTCTGCTTATACTCGAGTATATACAGTAATCATTTTCTGTACGATTAAGTTATTACTGCTACTCATTCCTTTTTAGACACCACTTCTCTATTTTGGCATTACTTTTGTTTAAGAATGATTTTTTAAACCTGAAGTTAGATATAAATAAAAATAAAAATTTAATCTGCAAAGGTTAATCATTCTATTCCAATGCGTAAAACCTTGACATTTATAGTAAAGGTTCAACTATGCTGAATTATAAACTCTTCCCAGTCTTACCTACTATACTTAAACATTATGATCCATCTTTGTCTATTGTTGAAAGGCTTTTAAGATACTCTGATATTAAAGTGGTATTCTGGTAAATGTTTTTCTCTTGTGTTTTATGTTGCAATACGTTTCAGCTTGTGTCACAACATGGGATGGAAAACAATTTAATGACCTCCTGTACATACTATACTAGCAAAGTTTATATATGCACAACCACAGGTTCTGGTTTACCTTAAATACTCTGTGTGAGGAGTTATACCTTGTTACATGGTGTTGCTGCATTGTTTGGATGCGCTACAATTTACCCTCATACAACAGTGTTGTGAAATCAAGATACTGTCTTCTCTAGTACATCCTTCCTCTTCACTGCAGGATTGCATCATTTGTACTTGACTTTTAAGCAACCAAAGTAAATTGAAGGTCATGATGGAAGATACTGGTGAAATTGTGAAGTTGTGCTTCTTCTTCATAGAATAATCACTTTAACCTCCCTAGCACACTGCCCGTATCACACGTTGTACGGGGCAATCGAGGCAGTGTACAAAGTACACTGCCTGTCATTTACTCCCTCCCTCCGCTCCTCTCCACACAGCCGGTCATTATTGGCGCCGGCTGTGTGAACAGGAAAGCCGACGCTTCTCCATTAACATGGAGGTCTATGGGAAATGCTGCAGCGATGAAGACAATCGCTGCAGCTTTCCAGGGAGGCATCGGGTGTACTGGCTACCCGATGCGGTTGGGGCGACCCTGAACGCTGAACGAACAGGGTTTGTCTTAACCGCTAGGGAGGTTAACCTGCCTGGTGCGCGGGGTACATTTTTGCTGCCAAAAGTAGTAACCCTGAGCCACAGTCAGGTTTAGCTTACCTGTTCTTTGCAATCCCAGTGTCCTCCAGTGATGCCTGCTACAGTAATTTTCATCTAGTGGACTGTCTGGGACACCTATTGCCTGTCAGAAATGGCAGGCACAGGCAGTCCGGATGTCCCAACCTCATCAGTAACACCGGGGACATGGATAAGCTTGCCAACACCTATATCTGCATTGACCTACAGGTATAGGCAAGGCAGTCCACACATTCATATTTTTTTGCTGCCCACATCACCAGCATCATAATAACGCATTACAAATTTAAACAGATCACTATATAATTCGTTGGGGGAGGGGGGGGGACTAAACCCAAGGGGTGGCCAAGCCCTGCGGACTTTTAAGGTGGGCTTTCAGATTGGATGTGGTGGGTCAGGCTACCGGTGGTTCCCCCTCCCCAAAACTATCACACTATATAATTCATTAACATTATTTTAGCACCCAAATCTGGAAGGAATGGGACTGCCAACAAGGTTAAGCTATTATAGCAACAGCAAACGGAAAAAAAATTATAGACTTAAACATTATAATAATGAGCATAAGAAACTTAGGGAAATCTACTTTTGTATAGTTTTTGTTAAAGAAATTTAGCCATCCGTTTGTCAAGCCTCATGCAGAATATATCACAGGTTGCAAGTTTTTGACTTGTCAAGATACAATGCCTTTTAATGATTTTGTAGTACAATTGTGAACTCTTTTCTATCCCTGTCCAAAAGAAGAGAGATCTTGTCACTTGCTTCCAAAGCAAAATATAAATAAAAATATAAAGAGCTAACAGACTGAACTCCTCACATGATGGTTTTACATTTAAATTCTGAAAAGTTTTACTATGTCTACTTCTATACAAAAGTCACACATTTACAGACATGTGCTATTTTGTTTCTAACTTTACCTTCATCAGTATAAGAGGAGACCCCATCAGATAATACAGGGTTAATGTCCCCAACTTCTTGGTCACTATCCAAGCTGCCAGCCTGTGAATTGTCTTTCCCACTCCATCCTTTCGGGTTTGACCTTTAAGTTCAGAAAATGTAGTTTATGAAATCACAAACATAATAGCAATGACAGAAGCAATAGAAGTATTCTATTCAATAGAAAAGCCACTAATTCAAGGGAAAATAACAGGATTACAATCGCAATCAATACTGGTTTTACACAATCCAGACTTCATTTTTAGATTCCAGATGACCCAACACCAATAGGAAAGAAAAGCACTCACCCCAACGTGACTATTTTTCTGGACTTTTCCATGCACATTGCCTGTATTTCAGCACTGAGCAGATCAGCTTGTCTGTCATCTGTTTTAGAACTAGAAGGTGCTTCGGGGCTCCCACTATTTAGAGATCGTGGCGATCCATGTCTACTGCCATTCTTGGCTCCACTGTTGCAACCTTAAACATATATTAAGTGGGTTAGTAAGGCAAATACTGCAAAAGCACTGTTTATGCTTTATGGAGCAAATGAATAAATGTTTATGCATCAATCAGCATTTGTTTTTAAAAATTAAAATAAGTCTATAGTATGCTGGTCAGAAGCATGGGTAGAGTAGTAAACAACTGTCCAGTTGTCTCAATGTAAGCCCATTTGGGTGCACCTCGAAAGCAGTGCGAAGGCGGGCTTATGGATTCGGCCCCCCGTTCTTCAAGACAGAACTTATTTTGCAGATAATCACAGGGAGTCGTTTCCCCCGCAGTGTTTATTGGAGAGAATGTCATTGGTTGGAGCATTTTTGCTCTGGTTTGTTTTACTTATAACTAGGACCTCTGTCCTGTGGTTGGTCTGTGCTCGGGAAGAGGTGGTCAGTGGCTGATGGTTAGTTCTACAAAGACACACACAAGATGGCACCTCTCACACACAGTGGACATGCTGGTTATTATTAATACTTGCTGATGGCCAATAACATTCCAATGCACCATTTGTATAATCATAATACTAAGCAAAATTTGATCATTTAGGTCCGATTAATGAATTGTATTAAATACCTTCTGAAGAGACTTGACCTTCTTTGACACGATGACCATTATCCCCACAGTCCACTGCTCTCCGCAGAGACAGACTCCCTGCTCTTTCATTGGATCTAGAATGCTTGGGGGAGTTACATTTCTTTCCAGTGCCTACAAACAAGTCACAATTTGATTTGTATTTATTACAATATGCATGTAACAACATGTTTTTATTAATTATGCAGGTGCTCATTCTCCAGCATGTATTCTGACAATGAGAGGATCCAATAAGTCCATTTCAATTAGAATAAAAAAGTACAGATGTAACAAGCACACTGTACCATGTGCATGCATAAAAGTATTCTAAAGTAGAGGAATGTCAATAGGATACACAAAATGCAAGCAAATTGTATTAGAAACTTAGCCAATCAAATACAGCTTTTGTATTTCAGTCAGGATGCAATTTGCATGGTAAGGTTGAAGTTTGGGCATCTCATTTGCATTGCTATTATAAAGGAGCCACTATGTACGTACTATGTAGAGTTTGTTCAATACACAATTACTAACTAAAATTTCATGTTCTAGTAACACAGTTCAGTGTTTATTATGATTATATAGAAATTCGTTTATGGATTTAACAAATGCAGGAATCATAATAACCTTGTCAGAAGTATAATAAATATACGCATATGTAGTTTCACAAAATACAAGTGGAGGAGCTTATAAGTAGCAACCAAAAATTTCTGGGTTGGATTATTACTTCTAGGATGATTATGTTTCAGCTGGGAAAAAGTTATTGCGCCCTAACTATTTATTAATCCCCCTGCTGTCGCAGCACAATGTACTCTACTCGAAATTCCTGCCCTCTGCCCGCGTGCTGGAAGACTGACATCCCTCAATTTATATGTCTTTATAAGGATTGGGACAAAACAGTGGTGTAGACTTAAGAAAACTACTGGGCAGTGAGGTCCATCAAACGAAAAATACTTTGTAAAGAATTGTTAGGAAGTATAAAGATTTGATTCTGGAGCAAAGGAAGAAGTACATGTGGTCTGGAGTGCAGATTCCCCCCTGTTCCAGAGTAATCTGTGTATCAGAATTAGTAGAGAAGTGCATGTAGTGATGCAGCAACCATGCCTAGTGCCTACTGTACCATGCAGATAAGATTAGTGTGCTATAACCTAGGTTGCTGCAGTTGGTCAGGTCTAGGTTCATCTGTCTTTGTGAGCAGACAGCTTCAGCCAGCTCACAAAGTTTCTGCCCATAAAAAAATCCCCCCACCGGCAGGTTGTTCCTGCCTCTATGTGAGAGGGTTAAAGCTGCCGGCCCACATACAGCCATCTGTGGGACCAGGAGTTAGAGAAGCCTATATAATCGTCCCTAACTCCTTCAACTCCCGCTCTGGAGCACAGAGCACCTAACAGGAGAGAGTTCCTATACAGCAGAGAGCCTAATGGTCCGAAAAATATGGCACATATGCTACTAAATCGTTTTACAACATTTAAGCACTATGTTAAGGGCCCTTTCACACTATAGGTGTTTTTTAAAGGCATTAAGTATGAGATCGCGTAGAGCACATATATACAAAAATGCACGCGTTTTACAACTTATATATCTGCGTTTGGGCTTGTGCTTTTGGACAAAGCATGAAAAATGCATGCATTAGGGAATTGCAAAAACTAAATATAAATAAAACAAAAAACAAAACCAAAAATGAAAAAAGAAAACCCGTTGCAGCACATATAGTGTGAAAGGGCCCTAAAGCAGGCAAAATTCTCTTGAATACAAATGTAAATAAGCCTCTACCAAAAAGAGAAAGTATGTCTGTAAATGAATATTTCAGCAACTGAATAGTTCTTTCCACAGCCGAGTTGGTTCAGATCACCAGCGTGTACTATCCAGACGTAGATGCTCTGAATGATTATATTCATTTTCCAGGCAACACAGCATGAAGTCTGCTTTCATGTATTCATTTCAGCAAATGCACTTATGTGTTCTACACAAAGGGAATGTAAATACATGGCAGTTACTGTTTAATATTTGTAATCGAGATTTGTTGGACGCAAATTAGATTATCAGTGTGTGTTGTAAAATTTTTAAATCTTTTTAAGCAAAATTAAATCTTTACTCAGCTGTAACCTTGTTCATTACCATATTAAGACTGTAAATTGTCCAAGATGGAACTGGATTTTGGGCAGGACTAACAAAATGCTTTTTGGCATTTACTCCATGCCTGGTTTATAGATTTTCTCTCACTTCCTGTTTGAACCAGAGTAGCCAGAAAGTAATGGATGGCAAGTTTCCTTAACAGAGCCCTTAAGAGCAGTATATGTCAGTTCTGTTTCTCACTATCAAAAATTAAAGTTTTTTTGTTGTTTTAACTATGTCAAGGTGAACTGTTGCTTAGTTTAAGTAAACATGAATTATAAAAAGAAACACAACAACGAACACAAATGACTGACACTTACTGTTTCTCACATAACAGCTTGCAAGAGAAGACTTTCGGAGTAACTCCATCCCTAGCTCTTGTAACTTACTGCATCCTTCACCATTCCCCACAGTCAGCGAGTCCAGCTCCCCGGCAGTGCTCAGCTGCCCTTCACTAGCACTGCTACTTCTGACATCACATAACTGGCTCTTCACAGCAGATAGTTTGCTGCGCACCTCAAGCACCTGAGACTTGTATCTCTTCAACATTTTCAGATCAGGAGACACTCTCCAGGAGGTATGCTGTGCACGACTGTCCCTATCCTTGCGGGAACAGGATGCTGGATAGAAAAGCAAATCGATTTCAGTACAAGAATGTTTTCACAGCAGATGCATCATTGATTTAATGAGCGTCATTTAACGAACATGTGAATAGGTCCATCCTCAATCTGTCTCAAAATAAAATAAAAAATGAACCCATTTAAGGTTTACAATAAATACATTAGTAACTGGCTCCTTGTTCTGCATTCTTCTGTCTTAAACTAGCCATAAGTGTATAGATTCCCCTAAAAATCACTGAACGATCGATCATAAGGTAGTTACGTCACCAAGAACGTTAAGGTTGTTAAGGAACTTGATCCCTGGTAGATACTTTGGACAGGGATAGAGGGTCCGCATCCAAAGTAATGGGGATTAAACTGGAAAATACAGATTTTTTGGATGCCAGTTTGATAAATTTTTTTTAATCACACTTTTCCACTTTTGTTTCCGCTTAGGCAATCAGCTGTGGGACGGACACACTTTTATTTGCGCAATTCAAATCATTAAAACAATTGTTGACACGATCGGGAACAATTGACCTTTGATCGCCCCCATAGAGAAAAAACCCCCCAAAAAAAAACGCATCCATTTAGGTCTATGGGCGCAATCAGGGCTGAAAACTACAAAGGCTGTAATAAGCCAAATGTAGGCTCCTACATAGCTAATAATGGTCATCCTGAGTTTTGAAAGTGAAAACATAATGCCCACTGGTCAATTTAAAGAAATTACTTTTCAGTCAGGCATAGTCGTAATGGTTGGCTGGGAACCACTAAATTACTGCTTCCAGTCACTGAAGGGTGCGGTTTTGGTCACAGGAAAACCTCGGTGCTTGATAATTGAAGCAGAAACATTTGGACAGCATTACCACAACCCAGTATATATATATATATATATATATATATATATATATATATATATATATATATATTTATTTATTTATTTTTTGTAAACAGGTAGGTACTGTAGGCAGTACTAATCCCAAACATACTATAAGCTAAACCTAAAACAGAAAAATTTTGAAATACAGTACATTGAATTTACACTTACTAGTCTTTTTTGGAAACACAAACAACAAAAAAGACAAAATAAGCTGCAAAGAAATACGATTGCACAGCTTATCAGCAAGGGCAGGAAAGGTCCATCCATTCCAGCATCCGCAGGGAAGAAAGTTCAACAACCTAACGTGAATTCAGATAATTGCGGTGCCAAGTAAATTGTTCTATTGTGTCTATTCACTGTCATATTAAGTGTTCTTCTGTGACCTTGCAAAGCAAACCGGCACGTCTATTTAAAGGCAACACCAGAACATTGCACAGAAAGGCAACTATTTGCCTTGGTATTATTTAGGGCAGATAGTGCACAAATTATACAATAATTAGTTAAAGCATTTGACAAGGAAACAAAAAGATTTAAAAAACACCTTCACATGCATAATCCCTATAAAGACCGTCAGGACAGCAACAGTACTTGTTGCACATTTAACCCATGCTGCGGTTATGAAATTGTAAACCAGTTTTATTTTCCAGAAACATCTAAAGCTAGGTTTCCACTGCGCCTAGGGTTCAGTCAAACCCTCCTGCCTTAAGCGCATTCCTTCAAAGGTAGGTCAACGGAGCCTATATATATATATATATATATATATATATATATATATATCCTGCCTCCCGCACCGACTGCGCTGGCAGATAGGTTAATGCAGGGCACTATGTACACCTCCAGCCAGCGGACCGCCTCCACGTCGTAAAAACAGTTAGTGCGGCAGGCAGGTAATATATACGGGCTCCATTGACCTTCTGTGAAGGAATGCGATTAACGTGGGTGGGGGGTTGATGGAGCCCTAGACACAGCCTAAATGTGGTTTACATTATCGACAAAAAGGTGACCTATTGTAACAATATATAAAAGTAATAAAAAAAGTATATATCTTTTTACTCTTTGAAACATGGTATATAGTACCTGAAGACTGAAAAAGGGATGCAGGAGGTCTAGGCTGCAAGCTCCAAAGGTTCTCCACACTGTTTCTGTCTTTAAGATCAAGTAAGTGAATAAGAATTAGAGGGTCCAGGTCCAACAAACTGCTGCTACTTGAAGCACTTATGTTTCCAGATCGCCTTGAATTTCTGCTGCTGCCATATGTATGACCACTTGCTGAAAAGAGAGGACAGAATTAAGTTCAAGTTGAATCAACTCCTTTTGATTTTGATATCACTTGAAGTATGCGAGTATTAATTGGCCTCGGTTGGCTTCAGTTTTCAGTTTTTTTTTTGTTAATATAACTTTTGTTTTGAACAATCATAGAGAAGAGGCGTTCAGCACATATATACATAACAAGAGATAGCAAAAACAACAAAAACCCAATCAATATTGCATTGATAATAAATGTAGATCGCATGAAAATAGCGTGGTGCACTGAAAGCCAAAATACACTAGTAACAGGATCGACTAGGTATGGAACTAGTTGGCTTCATTCTTTGTGTGAAGCCAGTGCCTGCATTGTGGTGCTGGGGGCTGCATGTATTACGGACAAGCATAAAGCATTTTTATACGTTTTCAGCAGACAACCTTCTTGCCCCAATCCCCTGTTAATATTAGACTTTTCCATATTTTCCCAACAGAGAAAAAAAACTCACTACAACACAGATTGTATAATTGACAAAATCCACTCTTACAGAAAAGTTTAACCATGGCCATTATATATGGATACCAAAGGCCCTTTAATATGGTAGTATTTTTTTTATCTATTTTTTTTATCTATTTCTTAGCACAAGTCTTTTGGAATAGGAATATGAAGCTCTTCAGTTACAAGATGCTTGTATGGCAAGATTCAAGCACCTGTGTATAGAGATTATGTAGCTTTTTAAACAAAAAAAAAACAAAAACAAAAAATGAAATATTTTAGCGCTTACAAGTAAAATGGAAGCCTGGAATCGAACGCCTGCTGATTAAAGCTTTTTGTTCAGCAAACAATACTCAGAAAAGGGGCAGACATGTCCTTAGGTCCTATTTATAGTCAGCTAACTACACAAAGAGGAACAGCACAAAGACCCACAGGCGCTGGTGTGCAGAAGTGGTAGCTCTGTGTGGATCCAATTGATCAGTACTGTACTCTCAGGTGATGAAAAGGCACATGCTGGCACTTTCAAAAAGCTGAAATTGGAACAGTCTGTAGTGTGCGTTGGCAGAGGGACTCCTCTTGTTAAGAATTTCAATAATGTTGCCGGTTTGTTTCAAATCTTACCAGAGGCTCCAGCTGCGCCAGCTGCATCTTCCAGCAATTCGCCTTCTTCTAAATCCATGTTACTGCCATACTCCACATCATTCTCCCCAGACCTTATTGTGAAGAGACAGACAGATAAAATGCAGATATTACACTTCATATGAAATTATTTCATTACCAGTAAAACTGTGCTTAGAACAGGGACACAAAAAGAAATGGGATAATGTAAAATTGTATTCAAAGAGCATAATCAAAAGGCCAATAATTGTCATACACTTTCTGAAGTACAAAATCCCAGGCAATAAAGTTAACTGCACTGACTACTAGCAATGTGTTGTAGGAATTCATATTCACAGGCACAGATATAGTAGGAGGCCAAAACGATTAGCGCCCCCCCCCCCCTTATAACTTGAGACAACACTTGATTTCTCCATGGAAACAAGTGTTTGTTATTTGGAAACAAATACACCATAAAAACAATGCCCACCAAGTTTAATTAAGATATTTTATTGATACACTGAGCTGAAACAAGAAAGCGCAAATTTGAGACATCCTTTTTATTATTATTAATTATTAGCCATCTGGCCATTAATAGTCAATAGTGCACCCTCTCTGAGCCACAACTGACAACATTCTCTTAGAGTAGATCTTTACTAGGTTGGCACAGGTCTCCTAAGGGATTTCGGCCCATTCTTGCATTGCAATTTATTTTTTATAGCTGGTCCAAATTGCATGATTTTCCAGCATGGACATTCACTTTGAGCACCCGCCACAGATTATCAATAGGATGAGGTCTGGGCTCTGTGCCAGCCACTCCAGGGTATTGGTGTTGGTATTCTTGACGAACTGTTGGAATAAATTTCGATATATGCTTTGGGACATTGTCTTGTTGGAAGACCCAGCAATGACCTAAGCCTAGGCTACAAGCAGATTTCTTCATATATTAGTTCTGAATGTCTTATTTAAGCCCTTTCATGTTTTAACTCAAATATTCTAATTAAACTTAGGGACATTTGTTAACCTTCTGAGCGTTCTGCCCGAGTTAACTCGGGCTGAGTTTCATGCATCATGAAACTCAGCCCGTTAACTAGAGCCGCGCTCTAGGTATCACCGTCTCCTTACGGCGGTCTTCTTCCGGGTCCGCCCCCGGTCTTCTTCCGGGTCCGCCCCCGATCGCGTCACCAGTGGCGCGAAGGGGGCGGGGGTAGGCGGCGCCATAGACCTCCGTCAAACTGGAGGGGCGTCGCTTTTCATCAGCATAAGTCCAGCGTCTCCAGTGACGTCGGGCTTATGTTAATGACCTCCAACTGAGCAGGCAATCGCGGCGGAGCATATTGTGCTCCGCCGCGATTGCCCGTGGCACGGTTATGAAAAAACCGTGCCACGTGGGAAACGCTCAGAGGGTTAATGGTCATTTTCATGGAGAAATCAAGAGTGTTGTTTAATTTCATAAGGGGGGGGGGGGGTAATTATTATTATATAATTATATAATACTATAATAATTATTAGTAAGTATTATTTCAGCCTCAACTGTGTATGTGTATAGAATATATATTTGCCCAAATGAGGGAATGTTGCTGCACACGAGTAATCGCCCTACATAATTGTCCGATTTCTTTTACATGTTGAAATATGTGAAGACGTTAATAACCACAGTCAGGGTCACAAGTGTAGGTTCAGCAAAACATTCCCAGTACTAACTCTTTTGAAAAATCCCTTATGGCTCTTAAACTCAATTATCTTGTTTCTAAAACTCAGGTCTTGTTTTGTGACAGATGTAAATACAATTCTTAGTAGTCTAGGCTCTACTTACATAGTCTCTTCATCAATATCATTTTCTTCTGTATTGCTGGTGGCGGTTGAGCTGGCAGAAGAACAGCTGCCTTCCAGATGGTTCACTTCATCATCCCCAGCCAAATCAGTATCCAGGTCTCCATCAGAGAGATCCTGCTGTTAACACAAAGCATGTAGGAAATGCATCACACTGCTCTACAAACCATGACAAAAGAAGAAAAGGCGCAAACACAAAAAACAGATTCCTACAAATGTTCTGTTTAAGAGAAAATGGCATAGAAGATTCCCTAGCAAAGTTCAGCTAATGGATACTTAGAAGAATTTTAGCCTGGAACAAAGCATAATGCAAACAATAACTCACCACACTACCTAATTCCTTAACCCCCTTACACCTGCCAAGATGTACCACACCCCTCGCAAACATGCTTTTTTTATTTTAGTTTGATAGACATATTGAATTCCCTTATGACTGCTGTTATGTCATTTAAAATAAATTAAACAAAAAGAATGCTAGAATGAAAAAAGAAAGTACAGTTACTGACCCAGAGGAGGATGCTTACATTAAACACATCGTGAAGAATTTTGTCCTCATCCTCTTCAGCCTCTCTTGGAGCGGGTAAAGGAATGTTTTCAATGTTCACATCTGCCTTTGTGGTTCTGGCGTCAGGGCTTTCGTCATTTTGGGGACTGAGATGAGTGTCTGGAGGAGACATACCTCTGGATTTTTGGTTTCTTGACAGTTCTATTGCAAGTCTCTGTAACCCAATAGCAAATAATCACATTATCAGGGAACGCCAATTTATCATGGCAATCCATGTATTCAGGCAGTCTCATCCTTTACTAGTGGGGGAAAGACTGTGCTTATATAAAATAGGTTTGCCCATTAATTTTATAAGAATGTTAAAATTATGTTTAAATTAAATTGTTGTAAAAAATAGATTTATATGAGCAGGGGCGTGGAAGGAGGAGCAAGGGGGTTACATAATTTGCAGGTATAAACTGTACTTTTATGGAATGTATGTGTAAAAATTGCCCTGGTAAGGAAGCTATCCAATTGCTAAAACAGAGCCAAAGCCGGGCACTACTTACTTCTTTCAGGTTGTTTATTTGTTGAACATAGCTAGTTTGTGCTGCCTCCAACTGAGAGATATACCAGTGCTGGTCACGACTTTTCTGGAAGAACGTAGGGGAACGTACCTGAAATCTTCCCAATGAGAAATTACAGTAAATTCACCATTCAATGCATGACCGAAACCACGCTTTGGATTGTAAATGTTCACAAAGTTCTAAAAGGTCATCTGCTTTACATGAAACAGAATTACTATTATTGCTAGAACATGTGAAAGACAAGTTGACCTAAAACAGAACCCAATGACAGGACAAGACTGAGCATAATCACTGCATGTGAAGAGATTATAACAACACATTTTAAGCTTGAACATTTGCAAAAAAATAAAAAAAACATATCCACCAATGCATTTAACACCAGTTTTCTTTTACTCCGTATTTAAAATGGGCCTTAAGTATCAGGTAATAGGATTAGAATCAGGCACGTGGTACTGATTTACTACACTTATAATTGGGCTACAACAACGTATTCTACAGAGAGTATCTGAATCTGACCACACCTGAAAACAGGTAACCATAAATTATGTGGCTGAGATGTTTAACACACTAAGTTGGGAGCACCTGTAAACCTAAAACATTGCACCTCCCTTGTAAATCTGGTTAACTTTTGCTTTACACTAAAATGCCCAAGAAGCCCTAATAGATTGCTCGTAATAAAATAAAGCAGGGAACACAAAGGAGCTGCAACGATCCGGGGTCCTCATGCAAAGCCAAGGACATTGGCCGTGGTTTATGGTCATGTCCAATATTCCTATTTTTGAATAGGATTGATTGGTTACACTTGAAAACAGGGATGCCTACATGAGATGTGCCAGATAGATGCCCGTGAGTGCGCAAGGCGCTCGAAACGGCCATCAATCTGGCCCATATCGAGAATATTTCTAGCGTAGTGGGCCAGCGGGCGCCGGATGCATAGTGACTGGGGAGCACTCGGTTCAGGAGGCCCAGGTTACCAAATTTCGGGTCTGAGTGAGCTGGGGAGAAGGAGGGGTGCAGTAAGATCGGGTATAGGGGTGAGGGGGACAGGGATGTGTGCCGAAAGACGGCCGCGCACACAGAGGTAGAAGCCCAAATCAGCGGATGGTTACATATGTGGGAGGGGAAAGGGGGCGACATCCAAGGGAGGTGGTGAAGGTATGCTGGGCAGAACGTTTTGTCCATTTGGACCCACCTCTTCTGTTGGAAGCTATGACGCCAATTGAGGAGGCGGGTGAGGTGAGAAGCCCAGTAGTAAAGCTTCAAGTCTGGCAGACCCAGGCCTCCCAGAGGGAAGGGGTGTCTGAGGGTGGAGTGCTTAATCCTGGGGGGTTTCCCAGCCCAGACAAATGTCTTGATTAGGGAGCATAGGGAACGGAAGAAGGCCTCAGGGATGATAATCGGGAGGGCCTGTAGGAGATAGAGGAGTCTAGGCAGAACATTTTGCTTAATCACATTACAGTGGCCCGTCCAAGAGAAGTGAAAGTGTCTCCAGTTGTCGAAATCCTGTCTAAGTTTGGTCAGTAAAGAGGGAAAGTTGAGGGCGTAAGTTTGGGAGATGTCGTGAGGGATATGGGCCCCTAGATACTTAATGGACGTGTCGTCCCACTTAAAGGGGAAGTAACTTTTTAGGCGGGTTACCTCTTTGGGAGGGAGGGTAAGATTTAAGGCCACCAACTTTTGACAGTTTATTAAGAAGTTAGATAAAGCACCGAATCTTTGGAATTCCTGCAGCAGGCAGGGGAGGGAGGTGTGGGGCGACGAAAGGAGAATGAGGATGTCATCTGCGTAGGCAGATATCTTATGGGTGGTCCGGTCTATGTCCAGTCCCCTTATGTCTTTGTTGGCTCTAACCGTCCTAAGGAAGGGCTCCAGGGTTAGCGCGAAGATGAGGGGGGACAGGGGGCATCCCTGCCGCGTCCCGTTTGAAATGGAGAAGGGTTGCGAGAAAGAGCCATTAACCAAAATCCTTGCTGTTGGACTCGAATACAAGGATAATATCCAGGCCAGCATGTTTGGGCCCAAGCCTTTCTGGGAGAGGGTCATGCGAAGGAAGGACCAGTCCACGCGATCGAACGCATTCTCTGCGTCAGTGGACAGCAGGAAGACAGGGGTTTTGGACTGGCGGGCGCAGTGGATGGCGTTAAGCACCCTAATGGTGCCATCTTTCGCCTCACGTTGTGGCATAAAGCCCACCTGGTCGAGGTGGATGGTCTCCTGAAGGTGTGGGTGCAGCCTCCGCGCTAAGATCCCGGCAAATAATTTCAGGTCAACATTTAGTAAACTAATTGGCCTATAATGCGCACAATGTAAGGGGTCTTTCCCCTCTTTGGGTATGACCACGATACTTGCAGCAAGGGCCTCCGGGAGTGGTGGTCGCGGGGGAGGAAGATAAGGAATTAAAGGCGACAAGGAAAAGCGGGGTGAGGGTGTCACGAAATGTCTTGTAGTAGGCAGGGGTGTAACCGTCCGGTCCCGGCACTTTGCCAGCTTTGGAGGCGGAGATCGCCATGTGTACCTTCGGGTTCTAGGGGGGACTCCATAGCTGCAATGACCTCTGGGGCCAAGGGGGGAAGCCCCGAGTCTTTCAGGTATTGCGTTATCACGGTCAGTCTGACTAGCGGCGGTCGGCAGGATGTTATATAGTTTGGAATAAAAGCTATGGAAGGCCTCCACAATCTCTGGGGTAAGGTACCTCTTAGTTCCCGAGGCGTCAAAAATCGCCGGGATAAGGGCTTTGGCTCTTTTGGCACGGAGCGCCCAGGTCTATGGCATAGCTCTCCACCGCCCCCTTCCATGTCACCGTGACGCGACCAGGGTGGTGCCGGAACCCCCGGAAATGCTGCAGCGATGAAGACAATTGCAGCAGCTTTTCGTGGGTGTATCGGCTACACCCGATGCTGGCTTTCCCTGCAGTTGAGGCGAGCCTGAACGGCGAACAAACTGGGTTTGTCTCAACCGCTAGGGAGGTTAAGGTAAGGACTACCAATTTAAACATTGGTGGCTACAAGTTACACTAGGAAGGAACGCCTCTAATGAGTTCAATATATACTTTAGAACAGGGGTGTCAAACGCTGGCCCACAGTTTAATTTTAACCCACAAGATTCTTTAAAAAGTTTTATTTAAGAAATGAATGGCACAGACGAGCCTTTTTTTTGCATTTGATTTCATGTGTATTATACTATGCTTTGCTTGTTACAAATTCATGTGTAATCAAAACTTCAGTTTGTTTCCATATTGTTTCCATATAAAAAGGTTCATTATCTGATTAGAAGGAGAAAGTGCAGAGAGAGCAAGATTGAATGTTTGTAAAGTAAAAAGCAGAAATCTGGCCCTTCACTTACAGACATATGCTGGTCTAGATCAAGATGTAGAAAAAATAAATAAATAAATAAAAAAAACATCATACCCTATTAAAAACAAGCTCCTAAGGGCTTGTTTCCATTATACGTCGTGACCCCTCTGCTAAGCATATACGCTTAGCTGGGGTCCCGACGTATCCCACAGACATTGCCTGCTCGGCGGATGGTTTGTTTACACATCCGCCGGTGCAAAGGCTGAACGTACTAGTCTACGTTCAGCCTTACATTGGCGGATCGGCTCTGCGCAATGAAGACAGACCCTCCGCCAAGCAGGTAAGTCTATCTGCTACGTTTGGACCTCCTGCTAAGCATATACGCTTAGCGGAGGGGTCCCAACCTAATGGAAACATAGCCTCAAGGTACAACAAATAATTTTTAAATACTGGTATTCACTTATGGGTGATACAAAAGTGGGCAAATACATCAAACCTCATCCTGAAATCACTTATAGAAGACCCCGATAAACACACAAAGTACAAATCCATTATAAACCTTTACCAAAAAGATGCCAACTATAAGGTGTGAGGAAATGTGGCAGATGCAAAATGTGCCGCTGGGTAGGAGAAGGTGAGAGACTTGCCCTATCAGACGGTACTGATCACAAATGCAAACAAGCAATTGATTACTCCACTAAGGGAGTTTATTTATCTATTCAAATGCGAATGCCAGTGTCTTAATGTGGGCTAGAATAAAAAGGTCCCCACACATGCAACGAGCAGAGGCCAATTTTGCCACGGATGTGCGTGCGCACTCGCGGGCGTCTGCAAAATCAGACACCGATCGCAGGTGCCCACATGGGGCAACAGATCCCTGTCCCCCCAAAGCTTGGTTAGCCAGAGAAATGCCATGTCTGTAAATCTCTGGCTGATGCCATTACTTTTCAATGGGGACCGGCATCCCCAATGTTCTATATACACGGTAATGTATAAGGGAACATCGATGCCAGATTATGTTGATGACAACCATTCGAACCTATAAGGAATGTTTGTATTAATTGTATGTATTATTCAGTACAGATCATTATCCACATTCGTCTGTTAATCCACAAACTTCCGGAAGAAGCTCTTTACGAGTGAAATGCATAGATGGTGGAATATGACTAGAATGTGGAGACTGCAAATGTGAATTGGAAGTCTATTTATAAGACCCCTATACATGTCAGGTTTTATAATTAAATTTCTATTTTGTGATATGAAGATAAACAATCAAATTTTGATTGACACAAACAGTCCAATTGTCCAAAAATCCCTACCTTTGTGTTCGCTTCTTTGAACCTTTTGTTCTCAAAAAAATTGAGTAGAATCTCCAAGAAATATAAACGTCACATGGTGATTTTATGAATCTTTAATGTCTGCAGAAGCCAGAAAATCTCAATGGAAGTGGACGACAGCTGTGGTAACTAATAAGTGCAATTTTTGAAAACAAAGCTATGTAATCTGAAATGGGGGTGCCCACTTTGGGCTTGGGATTTGTGAAACGATTGAAGTAAATATTACATCACAGAAAATGGGGCAGACAACTTGCTAAGCTGTAAGTTCACGCTTGGAAGGGATATGCTAGTGTTCTTTCCTAGTACCTATGGCAGTAGGATGGAATATCTTGTAATAGATTAGTGGTATTTTTTGTTTTATTTTGGCTATTTCCAAAAATCCTGAAGGCAGCAGTATACCCATGCAAAGAGGATGAAAAGGGCCTTTCTGCAAAAGGTATTACAGACTCCCTCAAAAGTTTTTTTCTGAATTTCAACAGTGCTGTGCAATAAGTGCAGCATTACAAATCCTGTGATCGCATAACATACATTCCTACCAGAATTCTGCTTTAAAGATGCTGGCTCAATGTTTTTTTTTTCTTTCAATTTTTATTTACCTTAAAATGACAGTGTCATTTGCACGATTAAGGTAGCCTTCGTTTGCCAACAGATCCAGTCGGAAAAAACGATTGTACCCCCAGCATTCTCCCACTTCAAAATCTGAAGCAAATTCTCGGATGATGTTTTTAGTAGGATCATTGGAAGACTGGTGAACCATCTCTACACGATATTCATACCTGAAATGAACAGATTACAAATAAAAGGCAGGGCAATCATAGATTTAACTCATCACTTGTTTACTAGGTGATCACACATGTGTACCTGAACTTGCAAAAGAAACTTGTGTTCATATGTCTTGTAGGGCAAATATTTTACACTGTTTGTGTTTCCCTCAACTTTTTAGCTAAAAAATGGCATTTAGCCCTGCCCTGAGCCATCTAGTGTTGAAGCATTGGTTGGAGACTGCTTGAGCCTTAGGGGGGAAAAAAAAATTTTTGCACTGATTTTTCCATACAAATGGAGATCCATCCGGGCCCATCACAGGATTAGGCGCAAAAAACAGGGTCAGTAATTAATGGCTAAATTTACAGTGCAACACACAACAACATGGCACATTTTACAAAAAATGGCTGTGTTATTTTCATAAATGCATGCCTTTACAATCAAGGCAGCAGTGACAACAGAGATTCCAATACAAGTATCTCAATACCCACTTGCCGCCCCAAAAGAGTGGCCACCTGAATTTAACTAAACAAATAGGTACGAGACTCCTATTGGATGAACCTGGTGTTGCTGCAGTTGGTCAGGTCTTCAGCAACAGTATGTGCTCCAAGAATGAGGTCAGCATTTTTTTTTCCCTGATGGCACAGACATATTCCAAGACAACAATTCCAGCATTTATCATGATCAAATTGTGAAACAGTGGTTCGGGAGAATGAGACATAATTTTCACACATTGATTGGCAACTGATCCAGACCTTAACCAAAATCATAGGCTGAAGCTTTCTAGGGGAGTTTTCAAACTGTGCAGTATAGGTGATCATACCAGGACAGACATTTCCCAGTGCAAGTGACACTGCACCCAAGCCCAAGTCATCTTTTCTGCGTATGCCATTGGTACAAACCAAATAGAAAAAAAATATTTGATATAAAGTCAAGACAATGAAAATGATGGCAAAAACAAAAACAGAAAAAGTCACTGAAAATTTTATATAACTCATGATATAGATCAGAATGGGAAAACATACTTTGATGTCTCTGGGAGCCCAGCAGAAAGTTCCAGGAAGACCGATAAATAGTACCCTCTTACAACTCCATTTCCATCCTAGTAAAAAACATGTAACTGTTATTCATGAAGAACACATACAACTTTTGGCAGTCTACTGTTTAAGCCATTACCAAAACAAAGCAACAATGTTTATCAGGGTGCAGACAGGAATCCTTAAAGGGCAAAATTGCAGTGGCTGTATGTATGTAAAATGTGAACTAGTTAAAAAAAGGATTTTTTTATTAAATTATACATCGGTCAAGAAATGCATATTTAAAATGAATAACTCACTGGATAAACCTTTAATCTCCAACAAAGACCAGATACTTGCAAAGGAGGACTGTACACCGGGTCTGCGCGCTGACGTAAAGTGCTGCAGGTAAAAAAACAAAGGAAGGAAAACATTACGGGTCTCAGTTGTACATCTGTACAAACAAGCAGGCAATTAAGATCAATTTGTATCTGATCATATTTACCTTTATCTTACTATATTCACCTTTATCAATTTTAACCTAATCAAATGTAACTAATACATTTTGTATTAATTACACTGTGTAATTGGTTAAATTGACAAAATTATTAGTCAATTGAAATGAAAACCAACAAGCAAAAGTTAATATGTACGGCTAGTTTATTGTTTATTTCAGTCATATTAAGGAATAAAACATTAGTTTAATGTTTGTAAAGTTTTACCCAAAATCTCCTGACCCCCAACCTGCCAGAACAAAACTAGTGCAGGTGCTTAGTGTGTCTTCTTGAATCAGCATAATTTGAATTGTAAGTTTATACTGCAGTGCAATCGAAGTTTAAAAGATACCTTGACCCTAACTTTTTCTGGGATACCAAGCAACTTTGCAAATCAAACATTTACCCTGGTCTTCTTCAAGATAAACCAAGTGCTCAATACAGATTGTAGTCAAAGCATAAACTGAAGAGAGGACAGAAATGCATATTTGCACAAGGCACTTGAAACAAACAGGGCCAGATTCATTTATCCAAGTAGTTTTACCTTAAATCATTTATGGTTCCAAGTGCCATCTACCCTAACAAGTTTTGGAGGCAGTCATTCGCAGTAAGCCGAAATGCAAATCTGTAGGGATACCAGACACCATTCTCGCCAGCCTTTGCTTTTGGACATGCTCTTAAATTTAGATTTTGCATAAGTTTTGTTTAAGAGTCTAAAGGCCCTCATACACCTAACAGGCCGCAGCCGTTTTTATCGGCCGACGTGCATGCGTGCCACAGATCGGAGGTGCCCACATCAGGTGACAGGTCCCTTACGCCCCAAAGCTCAATCGGCCAGAGAACAGACATGACCGTAAATCTCTGGCCAATGCCTTTACTTTGGATGGGGATGCTAGACACACAAAGGGTGCCCATAGATACTCTGAGCAACGGAGTTCTGCGTGATGACATCATCACATTGCACTTGGTCGCTTGTCTTTCGGCCCCCATCCCCACCCATAGAATGGATAAATCTACTGCCACACAGGAATATTTATTGGCTTCAGGGAGCAGAGGCAATAAATGAAAAAACTACTTAAAGTGGATGCCTTTTCACACCCCAGTAGCTGTAGTCAGTTAAATAGAAAAAGAACACAGAATGTCTGCCTTGGTAACTACAGTTTCAAGAAAATGCTAAAGTAACTAGTTATATTTACATAAATATATTGCATAGCAATAAAAACATGACTTAAAAATAAACATAAATGTAGTAAACATTATATAACAATACAATCAAGTATCAATAAGAACAGTAAACAGGATGCAGCAGAAAAGATTACCTGAAGTTTTCCAGAACAAATGTAGTGGAATCATAAGCAGGAACCAGTTCACTGAATACAAAAATACAAAGACATGAGTTTAAGATCATAAGACAAAAAGCTATAAACAAACAGGTACTTCTGCCTTCACTACGCCAAGCACAAAAGTAAAAAGGGGGGTGAACACTTAAAAGTATTTTTGTCTTTTTAACTCAATTGTCTCGGGCTTCTTGCAAAACCAAATCTTTTCTATATGAAATACAAGGTAAAAACTGTAAAGAAAAAAAAAAACACACAACAGAAGATCTGTTTTTAAACAAGATTCACAATAGGAAAAACATACATTTATACCCTAAGATCACACTCTATTAAAATAGTTTGTGTTTACTGTCTGCATGTCATAATAGAGTGGTGGGACTACTTTAACAGCCATTATAGTTTCCAGGGTGTAGATATGCAACCTTTTCAAGGGCACAGTGTATTTAAATTAAAGGGCCCCCATACACCTTTATATTTCTCTGTCAGATTACCTTTAGATCTCCTTTTGTTTTACCAAAACCATGTAATATGAGGGATATTCTAAGCCATCTAGTCTACCTGTGTTCAATCGCAGAGGATCCTATACTACATAGTTGTTGGTAGATCTAAGGATATCTGACAGAGAGATCTAAAGGTGTATGGCCAGCTTTGAGCCTTTAGATTATAGCAAATACTGCAGAGAAATCTAGAAAATGAAATCCTGTGTATGGCCAGGTTAAGCATTAGCGTCAGCATTAAACAACCATTAAGTGTTACCACTGCCCCCCCCCACCCCCCCCACCGAACCACATACCACCCCACCCCAACCCCAAAAAACACCCACCGCCCCCCCCCCCCCCCCGCCCACCCCCCCCCCCTACCCCCCCCCCCCCCCCCCCCCCCAACAGAAAAACAAAGAAAGTCCTAACTAGAAAGTCCAAATACCCCTGAAAAGCAAACAAACTTTATTTATATTCCTCTATATCACAAAATATCTGAAGTTTTATAAAGTTATGCCAGAAGAAAAATATCTGAGCTGTTGAACAATTGTTTTCCCATTTTAATTTTAATGTGGACAGGACTAAGAATGGTTCCCCATCTTAAAAACGGAGCAAAATTTTTTGTACTATACTTTTTTCTCCCCCCCCCCAAAAAAATGACATCTTATGCAAATATGCAAATGTAAATTCCTTGAAGCAATAGCTCTGTATCGCAGGAGACTGGAATATGTTCAATTCCCTCCAGGCAAGCCACAAGACCACTGCCAAAAGGTAGACATTAGCTGTATTAGCACTAGCAGTACCCATCCTCTGAACACACTGACCCACCAGCTGGGCGAATTGAGGCTATTTAGAGGAGTTGTATATTTGCATTTACATTCTGCATGGCAGTAAAAAAAAAAAAAAAAAAAAAAAAAAAAGTGACACATCTCTCCTCCCATATGTAAATAGCTGCTCATGGGTAAGTTGTTAGTGGCAGTTTGTAAATTGTGTCTCTCAATAAATTGGTCACCGTGTTCAGAGGAGGAGTACTGCCCATATATAGACAGATGCTAAAGTTTTAGCTCTGCACTCGGCTGGAACTAAGCTTTGCTTCTGGTACACTTTTATAGAATTACTAAAGGAAAAACAAATGTTTACATTTAAACAAAAAGGTTTGTTTCGGCAAGAATCGGGAACAATTTTCCTAAATAAGTGAATGAAATGAAGCTCTGTTGATGCCGATTACTCAATCTTGAGCATGCAAAGATGCCCCCTTTTTTGGACAATGTAAATACCGTATTTTTCGGACCGTAGGACACACTTTAACCCCCAAAATTGGGGGCAAAAAATGCCTGTGACTTATGGTCTAAATGTGCGACCCCCACGGCCACCTTGGCTTCCCGCCAGCTCTCCCGGCCCAGAGATTAGCCAGTGAGCTGGAGGAGCTGTCAGTTGAGAGATGCCGCCCAGTGTCCAGCTCTCCCATCTGTACTGTATAATTGCCTATGCCAGCAGAACCCTGCTGCCATAAGCAACGGAGAATGAGATAAATGAACGGCCACCTATATCTTTCTCCTGTCCGTGGGAATGGCAATCCCTTTGTAGCTTCTACGGACACAGTAACAGCCAGCCAGAGAGGAGAGCAGAGACTGAGAGGTGACACTCTGCAGCGGTCTGCCCCCCTTCCTCCTGCCGATCAGTGTGGAGAATGAGGCTGTGCTGAGAGTAAACTGCTGCTAGTGACAGCTACTGGCTGAATTGAAAATTGCATTAACCCAATAGATGTGAAAACTTAAATCTTTTTTTTCTGGTTTTCCTGCCCCAAAAACTGGGTGCGTCTTATAGTCCAAAATATATGGTATATGTACAGTGTTCAATTCCTTTAGAATATCAAACAATTTATTGTTTAAAAAAATTACTAATTTGCCCTTCAAATGCAATAAGCATATCGGAGTACAAAGCATGAATTCTTCACATAGCTTTCAATATACAAATATTCAGAACTCTCTACCCACAAGAACCATCAAAATAATAGAACACAACTTCCTTTCCCTTTTCCCTTTTCATCATGGACAATTTTACAAACTGTTTCATATTTCACAACATAAAAACAGGGTTCATGTTTGGTCACATTAGTGTGTATGCATCTCCGAAAAGCTTCACATAGAAACTAGGTTATTGTTGCCTGAGGTCATTTATCATGAATATCTAGCATGTAAATGGGTGCTTGAATCAGTTCGTGATCTTTCCTGTGACATTCTAAAGATCACTATACACTTTACAATCTTGCCATACTATTTCTGTACAATCAACTTTTGTTCTACCAAAACCATGTAATATGAGGATCTTTCTAATCCTTCTAATCACTGTGTATTCTATCAGGGAGGACTCGGCACTACATAGTTGTTGGTTAATCTAAAGAAAATAGTGATAGGTGTATGGTGGGCTTAAGACTACTGCTTTTTCCCCTACAAATATACACTTATATAATTTTTTTTATATATGAAGAATAATATAGAAGCAACCTGGTGAAATCTGGTGGAACTGGTGTGGTAACAAAGGAAGCCATAGGTTTCCTATGAACTTGCTGAAACATCATTAGAATTTCTGGACTTTTGGAGATAAGCTCACTCTTGCTACAAGAACGAAGCTGGAAAAAAGAAAACACTGTATAAAAATTCTTCAAACGTCATTGATATATTTTTCAGTATTAAGTCAAATTTATAATTTCAAGGGCAAACATGAAACTTTTAACGCTTTATTTTGCAGCAGTTTTCCGAAAAAATACAGGATACATTTTTGGGCATTTAAAAGCATAACGTTCAATGAAACTGAATTCAATATTTAACATGAGCATAAATTACAATACAGAAGTGTATCAGAAATCTATAAACATAATAAAGTGGGCAATATGCTCTTTGCAGTTCTCCAAACGACAATGTGTAAATCATTGCATTGGAAGTTGGCAAAACACCTTTACAACTTGAGGGGCATTCTTTATTAATTGTTAAACATTGTACAAAAAAACCCACTGGTCCAGACCTACTTTTCCCCTACAGATTTAAACCTGTTTTGCTGTGAGCCAATGCAGAAAGTTGTAGTAAGGCAAAAACACAATGCAAACCAAAACTGAAGATGTGCATATAGTGAGCACATAATAAATGTTAAAAAAATGTCTATCTTGTCTCAAATTGTAGATCATTGGATCATTTAAAATCACACAGAAAAACATAAATGGTACCTGATGTTCAACTTCTTGTAAAAGTGATTCAAGGAGCTCGGTTTCCTGAGTCAGAGAAGTCTTCTGGCCTGGAAATCAAAGCAGAAAAATTATGTAGATTGTCATTTACTGGTACAAAACATCACCACATTGCTACATAGTAAAGTAACTGTAGGACACAACCAAAGGCCTATATGGACCCTAACTACACAACCTGTCTAGCAGCAATCATTCTAGAACAGGGGTAAAAGTAGAGACCTTAGCGGCAAGACAATCTTGGCTCTCTTCCGCATGGTCATTGCCATGAGCAGAGGTAATGGGCGGACCACTGTTGTCATGAGGATGCTCCCACAGTGTCAATACATGATCACGCCACTGAGTTGTCCTCATAGCTATGATTGGATGTCTCTTGTCAATATATGTACACTAAATTAATTGCAATAAACAAGCAGAATGGAGCCAAAGCATCCTTATAACAAGGTGAAAACGGGGCAGATATGGTCCCCAGGCCTTAAGCATTTGGAGCCTTCAAGGTTCCCTGCAGCAGTGTGATGACATCATCATGCTGCCATCAGATATCGGAGAAGCAGCTCAGCCGATGCTTTGCATGGAGACCCTTCGGTCTCTATGCAAAGCAATGGACATTGACTGTGGTTTACGGTTATGTCGATATCCCCTTTTTCGAGCAGGAGTTTGCCATGAATGCTCTAGAAAAGTAATCGTGACTTTCCCAAGGAGCTAAAAGTAATCATAACTTTCACAGGATCTGTGAAAGTATGTTCATAATAAGGATGTACAAAAAGTGCTATAGTGGTAGACCACTCATATGCCAGAAATATAACAATAATAGAAAGAACGTTATACCAGCTGTTGCATAGTAGTTAAATTTTATTTGATAAATATACACAACAGGGACAGGAGAGGAAGTTTATAAATGAAAGTAGATGTTCACAGAGAAACTGATCTAGTGGTTGTGGTGTATGAAGGTCCCTCCAAGATTACAAAAAACAGTTACTGGGCATTTATGCCATGTAAAAAACAGCATATTTCCATGCAAACATCTGCACCTCTCTATGTACTGCATTCTTGTAAGACCACATTTGAATCTTGGTAATAAGTACCCATGAGTGTGATCAGCTTGTTCTTGAGCTGGGTATCCAATCTGGCAATCATCATCTCTACAGCATTGCGGATCTCCCGAACACGCTCATCCTTAGCACCTCGTACAGCCTCAACATTTCGCTCCTGTAACACAACATTTTAAGATTTTGGGGCAGGGTTTAAAGAAAAAGGTCCTCAATAGACTAAACACCAATAAGTCAATAGCTACATCTTATGCTTGAAATTTAAGGAACATGGCTGGCAAAGCTCATAATTCAGTATAGTAGTTATATACTGTGTATATATAATACACATAAGAAGCCAATCACAAGCCACACATGTATGTGTTGACAAAGAAGAACTTAATACAAATAAGGTGACACAAATGTATCAGCCATAGAAAACATGCATTAGAGGCGAGTACAGACCAGGCCACCTGCATGTTTATTTTTTAAATGACTGCATATATCCTTTAGAAGAAATTGCTTGGAAAGTATCTTGCTTACAATTCCTAATAGTTAACTGAATTTCTGTGATGTTTAATTCAATTTTAAAGTGTTAGAAAAAAATGGATTATACAGTCCACCCACTCTTCATGATTAATGTTCAGCCACCAATAGTAAAATTTTATTGCTCCATAATGAAATCTTACCACTTCCTGAACAAGACTAATGAGTTCCATTAGCCGCCGGCGAAGTTTGGCCACCTCTTCATTTACTTTAGTGACATGCTGCTCATAAATTTCAGCAAGAGGTTTAAAAGTATGTCCACCATGCTAGAAAAAAAGAAAATGAAACATTACTGACAATTGTGGGATAACTGATATTTTGTGAAGTAGGAAACATGGAATATTGAAGGCAATATACCGTATTTTTCAGACTAGAAAATGCGCCGATGTATAGGATGCACCCTATACTTTGGAGCATCCAATGGCCGAAAAATATTTACTCTTTTTCCTACTCTGTTGGCCGGAGCTCTGAGCTTCGACCGGCAGAGTGGGAGTTTAAGAGGTAAAGAAGGTGTCTCTGACAGCTTCCCAGACTCTAGTGCGGACAGGTGGATCTCCCATATGACAGCTCCTCCATCTTCCTGGCTAATCTTCTAGCTGGGAGACTAAAAAGTGCTAGTAGGGAAAGTGCATTAAAAATATGATACAATAAGATAAGGACCCAGCATTAACTGAAGATTAAATGTATTTCTACCAAATACCTTAAATAAAAACAAGTCACTCAGACCATGAGACAACACAGTATTTCACATTGGGGTTCAATTGACTACATCCAATGTCTTTAGTATGAGTATTCTTTGTCACTCTTAATTAAAAGTACCATCAGCAAGATTATTGATCAATATTGCATAATTGGTTTGCAAGTCAGTTGAAAAAAGAAAAAAAAAATCAAACAATGTAAAGGTTTACTCACCATTCCACCCCAGAGGGCACACTGATGACAGATACAAATCTTACAGGTCCAGCAAAATACACTGAGCTTCTCATGATGGTTCTCACACCTGAAATGGCACATTAAGAAAACAGATTAATATTAATGTCTTCCTACTGTGTTGTCATTCTGAAGACCGATATCTCACCCAATGACTTAAATAACAAAAAGTGCTTTTCTCTGTGTACACCATATCAGTTAGGGTTTTTTTGTTCTCGATTTTGAGGACACTAATAAGTTCAGTTGTCAAACTTTTGTTGCTCTGATGCAGATGCAGTACAATCATGATAACAAAACCAAAATAATAAATGTGAATATATAGGTTATATTGTAGTAGTAGTCAAATAAAACCCATACAAAACAGGTGAATACAGTTTGATTTCTGAAGAGAAAATATAGGTGGTGGTGGTGCCGATACTGGTCTGTGGATGTTGCGATAGCCTCACCAATAGTTGACAGGATATGGGCATTTCAGGTAGAAAAAACAAAATGACTGGAAGGGGTAAGGCATGGTGGATGTAGAATGTACTTACATCACCACTGTGCATTACCCTAAGGAGCTCATATTTTTATATACATCATGCTGTGTTACACGTGTCTACTGACAATCCAATAAAGATTGTATAGTTTATATACTGGAACACCCATGTTATTGTTTTGGCTTTACCCACAGTTTCCATTAGGGTTCAGCCTAGTAGTTGACAGGATGTAAACATTTCAGGTAAAAAACACAAAATGGGAAAACTAATTACAGCTGCGTACTATCTGAAACACAGGACATGGAATAAAATATTTGGGCAATAGCGAGTCCAGGTTAGGTTTGTCAAAGAAATAATATATTAAGCTCCTGGGCATTAAGCCCTTTCTCAGATGGGAGGACCCAGAGGTCATTGCCTCAGCCCTCCCACGTCTCTTCATCTATGACACAGAAGGTCCAACAGGGACACCGATACGGAGGGAAGCCTCGGGCTCCCTCCGGACAGGTAAGTATCCTCGAGTGTCGCTCCGGGCAAATACTGTATTGTAAACAAAGTTACCTCCAGCAACACTCAGGGTAAATATCCAGAAATTAAACAACACACTAAGATTTCCTGGAATGTGACTTAGAAAGGAAGAAGTTTAGGTTTAAAGACAAAGAGGTATAATTTCAACCTAAAGTGTGAAGGTTAGGATGTTCGGAATTAAAGCAAACCTATACTCACCTTTCATACTTTATGTTCCTTGCAGGCAAACCCAATGTTCTGTCAAATAAAATAAAAACCTTACCTGTAATGAGTTATTTCCGAATGTCCCTCAGTGCTGCTCCCCTATGATGTTGGACAATGGTGGGGAAAAAGCAACATAGCTGCAAGCCCAGTGACAGAAGGGTAAAAGCGTAATTACGCTGTTTAAACAATTCTATAGCAATAGGTTTCTAGTTGGCACTTGCCATACTGCAAATACTGGCAGCTTAATATGGGAACTCTCATGGGTCCACGATTTTGGAGCACATCATCATCATGCTGGCAGTTGGTGTCTGCCTTATCCTAATCAGTTGATGGTGCTTTGCTTCTTACTACATTTTCCCCTCCATGGACTTTGCTATGATAGTGGAAGTTGCAGGTGTTCCATGTACTTCAACAAAGTGAGGGCATTAACAATGGTAGCAAGAAATCCACCCAACAAGTGACCTAAGAAATCTTAAAGAATGAATTTAATACATAGCCAAAAGCACAAACACATGGATACTGTAGGATAATTTGTCTACTCCAGAGAAAGTTCTCAGAGACAGAACTAAGTTTCTGATAGAGAATATTACATGAATGTCATCCATTTATTTCTTCTTTTGTGGCTACAAATGCAAACTACCACCATTTCCCTGCGTTCTCAGTCTGGGGCTGTTTCTTGGGATTGTTATTGCACCAGAAAGCCCAAAAAACTTAAAACTTCATATGAATAGGATTACATTTCTTTTTTTATTACTCTATAATACTTGATGAAAATAGAAACTATTCAGATACAATTATTTATAGGCAAAAACTTTCACATACTTGTCCTTCTCATTTTCCTCATGCTTGTTTAGGCTGCACAACTGGAGAGTATCAAGCCGCTGAGTGACCTCTTCTGCCCATCGACAGTTAACCAATTCTCTCAGCTGCAAGGGAGCCCTGAAAAATGCAGTAGTAATGAATGAGACAATATTAAACAACTATTCACAAACTAGAGAAAATAAATAAACAACCCCGATATTGATTCTCTTCACTGAATGTGTGAACACTTAACACCAAAGTGAGAAACTTCAAACCTGCAAGAAGGTTTTGAAACTGAATTATTTATGAAATCCGTGAACAATAATGTCCACCAGAGTGCTACCATGTGGAGGGTCATATGGCTACAGGATATACATTAATTTAATGTCCCAGTAATAATTTCCCAGAGAAAACTTCCAATGGTTTATTTAAAGTCAAATTTCTTCTTTTTCCCCCACAGTACTTCCAATTTGCCACAGGAATATATTGGTAGATTTCTACTCTGTTCATGCTCTGGTAGCAAATCAAAATGTACTTCAATTTCCATTCATCTGAAGCTCCCTACAACAGGCAACACAGATAGCAACAGTGAGCTGATATTGGTTTTACCCATCACTTCTCTAAGCCATCCCATAAAAATGGCACAACTATGAATTACACAAAGCAGTGCATTTTTATTTCTTTAGGTGAGCTTTACTTCAAGTTCAAAAACCATTTCTAAGTATTACTGAAGAACTTGCGTGACATTATCCTAGAGAACATGTTGTGGACTGGAAGGGGAGATGCATAACTATGCATTACCACACTATCTCAGCTCATTACTAGTCTTAAAACATCAGTCAAAACAGTCAATGGCAGTGGTTCCCAAACTGGAAGACCCTGTAGCATTTCAGGGCGTTGGGCGCACCTAGGGGGGCAGCGGAAATAGCACTCTGAGACCTCCGAGAATAGTGCCCAGCAAGAAAGCTGACTATTGCCACTTCTTTTCACCCTCTACCAATTGCACACAATGCCACCATCATCCTCGTACCACTGGAAGCCAATCAGAAAGCGGAGGAAGAAACAAGTAGGAAGCCAACCATTGGGAAACTAGCTGCAGAAAGTAGAGTGCATGTAGTGTGTGTGCATGGGTTACTTAATGAAACTGATGAATGTCTCTGTATGTCTGTGGTGTTTAAAACGGATCTACCACCTGGTAGGTCACTCAGCAGTATTAGCTGCAGCTTAGCTGATACTGCAGAGATCCGTTTTCTGTTTAAAACTGCTTTAGGTATAGTTGGGAGAAAAAGGAATTTTTTTTCAAGTAAAGTTTATTTACCAGCAACAGATGCGTTAACAGTAATGCTACCACATCCGTTACTGGTAATAGAAGTGCTTGTGTCCACAATGCGCTGTGGCCAAAAAATGTTATGCTGCATGTTGTGGGACTTTGCTGCGTTGCATGTTACTGCAAAATGAAGACACAAAGCCAGTGTGAAGGGTACACACCAGGTTTCCTATCGATAATGTTCCTTTCTGGAAAAGGGACCCTGTAGGGAAATCATGTGAACCACTGATCCATTGATGTAGTGGAGGGAGTATATACCCACTCTAGGGTATAACACGTGGGGGAAATTCTGAATATAATAATGTTTGAAACACACAAGTATGTCAAAAGTTGCTCTCCTGCAGCATTCTCCTTGTCACATCGGAGACACCTGGACAGCACAAAACTAAGTATGCACTGCTGGGGCTCTGGTCTCCGCCATATCATCTAGTGCAGTACTAACAGGACAGCGCTGGATGAGATGGTGCTATTGGGGAAGGCAGGGGGGGGGGGGGTTAAAGACAACAGCTTTCCTAATTACAAATCTAAGAGAATTGGAACTGTCAATCAGGACATAAACTAAGAAAAAAAGGGGCTCCTTGGATAAACCAAAAAATTTGCTCACTACATAAAAAGCTTTACAATAACATGGATAAACAAAGACCGTCATAGACTGGTTGAAAATAAGACCTTTAAGTACCTGCAGTGTGGACACTGGGCTCTTTGCTCAGTCAGCCATCTCTGCAAATAAAACACAATTATAAGTCTTAACAAATGCAGCACTTTCCAGCATAAACTTTCCTATAAACCTTGACAAATGTCATATTAAGCCCTCATTTTCCATGGAGCAAATAATGGGGAAAAAAAAAATCTACATTTAAATAAGCAGTAAAAGCAAAATTCTGTATCAATAGAGGCAAATGTAAAAGCTCATGGGCTACAAAGGGTTACTCCCAGTCACTCTGCTGTCCTAAATAAACAGCATTAATAAATTAACACTATCTAGCTTTGCCCACCCAGTCATACTGCAGAGGCAATGAATATTGTTATCATCATTTATTTATATAGCGCCAACATATTACGCAGCGCTGTACAATACATTAGAGTGGAGATACAACACACAGGTACAGGTAATGACACAAGAGGAATAGAGGACCCTGCCCGGTTGGGCTTACAATCTAATAGGTTGGGGAACAAGGTATAAAATAAGATGCGCCTGATCATAAGACACACAAGAAAAGCAGTCACTTACCCGAATACAGCTGAAACAACACAGTTTGGAGCAGTGCGGACAGAGGCGGGCATCCCTCAGCTTTTCCATACAAATGAAACATCTGAAGACCTCTGCTATACCCTAATAAAGTAAGAATAAGAAAAAAAAATAATAATGCTGAGCAACATGAGTCAAGTTCGAAACATTAAAACTTTGAGAAATGTTTTTTAAGATAGATAAGTGACCTGTTTATATTATTGTGGTTCTTAACACATATATATATACAACAGTGGTTTCTAAACTGCCCCCCCTCCTGGGGGACACGAAGGTAGGGGGCACTAGCCCTTATTCTAAACCTGTATTTGAATGAGGAGGGGGTTCCTAAATAGACAAGGGGGGCACTGCATGGAAAGTTTGGGAACCACAAAGTGGCAGGGACAGGTTGTGTGTGTCCAAATACAGAACAGGGGGATTTGAACCCAGTGGACACAAGTCCTTAAAGCATCCTTACCTTAAGGCTGGCCATACACTGGTCCATACCCATGCAAACGATGAACCCTCGAGTGCAGCATGATGACGACACCACGCCAAGCTCAAGCTTAGTCAATCTACTTGCAGCACAACTCAATAAGTTCAGTCCCCATCCAAAGTAATGGAAATTGAGCAGAGTTTAGGTAACATGTTGGTTCCCTGTTCTATCATGGTGGCAGCAATCAATCACCGCAAACATGCACTGCGATTGATTTTGCTCGAAACAAAAAAAATAAAAATAATAGGCCAGTGTATGTCCACCTTAACCTCCCTAGTGCACTGCTGAGGTCCAGATTTCTGTACCAAAAGCACACCATAGACTTCAACTGTAAATTTTTCTTTATGTTGTAGGCATGTAACTTCCCAAAATATGTCCGTACAAGGGTCTAATAGACATCCTGAATATAATAAAGTTTGAAACAATTATGTAAAATAAAAAAAATGTTTTAATGAAATGAGAAAACACAGGACATCAGGGCACAAAGCTATGCTGCTATGTACTAAATCTCACCCAAATAAAGTCTCTGGTGCCCCAGATGTGCCCATTTGCAGTTAACCCTCTCTAACCAGGGAAGATTTGAGCGAGATTTGTTACATAGCAGCACATTGGAAACTACATAGAAAACTTTTTTCGTGCAATTTACTTTCAAATTTTCCGCTGTCTCCCCGATGTGGCGTCGTCATCAATCACTCAGAGGAGGGGGCTGAAGAGCCGAAGGATTTAAGCAGCCACGTCGCATCGAGGACACCGCAAAACAGTAAGTATGGGCTGTCGGTGCCTCGATATTCACTGGATGGCACCATCTTGTCCAGTGCTATAGTAGCAGTAGAAGCGCTGGACGAGATGGTGCTGTCCTGACCACTAAGGGCTTGTTTCCATTGTAGCGTTCCTGTGCGGTTGCAGCCACGCGGCCGCCCCCGCCTGCAACCGCATCCATTGGAAACTTCAATATAGTTTCCACTGGTGCGGTTGTGCGAGTTCGGGTGCGGATGCGGTTTAGGCCGCGTTTCTGAACGCTAGCTGCAGCGTTTTGAAACGCATCTGCGCCCCAACCGCATCTGCAATACAAAAAAAAATTGCGTCGCAAAAACGCATGACAACTTTAGGCATGCGTTCAGCCGCGCGGCTGCCGCCACACGGGAACGCTTCAATGGAAACAAAGCCTCAGGCGGTTAAAGCTTCCATGAATCAATTTTTGTTATATCAACTTGAAAATAAATTGATTGTACTGTCACTGCAACTAATGGGATTTGATCATTTTCACCCAGATAAAAGGTCTGTGTACATTGCTCCACAACCCCTTTAAGCTAGCCACACATGGTACAATTTTAGCATTCAATCGTCGACTTACAATGGAAAAAAAAAATCGTTAATCGATGTACTGCCCACATAGTACAATAGACGTTCATTGTACGATTTTAGTAAAATCGTCGATTGAAAAAGTGATCGGACAAGTAGGAAAATTTTGGTTGATTGATCAATGAACGAACTACATTTCTGAAAGTGTTTTGTTTGTTTCGATCATCTCGATGTGAGCTATTACCATATGACTACTTCCTGGGGAAAAAAAAGTTCCTGTTAAAAAACATTAATCTAATCGACGATTTTAGATTACTTTGATTTAATTTCAATCGAAATTGATCAATTATCATGCTCCCTATGTGGAGAACTTCGATTAAATGACAATCGATGTTCGATTTTTTTTAATCGCAGTACAAAATCGAATCTCGATTGAATAATAAATTGTACCATGTGTGGCTAGCTTAAGAATGAAAAATCCAACAGACCCCTCAGATGCAAAATGACAAAGTTTACAACCAATCATATTTGGCTGATCAATAAAAAAAACAAAAGCAATCCAGTATTGGGAATCATTCCACTAGTAGAAGCAGATAGGTCTGTGTCACTTTTTTTTTTTTTTTTTTTTTTTTTAACAGTGTTGAGGGCAGTGTTTTAAACTTTTTAATTGAATATGGTTACTTAACTAAATGGAAAACAATAAAATTTTACTGCTGCAAAAAAACAAACAAAAAGAACATGACCCCCAGAAAAAAGAAAGAGCACCAAGTAAACGTAGAGTCAAATATTCTATTAATAAATTGATTTGTAATCTTTAAAAACAATTGAGGAAAAAAAATATTTTATTTGTTCAACAATCATAATGCCTGGCATACACACGCCGATTAGCGGCCGATTTTGCGGCTGACCGACGGGTGTGCGCGCTCGCGCTCCCATCTGGAAGTTTGGAGCTATTAAATTCCTAATCCTCACCCTTCACCTACTCGCCATGTGTTGTCTATCTAGTCTTTTCTCCTGCTTACTTTTTTCTTGTATTCTCCCTTTATTTTTATTTTTTTACTCACAATATACCGTAATATAAAAAGAAAAAAAGTAGGGTGGCAATGTATATTTGTCTTAAAGCGGACCTACCACCTTGGTATCTGCTTCCTATTATTGGTGCCGATAATAGGGCAGATCGAAGGTAAAAAAAAAAAAAAAAATACCTGGTAAAATCTGTCAAAATGCTGTGGTGCCCCGCCACTTCTGTGACGTGAGGCCGACTCAGGAAGCAAGTGGATATTAGGAAAGAAGACATCTTTTCTGACGTCTGCCTCCCATAATCCCCTTGTGCCCGGCGGCAGCCAGCAAGACCCGAATCCAGTGATGCTGGAGGGGAATTAGAGTTTCGGATTGGTGGAGAGAGAGACACAGGAGTAGTCTCACTCCTCCATCTTAGATGCTGGAGGACAGGACACTCCAGGCATGTCAGCGCTGGAGCAGGGAAGAAGGGAAGGTAAGTATGAGATTTTTCTCTAAAGGGATCGCTTTGCCTTGATCAAGACTCCATGTAGGTAAATCCGTTCATTTGTTTGGTTTTACATTTTTTTTGTTAAAAACCGCTTTTAAGACAAAGTACCACCTTGTCTGGACTCTCATTTATGTATGGTTTTTCACAACACTATGTAAAAAAAATTGTTTGGGGTTTGTTCTTACATTGCTTCTTAGACACCAATTGCTTGTGTGTCTATACCATTTATGACCTTTTCACTTTACCGCTATATTGGTAAGTCAACCTGCTTACTTGATCTACCAGTGGGAATTATAAAAAGAAAACAAAAAAAAAAAAAAAGAAATTCTGAAGTCCCCCATACACCTTACAATCTTCTCAACTTTTGTTCTAACAAAACCATGTAATATGAGGTCCTTTCTAATCCTTCCAATCACTATGTATTCTATCAGGGAGGACCCAGCACTACATAGTTGTTGGTAGCTCTAAGTAATCTAAAGCAGGGTTCAGATGCTAAGATATGGGCCAAATCGATGGCCGCTTCGAGCGCTGTGTGCGCTCACGGCCATCTATCTGGCCCACATAATATACCCCCACCGCTGTTTTCGAGCGGGACAAATCAATCCCACTCGAAAACAGCCATATCTGACATGACTGTAAACACGGCCGATGTCTGATGCTTTGCATAGAGACTGCTGTCTCCAGGGAAAGCTCGGCTGAGCCGGGGAGATCAGAACTGTCTCTCCACGGCTCCTCCGATATCTCACAGCAGCATGATGACACCATCATGCTGCTGCAGGGTACTTTGGACGGCTCTCCCTGCTTATCAGCTCGATTTCAAGAACCCGGGAAAAATCCAGGATTTCTTGAAATCGGGATTTGGCCGGGAAAAGCCACATAAAAACTTGACTTTCCCGGCCAAAACGGGAGACTTGACAGGTCTGGCACTTACATGAAATGTTCTGACATTGACAGTGCATACTAAACCCAGTAACAATTTTTATGATGGAGTTCTTATATTTATATCTGCACAAGCAATCTAACACCAGTATGTTTTTGATCCTATGACGACAAGGCTCCTGGTTACTATCCAGGCTCACATGGTATACATGAATTACTTTGTGCAAATATGTGACATCAATTGTTTACAGGTCTCCAAGCAAAACAAGCTGATGCTAGGTGTCATTTCTATTGTAGACGGATGCACATCGGCATACGTACATCTACTGCTCAAGCTAGGTTTCTAATAAACAGTCTGTGATGCTACAAGCCATTGTTATGTATCCAACAAATGCCAGCTATGGGGTTACCATCATCATCATGATTCGTTGGACGCAATCTGGACTTGGTCTACGATACTAGAGATCCTCTACCAATTTTCCAAATGGCTTTATCAAGTCTAAAGCTAGCCATACACGTGTCGATTCCCGAGCGATCGATCAACCATCCGATCGATTCCGGTGAAGCCACAGGCGTTAATTGATCGACCATACAAGTCTGTGCCTACCACCTTAGGCTACCGATTCCTGGACGATTCTGTTACCAGCCGATCGCTTCACAAATGTCAACGTTCCTTGATGTGTGCTCAATCGATCAGAAAACACCACCAACAGGTTGGTTCCCTGGCCGATCCAATTTGGGGGCCATCGGGTGGGGTCGATTGGTCAAGGTGGGCTGCACTCGATTCCTCACCGATCGATCGGCGTGCACGCGCCTGGTGATCGATCGGCCAGGAATCGTGTGGGAAATCGACCCATGTATCCATTCATCCATTCCCTTTCTTCCAGTCAATGTGGATTTTCACCAAAAAAAAACAAAATTTTGCTGGCTTGACACACACGATCATATTTCTTACACAATAAGACATACCCATGGTTTTTATGAGGAAATTATGTGGAAATAAATTATTCGCAGAAAAAGGAAATTATTTCTGTCTCTCTGCAATTTTGTACCCAAATACTGACCTAAAAGTATTACCTGCCTTTCCTACTGTCACTGTGCTTGGTGCCCTTGTGTTTGTAAACATCACCATGTGACATCAAGTGCACAGCGACTGTGGGAACAGGAGGTAATATATTTCAGGGCTGTGGAGTCGACTCCTACTAAATTTAAATAGGAATTAAATAAAAAAAAAAAATTACTTCAAATGTCGCAATTAACAAACAGTCATAACGAACATAATGACTTCTCTGCTATAAGAATAAATGCATGCAGTGCGTAACATTACAGCGCCCACTGTGACCCTAGCCTAAAGACCAGCTCAGATGAGCTCTAGAGTGCAGAGTGATGATATCATCACGCTTGTAAGGGAAGGGAATGGATCGCCAATAGTTCAACACTGAACTGTAAAACATTTGGAAAACCACTGTCATTCAGCTGAGGCGACAAATACTTAGATTGTTAGCTTCAACTTTACACATGACTATGGGATTCCAGGGAAATCATTAATCATGTTTGAAGTGCCCCTTCGCCCCTCCTCTTCTTGGAGCCTTCCACTGCCCTATCTTCAGCAGATTAGAACACTAAAGCTTGGCACACACGGGTAGATCTGTAACAAGATTTGTGTACAATCAATTAACTTGCGCCCTCACGGTGATTGATTGTACTCTAATCTGTTTACAAACCTACCTGTGTGTGCCTTCCTTCGGGCGGGATCAATAGAGCCGGCTTGGAGGAACTTGATTGAACGGGGTTCCAACATGTTGAAAAGACCCCGTTCAATCTCCAATACTTTGCATGGAGACACTTCATGGAAAGTATTAAAACAGCTGCGGCTCTTGCCTCCTCCACAGCTTTCGGCTGTCAGTGTGAAGGGGACCGGAGTCAGCACTCCTCACTTGGAAGCTGTGTGAGACAGGTTGCTGCTCCCCAGCTTGTGGCGTGTTGTAAATGCCACACTGCAAGCTGGGGATAATGAGTCCCCATTGAACAGGAATCAATGTGCCCATGTGGTGCACATTGATTTCTGTTCAATTGATCCCCGATCACAGCGTGGTACCTAGCTTAAGGAAAAAGCAGCAGCATCTTCTGCCTAACTCCCTTTCTCTGCTTTAATTGGCCATTACAGTGTTGGTTTCCTGGCCAGTAGTTCTGTGGTTAATGTATGATGCCTTCCTTTCCTTCAATGGATGGATACAATACATTAGCATATTACATACAGGGGAGTCGGAGAGTCGGAGTCGGAAGAATCTGAAACTGAGGAGTCGGAGTCGGGGAATTTATCGACCGACTCCACAGCCCTGATATATTTACTGCATTTACAATTCTGTATGTGCAAACTTAATGAGCCACTCATTTGTATGCATACGGAATTAAAAATGCAGTGAATATATTACCTGCTTTGACCCCAAGCATTTTAAAGCATTAGATTGGGTATGTTTGATCAGAGCCTGGAGAATAGACTCATTTGGGCTCTCAGCAGTGCTGAGCCGCAGAAAACAACCTTGCTTTAAGTTTAAAATAAAAGTCAATGAGGTCGTTCAAAAAGCAAACAGAAAACATGTTTTTTAAACACCTTCTGTTGCATTCAAAAGGTCATTTGGATGTTAAAACGACCCCATTAACTTCAATAGTGAAATCGACTGCAGCAAAGTTTTTTTACTCATTTTTCAGTCTTTAAAAAACGACCTGGGAGTGGCTATCCCACCTCCCCAGGCACCCTGCAGGGTCAGGTGACCTTTGTAGCCTTTCCTGTGGCTGTTCGAGAGTTCATCACCACCCTTTGGTTGTTTTACAGGCTTTAAAACTATAGTACATTTTGTAGAAACATCTTTGCTTTAAAGCGTCATTAACACTTTTTGCCACCAGAGGGCGCCTGGGAAGCTTTAAACATGTCGTTCAAATAACAACAGTGTAAACGTACTTAATCCTCTTTAAAGTTGGATGCTTGCTAGCAACAGGATTCACACATTGGCTCCCTAAAGAACCCTACAGCGGTCTAATTTTCATCAAATGGTATCCATCTTTTGAAAGTCCCTAACTCGTATGCAAACCTTTTTACTTAAAGTGGACCTACCACCTCGTAGGTCACTCCGCAGTACCGGCTGATTACTGCAATGGGATTTGGGGATTTTGAATACCGTAATGGGAATTTGGGATTGGGAGATCTGTCTCATGTTCTTCTTGCGGATGTAGGAAGCCTCGTCTGCCCAGTCTCATGGGATTGTGACATCAGCGTCACATCTGCGAGACTTGGGTTATTAGCAGTGATGAGAGCCATCTCTCTCCAGCCTGCAGCCAAATTCCCCTTCCCCCATGGAGCTCTCAGAAAGAGGCGACACAGAGCCTAGTCTCTGTAGGAGGTGAAGTGGAGGTGAATGGGAGGGGGGATGGGAATGATGGGGCGGAAGTGGCTTCAGTTCAATGATCTAAGATGTGTAGGAGTTTTCCCAGCATCGGACAGGTGCTTTAAGGCACGGTTCGATTTTCTGCTGTGCGCAGTTGCGATCATCAATCGAATGGAAAAATCAAACAAAAGAACCCTTCCTTGATCTAAAGAATTCTTTGTCGAACCGTGAACAGACATGTCCATAAATCCTGGTCAATCATGGAGGAAGAGCCTAGATCAGGGCTCCCCCCTCACAGCGCAGAACAGACCATGGTCAGCTCTGCCCCCTTGCCTGTGTCTCTGCCTGTCAGCTCAGACACAAGCAAGGGGGCAGAGCCAAACAGACTGCTCTGCACAGTGCAGGGGGAGCCTCACTCCTTTGGCACTGTCCTGTGTCCAGATCCCCGCTCTGCCAGGCAGCAGCTGAAAGGACATGGGTCCCCACTGTAGGGGAATAGATGTGCAAAGTGGTACACATAGATTACCGTTCTAAAGACCCACAATCGAGTGCAGTGTGGTGAGGTCACACTTTCCAATAACGTAACACCAAATTGTGCTCAAACCTTTGGGCAATAGTATCTGGCCAACACAATACAATAAAGCCCCCCATACACATTTCATACAATTTCTGCACAATAAACTTTTGTTCTAGCCAAACCATGTAATATGAGGAGCTTTCTAAACCTTCCAATCACTATGTATTCTATCAGGGAGGACCCGGCACTACATAGATCCAATAGAAATTGTATGGAGTGATCTAAAGGTGTATGGGGGGGCTCATGCAATGAATTGCCCATACCAGCCTAAGCCATTTGTCCAATTACTTTTGAGCCAGTAAAATGAAGCAATTTTGTTCCTCACATTTCTATGCAAGGGTTTTTTTGTACACTGAATAGAAGTTGAAAATCTGCATCTGATGCGTTTCATTTAAAACTCATTGTGGTAATGTGCAGAACCAAAATGATATCGCTGTCCAAATATATATGGACCTAACAGTATATATTTATAACTGACAGATTGTTAGGTAATCATTAGTAAACAGCTCTACTCCTCAGTAATAGCTATTGAAGTGGCAGAGGACACATGAAATATTAATAGAGCCCTGGAAATATTAGAACTCCATCTCCAGCACAGTCACAGCTAGGTGCTACAGAACAGGGCGTCAAACTCCAATACCTTCAACAAAGTTGTGAGCCACCGACATGCTATGCTATGGACATGTACACACAGGCACATAAACGTCACTTTGCTGCGTGTTCGCGCACCCTGCACTCCTCCTTCCTTTCTCTGCATATGTGGCAGTTCTGCCTTCTCCACAGCCCCCATGCCTGCTACACTCACTGAGCTTCTGTACTCCCACTGCAGGAATACAGAACTATGAATCATTCTCTGGGCGGATCACTGTGATGTCGCTAGAGCTCTTTGCTGAGCAGCCAGGACTCGTACTTCTCTACTCCTGGAGTGGAAGTACAGAAGCTCAGCGAGTGTAAGGCTATGTCTCCACAGCGTTGTATGATCCCTCAGGACCCCCTTATTTAAGCGCAGTGCTTGGCAGATCACATACACTTTACATGCTGGGCAGATCTGTTCTCACAGCGATGAGCCAATCTGCTGATGCAGGGGCTAACGTAGTGCAGTACGTTAACCACTGCATCGGCAGATATCTGTATCAGTAAAGTGTATGTGATCCGCCAGGACCCCCGCCAAGCACTGCACTGAATGCAGGGGTCCCTCCGGATCACATAGTGCTGTGGAGACATGTGCGGCCACCCGTGTTTTTAGGTCGCGGATCGCACCGATGCCGCTTCCGATCGCGGCCAGGGAATACCCCATTGAACAACATGGGCGCGGGGCTGTGGACAAGGCAGATCTATCAGCTGTGCCACATCTACCGCAGGCCGGAAATATATTGCCAGCGTGCCCCAGAGTTTGACACTTGCTATAGATCAATCAGTCATGTATCTCCTATACTTGGATCCTAAAGTACATAAAGCTATATACATTTACCAGCTGACTCAACAAATTCCTATATATATATATATATATATTATATATATATAGATAGATATAGTATTATATAGAATATATATAAAATCAAAAATTTTACGCAATTACACAGAGATTACATCTGCTGCATTGAGACCCGAGCTCTGAAATGACTACTTGCAGGGTTGGCATTTGATCCCCAGCACTTTGCTAAGCTCAGAGGTATGATGAAGGCTCCCATAAGGGAAATTTTTCTCGATTTTTGACTGATCGAAAACATACGCACTCATTAGATCAATCAATCAAGTTCTGCCACCCTGAACGATCGACCAAACAAGTCAGGAATCTGACTCAAAATCCCATCGGTACATTGAATCGACATGTTGGGTTTTTGGGCGTTGATCGTTTGCCAATGGAAGGTAAGTTTGGTGACCAATATGTCCCATATGCAGCCTTTCCGATTGATGGATTTTGTGGAATCGGCCATTATGGAGTTCGGCTCATGTCCAAATCAACCACAAATCGGATTCCTAAGCTGGTGTTGCATCGATTCCTGATCCAATCCCCGATTCCACAACTGACTGGAATGATCGGATTGGGAATCGATTGGTGACAAGTTGAGCCGTGTAAATCTACCCTTACATACTTCTGAAAACAAAACATCAGCTTGAATCAGACGTATTCCTGAGCTGCCACAATGGAGAAGGAGAAGTTCTCCACAATCCTACAGAGAAAACTTTTCCTTCAAGATTCGACAGTTCACATTTGTAGTATTGGCAAAATTAAACTACACTTATGGATTTCCATGCATGTGGGCAGTGACATCACCATGCTGCTCTCAGCCAGCCAGCGAACAGACGAGAATCGCTGTGTGTGCCACTCACACATGGATTCCTGTCAGATATTTTGGATGGGGACTCTGGTCTGCATCAAAAGCAGAGCGATCGACCTGAAAACATCCATCAAGGAGGATCACTGTGCAACTGTCTTGAGGTGCTATTCTGGTCGATGGCTTAAGGTGGGCGCCACTGTTATGCGGGTGATCGACCCCTGTATGAGTGGCACAAACGCGCACGGTGGTCGATTGTCCAGGGATCAATCTATGTATGGGGGGGGGCCTTTCTGTATCTGCCTTACTGCAGTACCATAAATGGCCACTAGATGGTTCCAGATTTTTATTTCCAACGCTGAACACATATCCTGAGACTTGGGAAGGGGCAGGACATTAAGGGTTTCTCCATACAGTCTAATTTGACCGCGTGGTTCTGAGCCTCGGGCGGCTGCTTCATTGTTTTCTCAGTACCTAGCAGAAGTTGGGATACTTGCAGTGTAGGAGCGATTTAAAGCTAGCCATACATGTGTCAACTAGTGAGCAATCGATTGCCCGGTGAAGCCACAGGCGTCGATCGATCGCCCAATCAAGTCTGTGCCTACCACCTTAGGCCACCGATTCCTGGACGATTCTGTTCCCGATCGACCGCTTCACAAATGTCAACTCCCCTTGATGTGTGCTCAATCAATCAGAAAACACCAACAGGTTGGTTCTCTGGCCGATCCGATTTGGGGTCCAAGTCGATCGGTCGGGGTCGATCGGTCAAGGTGGGCTGCACTCGATTCCTCGTCGATCGATCGGCATGCACGCGCCCGGTGATCGATCGGCCAGGAATCGTGTGGGAAATCGACCAGTGTATGGCTACCTTAAGACAATTGGGAATTACTGTTTACATGTTTGTTTTGTTTTTGTTTTTTTAAGTATAGATCCTTCTTAACAAAATGAATGTGTTCACAAAGGCAGCTTACACAACTGTGTTAAGCTGGCCATAGACTGCCCAATTTTTTTGGCCAATTGGCCGCTGTGTGTCTTCCAATTGACCAATGGGAACATAGGGTGCGTCAACCTGGCAAGTTCGACCAGGAACTGCCACATGTCATATCGCATGGTGATCTGACATGCCGTTAAATTCCAGGCCGATCTCATTACTAGCGGTCGTTTGCTCAGAACGTCATCACGCATGGTGGATCTGCAGAGAAATCGGCAGCAAAACACCACGTCTATGGCAAGCTTTAGCAATAACAAAAACTGGTGTCTAAGGTGCCCATACACCTTTAGATCTCTCTGTCAGATATCCTTTATATCTATCAACAACTATGTAGTGCCGGGTCCTCTACTATTGAACACAGGTAGACTTGATGGTTTAAATGTCCCTCATATTACATGGTTTTGGTAAAACAAAAGGAAAACTTAAGGATATCTGACAGAGAAATCTAAAGGTGTATGGGCACCCTTAGAACGCTTACGTTGTACTGTTTTTGAAAAATGAGAAAAACCAATAAAAACGTATTGAATCCAGAGAGAAGTTAGGAATAACAAAGAAGTAGACAGTTCTAGACACATTCTCAGCAAAGACTGCTGCACTTTCAGCCCCCTTACAAAATCGCAAAAAGTGCACGGCAAATACCAATGGGCCACAAAGTTGATCTACAACCATTGAGATAGTGGATGGATTGTTCGTCGATCACACGGGAATCAACCCATGTTTGGATTGGGCTTAGATACCAACTAGGAATATGCAGTCGCTCTGTCCGGATCACTATTGTCACTGAGCAAACAATAGAAGCCTGGATCTGCATTACATGTGGTCCCCTACCTTCATGTGTGTTGGAGGTGGGGTAGGATTCTTACTTTTGAGAGAAAACCCCCCTATTTATCTGGTTCACCAGAAAGGTTGAAATACAACATTTTATTGATAACAGAAACGTGGGGGGTGCATTCTTTACAGTGACAACTGTCTAAAATGGGTGGAGATTTTATATACTCCAGCTCAGGCTACCCAATAATAATGGGCCTCTGGCCAATGTACATATAGCAGGACCTCAGCTGTCTGAATGGAGACATCTGCTCAGAACTAATCACAAATCTCCATCCCCCAGAGACCAATCCATCCCAGAGAGGACAGGCTCCCACCTGATCACACCACTACTCAGCAAGGATACCGCAGATGGAGGGAGATTCAGGATAAAAGAAACCAGGCATGGTCATCATCAATGAGCCAAACATCACACGGTCATCGTGGTCATCCTCAGCTTCACTTCCTCACTCTGAAATCAAGCTCAGCTTCAAGTCTACACGGACATCAACCCCAGCTTCATCTTACCATAGTGTTATCCTAAACCCCAGCTTCACCTCCCCGCTGTGCTATCCTGAACCCCAGCTTCACATCCACACTGCGTTATCCTAAACCCCAGCTTCACCTCCACACTGCGTTATCCTAAACCCCA
>CM070033.1:92224936-92244070 GCA_036250615.1 Ptychadena robeensis
TAATGTGCTCAACTGTTATTTCCCTTAATCACTTCCATCTCATTCCCATTTCCTCCAATCACTGCCGTCTCCATTCTACTTTGGATCTAGTGTACCTAACTGTATCCAATCACTGCTATCTCCATTTTACATTGTACCTTTTGTACCCAACGGTCCTCTCCTGCAGTCACTGCCATCTCCATTATATATTGTATCCAACTCTAATTTCCTCCACACACATACAGAGATACACACATGCGTGCACTCCATGCTTGGCTTCCTGCTTATTCCCCCCCCCCCCAATGAATACCTCCGTGCCCCCCAGTTTGGGAACCACTGCATTATACTAACATATGCCATCATCCCGAAGACATTTTAATGCAACTAGGCTCAGTCTCAGGACAACAGGTACAATAGTATATCTGTCTTCTTTGACAGATCTTGGGTCTGGTGAGGGATAGGGGTACTGAAAGGTGGCATAGGTGGGTAGACAGCACCTTACCTGGCAGGTGATCAGCAGCTTCCCCATTCTGCCCAGATCCATTGTGACCAGTACCAATCAAGACACAGTTCATTGGTATTGACTAAAGGAATTTCCACACACTACTATGCTGCAAATTTGCTTTACTAGGCAGAATATGTACACACTTGGCACTCTAGTCCCAGAGATAGGTTACATTCCTATGCCACACACGCAACGATCCCTGTCACCCCAAAGCTCGGTCGGCCAGAGAACAGACATGTCCGTGATCTCTGGCCGATGCCATTAGTTTCAATAGTTAATGGCGTCCCTATTGAAACTAATTGCCGGCACACAAAGGGTGCCCACAGATGCGGCCTGCACACTCCATCGCTGATCTGTAAGCCCCCACTCAGTATGTGTGTGGGGGCCTGAGAGGTACACTAGTAATGCAAGGGGGAGATATAGCTTTCCAGGGCACTTAGAATAGGAGGGTGTGTGTCTAGAACTACCCTTAGCTTCGGGGAAGATGATCAACTCACTTTGTCTTCCTGAAGATTCTGCAAATCTCCAGGCTTAGAAACCTGTCCCATATGAGAATCCTGGCAGACACCGACAAGCAGGGCCAGACTCAGGGCAGGAAATTACTAGCCCCCCCCCCCCCCCCCCCCCCCCCCCCCCACACACACGTTTTGATGTTTATATTTCCCTTGTAAGGCACTTCCCTCAAGTTGGGTTGACAACCTGAGCGGTTTCATGGCCAAATTCATTACACATCCATTACACTACAGTGCCTTTCAGTGAGCAATGCAGTTTATAGTTAAGGTTAGGGGAAAATCCCTTTAATGAGGTGCCCCCCAGGTCCCCGTCCCATCCAATGGAAAGAGTACCAGGGTTCTCAGGATTCCTTATGTTTCCATGATGTCAAACAAGGATGTGGACACATTTCATTATATTCAATGATCATGTTCCCACATGTATTGATGTGGTGCATTGTGCCCCGTTGTGTTAATGTCAATGCATTGATTGCGTTACCAGTGAATGGGAAGATCTCCCATCTGCCACTGTATGTGAGTTGGGATCAAGCTGCCCAGCTCACAGACAGAAAGCACAGAGCTGTAGAAAATATCCACTCTCAGGCAGATCTCTTTTTTGCACTGTGTAAGTCAGCCAGACTGGTGAATACACAGTGCTCCAGCTTTGTGTGAGTGAGGCAGCTCTCGCATACACAGGCAGAGCCGCCCCCGGACAACTCTTTCATCTGGCTCTGCTTCTGCATTGCTATATCAGCAGGGCTCTGCTGACTTAAACAATGTAGTACAGATGCATGAGCCGCCTGAGGAGCCTCCAGCTAAGCTTATGCTTTGGCTCAGCCATGGGGGTGGTTGCGTCTTATGGGGCGAAAAATGTGGAATATGCTCTCATAAGCACAGATTTCTTCATAGTTTCTATTCGGGAATGGAATTATCAGCATGACTGGGTAAAAGTTTGTTCTTGTAAATCTTTGTCTTTCAACCCCTATTTTATGTCCAGTGCTACGCAATATGCGAGTTACTAATAATAACCAAAGGGCTTTCACTTTAACTAAGCTCCTAGCAGGCTTCTACATTATTTAAAGCTAGCTGAAAGCCTACTTACAGCTTATTAAAAGTGACAACACTCTCAGACTGAATGTTAAGAGTTCATTAACCTCCCTGGCGGTTCACTGAGGCTGCAGATGTCTGTACAAAAGTGATACAGTGTTTTTTTTGCCTTTCGCCCCCATTCGGAGTAACGGTGATGCCGATAGGGGCGGAAAGCTCGGGGTGCCTGCAGATTTGTAGAAATGCTGCAGGCACACGGAGCCCCGCGGTTGCCGCATTGATTCCGGTCCTATACGTGGCGCAGTTGATTCCTGATCAGCCTGCCGCCAGTACTTGCTCCAGAGTGGGCAGCGTTTCATTTGCAAATGATCACCAAGCGGCTTACCCGATGCGCTGGGATCATTCGCAAAATCGGCTTTCGAGGTACAGACGTTTTTGAAGTTTACACTTGTTTCTTTTCCTTTGATTTGGATTGGATTAAAAACATTATAAATTATTTATTCCAATCCAATCAAAAATAAAAACAGAGTGAAAAAATCAAAAAAAAAAAAAATCTAGAAAAAAAAAAACTGTCTGTACCTTAAAATCCCGCCCGCCGGATGACGTATCGGCACACAAGAGCCGATCACGGAGATGCCGGCAGACCTCGGTATTCCGGAACGGCTGTGTGCAGACGGACACAAGATCCACTATCAGGACGCTCAGCGCGAGCGTTCTGAAGCGGGATCACTTTGAGCTGGATATAGAAAGACATTTCTAAATCCGCTCACAAGTAAAAACAAAAAAAAAAAAAAAAAGGAGGTAAAAAACAGACCGGGGACCGGGTCCCGCATACCGTGACGTCAATCGTCACTCCGGGACCCGGAAGAAAGCCGGCGACAGAAGGAGAAGATGGCGGCGGCGCGAGAGGTGAGCTCCCACGATGTTGCCCGAACCCGTTCGGGCGTAGTTGCAGCTTCCCTTTGCCCGAACTGGGTTCGGGCATATCGCTAGGGAGGTTAAAGGCTAAAAGTCTGCAAAAAGCTTTACAAACTTACAGCTCTCACTGCTTTTTAATAAAACCTTTGCCACAGATTAAAGCTGGGTATAAACGTGGCGATTCCTGCCCGACCCGTTGATCGGATGCTATGCACATTCCTGCATCTGATCAGGATGGCAAGGAATCGGGTGCGCCAACTTGCAGGATTGAACAAAAATCTGCCGTCATGTTGGATCGCACAGTTATCCAACATGACGGATAATTGTGATCAGATCCCATTAGTTTAAATGGGGACGGCTGCCCGCAGCCGAAGTAATGGGTGGCACACAAAATCGTCCAGTCTATGCCCAGCTTAAGAGGTCACTTCATACAATGAATAGGTAAATAAAATCATAAAATCTAAATTTCTTGGGGCATTAAAAGCTTATATTTTGAAGTCCACATGAATATTGCTTACCTATGGTCTGTGCATAACAATACATCCCCCATACTTGTGACATCCATATGGCTCCAGTTGTGAAACTCTATTATGGTTGTAGTTGTATACCTTTGCCTTCATTATGTTTTTAAAGCTTTGTTAACTCATTAAAACTAACCATAAGCCACATACACAATGACACAAAAAACACATTATTTCAAATCAGCCATTCAAGATTCAGACAGCATGCTTGTAGAGGGAAGTATTTACTTTATTTACATACTGAATGAAACAAATATTTGATGCAAAATTTTTTTACATATTTAACATTCGTAACTATTTAAATCATAAATGAATACACAGGACACAACTGTAGCAATGTGTTTCTATGTAATAAAAATAAAGCTGACCTGCAGCAAGCATTGGCAAATTATAGTAAAAATAAGCTAACTAATCCACACCAACTGATAATAAGACACCATTCCTTCCATGGTATTACATTTCACATTTACAAATGTAAAAGATGCTTTTCTAGTCAAGGTATCAGATGATCTTCATTGTTCTGTAGTGGTGTTTTTTGTTGTAACACTAGGGGAAAAAAATAGAACATATAATTAATGAAGCAATTATAAAATGGTATTATTTACGGTGTTAAATAAAAAGATTAAAAAAATTGTTGACATACATGATTATCATTAGGGATTCCCCGGCATTTAATGTCAGTTGAAGTGTCAATAATGTTACTGAATAGCAAAGAGCAATTTAAGAGGTTTCACAGTAGGTTATTTCTATATGGTAGTTAGTAAAATAAAAAAAAAACTGTCTAACTGTCAAAATACAAAGATGGATAGTGTGCATGGGCAGAATGGGCAGAATGACAGCTTAAAAAATGTAAAATGTCCCAACATTTATTTACAGAAACAGACAAATATATATTTTATATATCATAAATTAGTCCCAAATCCTGGGAGCAATAGCTCTGTGTCCCAGGAGAGTAAATTTGTTTCATTCCCTCCTGCCAAGCCAAAAGGCCACTGCCAAAAAGGGACATTTTAAAAGTATTCACACTAGCAGTACATATTCTCACTGACACTGATCAACCAACTGGGTGAATTGATGATATTTAAAGGAGTTGTGTGTTTACATCAACATTCCGCATTTAAAAAAATATATATGTGATACAGACTCATCTCTCCTGCCATATATAAATAGCTGCTCATAGGTAAGTTGTTTGTGCCAGATTGTAAAACATGTCTCTCAATAAGTTGGTTGGTTCAAAGAATAGGTACTTCTAGTGTATACACACATGCTAGAGTTTCAGCCCTGAACACTCTGCTGGAACTAAGACCTCCCTCCTGGCACTGGCCTTGTGGCTGGAGGAATATAGAGTGAATGCTGCATGGTCCAGTCCTGCCTACGTTGCTGGAACATGCTGTATATTCACTTGATATCCAAATGGCTGTTACTCTTTTTTTTTCTCCAAAACTATCATTGTCTTATAGTGTGAACAAATGGGTCTACAGGTAAATATCGTCCAAAAAATCCTGTATTGCAGTAATTCAACTAAAATTGTAAAACCAATATATGAAATAGACTGATTACATGCAGTGAGATGTTTAAGCCTCTGTTGTGATGATTATGGCTTACAGCTTATAAAAACCCCAAAATCTCAGAAAATAGAATATTGTGAAAAGGTTCAATATTCTAGACTCAAAAGTGTCAGACTCTAAACAACTAATTAACTTAAAACACCTGCAAAAGCGTTCCTGAGCTTCTAAATGGTCTCTCAGTCTGGTTCAGTAGGATTCACAATCATGGGAAAGACTGCTGACAGTTGTGCAGAAAACCATCAATGACACCATCCATAAGGAGGGAAAGCCACAAAAGGTAATTGCAAAAGAAGTTGGATGTTCCCAAAATGCTGTTTTAAAGCACATTAACAGAAAGTTATGTGTAAGGGAAAAGTGTGGAAGAAAAAAGGTGCTAAAGAAGCAAGAATGACCCAAAAAATTCTAGGCTGTTATTTTCTAAGAAAGTAACTTTAGAGTATAATTGTTATACTTTGAAGGGGAGTTCTCTTTTTTACACCCACAGCAGCCACTCCCTCTGCTAAAAAGGCCCGTGGATCTATAGATCTTCCTTCCACAACCAAGTTTTTTTCTAAAATCTTGTTAAGAACATATGTAGATGCAATTCTTTACAAGAAATGCTGCAGGTCAGCTTGAATACATGTGGACGCACATACACAAATATCAAGGTATTTACTAAAGGGGCAGTTAGTGGAAGGAAGGCTAGTTTCCATTATACGTCGGGACCCCTCCGCTAAGTGAAAAACGCTTAGTGGGGGTCCTGACGTATCACATTGGCTTTAAGCCTTAGGGCTAGTTTCCATTATACTTCGGGACCCCTCCGCTAAGTGTAAACGCTTAGTGGGGGTCCTGACATAGCACATTGACATTGCCTGCCGGTGGATGGTCTGTTTACACATCCGCCAGTGAAGAGGCTGAACGTTCTCGACTATGTTGAGCCTTACATCGGCGTAGCGGCTCGGCGCCGTGAAGACAAATCCTCTGCCGAGCAGGTAAGTCTATCTGTATACGCTTAGCCGAGGGGTCCCGACGTAATGGAAACAAGCCCTTATACTCCAAATACTACACATAGTTTTACATTTTTACACAAATATGATACACAAATCTTAACTGCTATATCTTTAGTGTAATGAGTATGATGCTTATTATAATGTTCTTTATAATTACATAACTTAAATTTAAAAATATATACACATCCATTTCATATTTTCCTACCTACATAAAAAAATAAAAAGAGATTTTGTTCACCAGCCAGTTTTGGCCATCTATATGAATTCAATGATACAAACTTGCAGAAAATATTACCTTGTTGACTGTAGGTTAATGCCCTTTAAGGCAAGAGTTTCAAACTGTTGTAAAGCCTTAAGTTCCTCTTCAGAGAAGGGTGGTACCTAGAAAACCATATAGAGATGCATTACCTACAGTATAACTAAATGCAAAACTTTTTTAATTAGAGTTATTATAAAGAGACTAATGGTTAGAACTTATATCATGTTTTTATTGCACATTTAAAGGAGATCTGCTTTCTGCTATTTATTGCCAGGAATGAATGTAGGGTTAAATAGAAAACCAGAATATAATTTTTATTTGGTTACCAATGTATCTTTCTACATGACCTATACTAACCTCCTTAGTGTTCATCACAAGCCCATCTCGTCCAGAGTTTGTGCGCAGAACAAACTCTGGATGAGCTGGGCTCCCATGAAAGCCACATATCCCCGGAAAGCTACGGCGATGCTGCTTCCAGTCGCATTTCCAGGGCTCTGCTGCTTCACTGATCGTGTCACGGTGACGCGGAAGGGGGCGAGGGTGAGCAGTGCCATAGACCTCCATGTTAATGGAGGGGCTTCTGCTCTCCAGACCTCACTTCCAGTGTCATGAATGACACTGGCTGTATGGAGAGGGGAGGGAGGAAATGGCAGGCAGTGTACCTTGTACACTGCTGCCATTGCCTGTACCACACTGTTAAAAATGGTGCGGTACAGGCGGTGCGCTAGGGAGGTTAACAATGAGTAGAATAATCCTTGCATTTTAAATGAAGTATACCCCTTCAGAAATGTATGCATTTTTAGCTAACAAGAATGCAGCCATCCATTAAGATGCTGACCCAATTTGCCATATCTTGCATAAAAACACAAAACTAGTCCTGCAGGGGCAGCGACAGGCTCACCCTGAGTTCCACCGCCTGGACCCCAAACCATGGCTTGTATAAAAGCCAAACCCTTGCCCAATTGTTCCATCAGAGGTGCATAGCTTGCAACATGACACCTGAATTTTTTTCTCTCAAACCACTGAGGGGTTGTTGGTTTTCAGTGTATGATTACACACCCTTCCTTGCATTCTTTATCTGCCTTTATGCTTTATTTCTGGTGACACCCTTCCATTATATCATACTCACTAACCTTATAATTTAAATATTATGACATGGACGAAGTACAACCTTCACTGCCTTTTCCATACCCATGTCTTACATGATAGGAAAAAGTCGCTTTCCTCCCATCTATATCCCTGTTGTGACAGCCTTTCATAGCCCAATGGGTTACAAGCCAATTTAAGCGTATGGAAGTGTAATTAAGTGTAAGAGATTTGATAAATGGAGAAGCAGACTACTTCATATCTTTCTTAGATATAAAAACCTGCATACAAAAATGGGCATGTCACAATAAATAGCAAAATGATTTTGTGCATGCTAAAATTTTTATATTAGTCAGCTACAGACAGGAGGAAGCATTCCCCAAGTCTCCCCTCCCTTAGTAACCAGACCAGCTCTGATAACTGAAGTTGAAAAAAAAGTAGCTGGTTAGGTCTTCTAAACTCACAGAGAGGTAAGAGAAGTCAGCAAAGTATATTTAGTTTAAAGGATTCCTGTACTTTCAAAGACCAGTTTTCACTAAAACACGGCAGGAACAGTGTTTATGTAATTAATAAAATGGACTAGTATTGTACCTGTAAATCGGTTTGCTGTTGCAAATGCTGTACAATTTTCAGCGTATTCGATATGGTTTGTTGAATGCTTGCGACAGACTTCTGTTGGTCAGTTGCAATCTTGTCAAGCTGTGCTGATAAATTTTTAAACCGTGACTTCACACTGGCTAACTGCTCCAACAGTTTTGTAGGATTTTCCTGAATGAAAAGGTTTTCTTTAGCGTTATTGGTAAAACATGTCACAAACAAGCCAATTAAAAGTGTATGTCTAGTTAAAACTTTTTTTTTTTGCCGTGTTTTGCATTTTCTTCCTGTGCTACAGATCCAACAGGAACAAGACGTTTCTTTATAAATGAATCACTAAGGCTATCTTTCCATGGCATTAAAATCCATCCGTTTGAAAGATGTCAAACGGAGGGATGTTGATGCATTACATTACAATCAATTAGCAGGTTACCACATGCGTTGATGTAATGCCTTGGGCTCCCTTGCACTAAAATCGACGTAGCATTAACGTAACAGAGCCCAGCACAAGTATGGGTGTGCTGATACACCCATATACACTGAATTGTATTCTTTACCTTTAAATGGGTATCCGCTGTTAACAGACATCACTTCCGGGATCGCGAAAGAGGAAGAATGGGCAGAAGGGTCCCTTCGTCTGTACACATGCCTTCCTCTGAATCTAGAACTGTGAAAGTTTTTCACACTTTTTATATTTAAAATGGGATTCCTGTAAGTGTAATGGTCAGGTTTGCCATGAAAATTTACCCATATTATGTGTACATAATGCGAGATGAATTTTAAAGGTGAATGCATAACAGTAATATCTAATTTGGCTCTTTTGAGTATCTGTTAAGGCCCCGATACACGTTACAATCTTACAATTTCTGTACAATCCACTTTTCTTCTACCAAAACCATGTAATATGAGGACCTTTCTAAGCCTTTATCTTTGCTGCTGTGTGACCCTACTCCACACAGAAACACAGTAAAGCCCCCCATACACCATAGATCACTCCATACAATTTTTATTAGATCTACCAACAACTATGTAGTGCCGGGTCTTCCCTGATAGAATACATAGTGATTGGAAGGGTTAGAAAGGTCCTCATATTACATGGTTTTGGTAGAAGAAAAGTGGATTGTACAGAAATTTTAAGATTGTAAGGTGTATGGGGGCCTTAACAGATAGACCAATAAGGGAGCCAAGTTCTTCTACAGTCTTTATTTATGAGAGTATTTTATATATTTCTTTGTTAAGTATACTCAAGAGAACCAAACTAGATATTACTGTCATGCATTCAGTCACATTACGTACACATAATATGGGTAAATTTTCATGGCAAGCCTGACCATTACACTTATAGGAATCACATTCTGAATATAAATGAAAAAAGTGTGAAAAACTCTCACAGTTCTAGATTCAGAGGAAGGCAAAAAAAAATCAATGTGTGTCCAATTTGCTCCAATAAAGAAAAATAAAACAATCATTATCCCCTCAAAGGTAAATTTTCAGACAAATATTTGTAGCATTTTATATATATATTTTAAAAGCACTCACGCCTTTTGTTGGAAGGAAACTTCAGAGCAGCAATAATGCTATTTTAAAATGATGCGGTTATCTATCCAACTAGCATAATGCAGTTCCCCCAGATAAGTTTTCCACACTTTCAAGAAGTAGATCTCCTGTTTCACCTAAACCCAACCTGTCTATACTCATTTCATGTCCTCTATAATCTCTGTTCTTAGCTGACAGTAGTGGATCCTGCCATAGTCATGTCTAGCTGCTGCCTTCTGTAATAAGATTTTAGGCTATGCCAGGGCTTGTTCACAGTAGCAGCACTGCAGCAAGTTTTGCCATAGGAAACCTGCGTACCTTTCACACTAGCCCTCCAGCTGCGTTTCTGGTAGCATGCAATGCCATGCTGCATTTATTTTTGCAGGTGCAGCACAACCGTCTCCCACTCACTACCACATCCGTTATTGGCAAAAAGTCAAAATGCAGTGCGGCTAGTGCGAATGAACCCTCACTGCTACTTTTACAGGGTACTCATTGAATTTTTAAAAGGCATTTGGTCCCCACAGTGGAAATACTGTATATTCATGATAAATATTGTGTTACAATTCATGACCAATATTAGAACTAAGAACACAAAGATTTTAATAAATAAGCCTGTGTATCAAATTACATTAATAATTGTTAATAGCAGCCAGATTTATATTTTTCACGCTAAACTCAATCACATATGATTGGCTTCACTTTAAAGAAATCGTCAGCATTAAATTCACTGAAATAACAAATACATTTAATACAACATTTCCACATTATATGTTTAAGCCATAATGATCAATACATTATAGTAGGCACTCCAAAGTACAGAATAAATTTTGGAATTCAGTAGTTCAGTTACCTGTGCAGCAGAGTCATCTGGCAGGCTCTTCCTTATTTCAAACTCAAGCTTTTGTTCAATGTAATCCAAGTCAGATTCAGCTTTTTGGAACTGAAATGTAGATGTTCAGATCAGATTCAATAATAAAAAGGTTAGTTAGAAAAGACAGCAGAAACAAAACTCTCAACTTGATATAGAAGGATTGTAGAAACTAGAAGATATCATTATAGGGAATGTCATGCTATATACATGATCCTTCCCCTCTCTAGCATAACTTTTATATCCTTGCTTGCGAAGAAGATGTGGTCTCTGCTTTCAAATGCTTTGACAATACTATTGCACTGCTAGCTGTATATTACAGTAGTGCAATAAAGTCAGAGCAATTATAAGCAGAACATAAATGGGTGAAGGCAGTAAGATTTCAGGGTGTTCCAGGCATGTTGTCCATCAATATGTGCCAATGGTCACAGGCCAATGCCCTTTTAACATTGCACTGCTTTATGTGTGCGGCCACTAGTAGTACAACATAAAAAGAGCGCCGGACAGGATCCTTGTACATGGAAATAGTAGTCCTCAATGTCTAGCATAGCAACTTGTTAGAAACCTATCACTTGGAAAACCATATTCACACAGATTTAAAAGATACATTTAAATATACTTTTCACGTAAACCATAAAACTTTTATGAAAATCATTGATGAACTATAAAAAATTATGAACTCTGTATTAGTAGCTGGATAGCATATTTACACTTGAACACTGTTACATTTTTTAGTTCGATAGAGTAAAAAATAGATTGAAAGCTAAAGGAATACATTTTTCAAACAATCAAAAGTGCTGTAAATGGAATACAAAAATCATTTGAGCAGTGATGTAAACGTAAGTCAACGCTAGAAGTATCTACTGGGTTTTCTAGATATTTTCATGGATTTGTATCTAATGGTACTGTGGAGCATGTGCACAGTACTTTAGAAAAGAATCGAGTGGTAAACTTGATAAACATAAAACTGTATGCCGGTACACTCCATCAATGGCACTATATAAAGATATTAATAATAATAAGGTAGCCATACACGGACAATTTTTTAGATTTTCGACTGCCGTGTGGTTGCTCAGCTGAAAATCGGATGGGCCCACCTCGTGAGATCGACCGGAAATCTCCCGCATGTCAGAACGCACGGTGATCTGGCATGCCGGTAAATTCCCCAAAGTAATGGGCGGCACACAAAGGTTGCCCGACGATCCTCTGAGGGGCCCATCTATCGAGGGAGAATCGCCTCGTATATTGCTACCTTTAGACGGACAGTCCATATTTCAAGCAGCTGATTGAATCTAAAGCTAGGCATATACGGTTCGATTTGAGCACAATTGATCTTCGATTCCATTTAAGATATTGATCTTTTCATTGAACACCGATTGTAATTGAATCCAAAGTAGTACTACATGGAAGGTTCGATCGCAATACGATTGTAATACGACCAAGATCGTAGATTTTAGTTTTGATCAAAAAACACAGAAAAGAGTCATTTATAAATGTGTTCATCAAATACAAATCGACCCGACCAACAAACAAAATGCTACGATTATAGTTAGATCGTTCTATCAAGTTTTACAACATATCTGATCACTTTTCCATCGTAGATGGAACCCTGTGTGCAGTATACGATCTAAATTCGACCAATGTAAACTTTGATCATTTTAAGTCAATTGAACACCAAAATCGAACTGTGTATGCCTAGCTTAAGATTGACTCAATAAACAATGATGTGTGTATGGATAGCTTTACTGTGGTACATCAACCAATCTGACACAGGTATCTATATATCAAACAATCTAAGAATTTTTTAAAACAGAAGTAAAGCAGATTTCTTGTCAATATTGGTAAACCCATCTAAAGGCCCCCATACACCTTACAATCTTTCCATACAATTTTTGTACAGTCAAATTTTGTTCTACCAAAACCATGTAATATGAGAACCTTTCTAATCCTTCCAAGCACTATGTATTCTATCAGGGAGGACCCAGCACTACATAGCTGTTGGTAGATCTAATGGATACTTTAAGGATCGATCTAAAGGTGTATGGGGGGCTTAAGGAATACACAGAACTGCCGGATAAGCTAAGCCACAATTAGCTGAACACATGAGCTGCATACATGAGCTGGGTCAATGACTGAGAAAGTATTAAAGGCTGAAGATCAGAACACCCACCATGCAACAGTATTTCATCAAAAGCAATATAGAATTCTTCAATGATAGGTTTACTGTAAAGGGCTTAATGTTCTTGCACCTACTCTAATATGACAGCACTGATAGATGGTAGATATAGGTGGTAGATATAGGTGAGCGTGTAGCATGATGATGCTGGTAATGCAGCGGCCTTTAACCTCCCTAGCGCTCTTGTGAGGTCCAGATTTCTGTACCAAAAGTGCAATTTTTTTTTTATGTTGTAGGCCTGTAACTTTCTAAAATATGTCAGTTTAAGGATCCTGACTATAATAATCGTTGACACAAGCAATTATGAAAAAAATAAAAAAATTATATTTAAAATATATATAATAAAAAGTATAATGTGAATGATAAAAAAATTTAAATACTTATTTTATACCCCCCCATGTGACGTCTCGGGGGGGGGGGGGGGGGGGGGGGGGAGGGAGATGAGCCGCTCTCCACTCTCCAGCAGCCTGTGTGTGCTGTGCAGCGCTGGACGAGATGGTGATGTCGCTAACGCTAGGGAGGTTAATATTAGTGTAGTGACATACACCTTCAGAATCCACGAAGTTTCCACTAGGCTCCTTGACCATGATTCTCCTGGGCCCCAGGCTGATAAAAGGGAGGGTTCTGTCCCCAGGAAGATGCTCTGTGGGGAAGAGTCTGATGGGGTAGGAGTAACTGGGCACGTTGTCCACTCAAAACCCCGCTACCCACCACTAGTACGGTGTGCGGGCAGCCATGGAGCACAATAGTACACAACTCTAGTCTAAGGGACCTTTCACATTAAATGCTTTGCATAAAACGCGTAAACTTTTTTTACTGCACATGTTTTTACATAGACAACCCATGTTACCATTCACACTGCATGCAGCATTTCCGCATGCGTTTTTAAAACACCCTGCTGTATGCAATTTTTTATTAATTTCTCATGCATTTTTCATTGATTTGTTCAAAAACACAATTTTAACATGTAATGTTAAAACGCATGAATGGGGCTGGGAAACCGATGCCCCTCCATTAACATGGAGGTCTAAGGTGTGCCCCATCCCGACCCTTCAGCATCACTAATGACACAGAAGGGTGGTGCCAGAGTCGATCAGAGGGTGCGGCGGGATACAGAATCGCAAACACTTTCAGGACCATTTTTAAGTTTTGACGATCCCAGCTTAGGCAGTTTGTTTCATACACCTTTAGATTTCTCTGTGATTTCTCTGTCAGATATCCTTTAGATCTCCTTTTGTTTTACCAAAACCATGTAATATGAGGGACTTTCTAAACCATCAAGTCTACCGGTGTTCAATCGCAGAGAGCTCAGCACTACATAGTTGTTGGTAGATCTGAAGGATAGCTGACAGAGAGATTTAAAGGTGTACGGCCAGCTTCAGTGGTTGTCAACCTATTTAGATCTGCGACCCCGACAGTGATGACGCAAAGTGTCACTTCCTGTATTTGGACCGTGGAAGTGCCAGTGCGCAATGTCTTTTTTTGCATTCCAAATAATGGAAGTGGCACTAGACGACACAACCTACAACATGATCAAGTAAGTGTAATGCCCCCTCCCTTATATTTTCCCACCCCACACTTAATTCCACAAGTGTTAAGGGGGCATTACTCTCCCTTCTAAATTCGCACCCTGCTTGTGTGCATCAGTGATGCTGCTTGTTATCAGCAGATCTGATACTTTTAGTGAGCTCGGCAACCTCTGTGAAATAGTCGTTTTATCCCCAAGGGGGTCCGACCCATAGGTTGAGAACCACAGTCTTTGTTTTATGTATTGTCTGCATCATCTCCATCTTGTCATCCCTATGTCAGCCATACATTTTTAGGTTTGAGCATGTATTATTATTAGCTTTTATTTATATGGCGCCAAATATTACACAGCACAAGAAGATATGGAACTAAAATGTTCTTGTACTTACAATGAAACCACATAAAGCAACAAGCTAATAGTTTGAGGCTCTAACTGGCAGGACATTATGTTGATGGGTGGCTTACGAAGATCCTCAGATGACATATAACTGAGCATATATATATAAATGTTTCTTTTTCCTAGCCAAGATTTATGAATTCTGCTGTTAATGGTATGCCATGTAGAAGCTTTATTCCGCAGCTTAATTGTCAGTGATAATGGTACTTATGTCTGCGAGCTCCAACAATGCCGGTATGAGCGACAAGTACAAGAAGATATGGAACTAAAATTCTCTTGCACTTACAATCAAACCAGTGTTCTTTGAGTATATGACAATAGGGAATCATTATCCCTATGGTGCTTAAATAATAAGGGCTTCTCAGGAAAATGCAATAAGCTTATTAGCAAATCACAAATGTCAGGAACGAAAGTGTAAAACAAACATTTTTATAGACGTCCAGTTTTGCGTTGGTTAATGTACACCTGCCACAAACCTGGCAATTCTAAATCATACTGAGCAAAGGTTACATTCAGTGAGAGCAGCACCTACAAGCATTCAGTAGGTGAGGCTATATGCAACTTTTCTTATATGACTTGTGCTCCGGTCCAGTCTCCCATTTGCCTGAGCATCGTACAGGTCAGATGTCAGAGGCTGTCCACCAGAAAGGAAGATGAAACTGCCAAAATTATAGAAAGGTTGAGATCTCCATAGGGTTTTAATTATATCCCTAGATTTATAGATCAGTTTTGAAGGAACGTTTTATTTATTTTACAGATGTAAACTTTCTAGACTATTCCAAATCTAAGGCTACGTTTCCATTACGTTGTGTACGCTTAGCGGGAGGTCCCAACGTAGCAGATAGACTTACCTGTTCGGCGGAGGATCTGTCTTCACTGCGCCGAGACGCTCCGCCGATGTAAGGCTGAACGTAGACGAGTACATTCAGCCTCTGCACCTGGGGATGTGTAAACAGACCATCCGCCGAGCAGGCAATGTCTGTGTGATATGTCGGGACCCCCCCCCCCCCCCCCCCCCTGTGTGATATGAGGGGCCCAGACATATAATGGAAACAAGCCCTACGAAAGGAAAATGTTGGCTGGACATACACTTTTGGACACTTGATGAACCCTTATGACCATCTCAAGAGAAGTAACAGCTTACCCAATTTAAGCAAAAAAAAATTTTCTTGAAGACCTTTTCAGAAGACATCCAACTAACTTTCTCTATCTAGAAACCATTTAAATAAATATGCAGTAAAAATATAAGCGAATCAAAAATGGAAGCATGGACCTGTTACATTTATCCTTCCTGCATTTTTTCTTTAAAAATAATTTGCTGCGATTCCCCACCTGCTCCTACCCCTTCACATGCCCAGAGTGGTCTCATCACTAGGTCAATGGCAACCCCCCCCCCCCCCCCCTTAGGGATTGGGTCGTGCAGGAATCAGATGCAGCAACTTACTAGGATAGGGCTAAAATCATCGCACAGATATCCAACAGGACGGTAAATTTTAACCCGATCCCATTAGTTCGGCTGGGAACGGCTGCCTCCCAGCCGAAGTAATGAGCTGCACATAAAAAGTGCAGAGAATGAAACGTCATCACGCCCGCTCCTAGAGCCGAAATCGGATAGGGAATTGACGGTAAATCTTACCGTCTATTCCCAGCTTTAGATCTACCAACAACTATGTAGTATAGGGTCCTCTGCGATTGAACACAGGTAAACTTGATTGATTATCTGAAGAGTGATATCTTCACAGTGGTTACATAGTAAGGCGGATTCATTGCAATGACTAATGAACATTTATATTCAACACAGGAATAAAAAAAAAAAAAAAAAAAAAAAAAAAAAAAAAAAAAAAAAAAAAAAAAAAAGCAGGCACATTCAAACAAACAACATTTCAAACTATATTAATATGGCAAATATCGGAAGAAAGAATTGGATATCTGATGGGTTATTCCCATTTTTGTCTCTGTTAAGCCAAAACGCTGTAAAATCATAGTGGTAGGCGCAATGTGACAATGTCCACGCATCCCATCACGGCAACATTTTCAGAACATAGTTTGCCAGGTTCGGAAAATCTCTCTGTGATGGAATGCGAGCACATTGCAGGTATGTGTTCATTAATAGTAAACTGAGCATGTGCAGAAGATACGACTGCTATGATTTTGCCACGTTTTGTTAAAATGTAGTGGAGTACTTGCCTTGTCTACTAGGGTGGCAAGATGCCAACATGACAAAAAGTTAGGGGGAAACTCCCTAATGGGGATCCAACACCCTCATGCCTCATATAACCAGAAGTACAGACTGGCTGTGCTAAACCACATTCATTACAGCATATAGGACAGTTAAAACCAGCGGTGGGCAAACTAAGGCCCAGGGGCCAGATCTGGCCTGTTTAGCATTATTTTCCAGATCTTTGGCTGGAAAAGAATGAGCATTTCTTTGTAAGTACAGAAAATCTAAATAGATAACAACGTCCCTGTCATACATCGCATAAATGATTCCGGCAATGTATGGAATTTGCACACATATGGGAAGTCAACTATTACAAGCTCTTGGTCCGGCCCCTTTATCAAGTTTAAGAAGCCACTGTGGCCCACAAGTCAAAGGGTTTGCCCTCCCCTGGTCTAAACGTTACATAGGAAAGTCCTTTTAAGTAAAATAATCTAGTATGTATTACCGTATCCTCATGGTAGAAGCCATAATCTGGTTTATGTGTTTCCCCCTTACCTGGCCCTAAACAGAGCATCAATTACATTAAAATACTAGCAAGACCTGTTACAGCCCACACATGTCAATAAGGATAATTGCCTTTACCTGATTGGTATAAAGGCGGATTTGATTTATAAGATATTTGGACCTGCAACTAATATCTTTGCTTTTTCTTTACCTGAGCAGTCTATAGAGGAAGAGGGAGTGTTGGTGTGTATAGAGACGGTCTCATAGCAGTCTAATGCAGCATGTCCACAGTTCCTGACCATTTCTTGTATCAGATCTACTACCTAGTTTTTGGTGATGTTAGGGGGTACAGTTGAAAGCATCTAGAACTCATCTGGTTGTCCAGCATGGCCAAAGAAATCTACCATAGTCACTAAAATGCCTTCATAGGCTAAAGCCTTATACCCAGGGGCTGCGTAGATATAGGAGCAGCATGTACTGGGCATGTGTTATTATTCTCCACACAACAAAGTTAAAAGTGGATGAAGAGAAGACCACAAATGGTTCAGTTTCGGTGCTGAAAAGAAGCATGCATGACCAAATACATTTTCCATGTGCCCCATCACAATTTCCCAAAAAAAAAAAAGACATGTCCGTTCTCTGGCTGATCGCGATTTTGGTCACTCCAGATGGGCAGCTTTGATCCGCTGGTGATTTTGCAGCTGATGCATCACCGATCTATGAGTGTAGGGGGTCGGCGTTAGCTCTGACAATCAAGAACTAAGGGGAACAGCTCTAGTTAGAAGGTTGTGTATTGCTCTATTTTTTTCCTTTAAGAAGCCATCATTTTTTTTTAAATAGTGTGCTTCTTCAGTCCACTTTCATAAAACATTTGAAGCACCCTTCAGCTGCAATCTGGGGTAGTAACCACGGGATTGCCAAAAGTCACTTTTAGACATGCTAGTAAGCGTTTAAAAAGTTGAATTAGGCTTAATTTGAGCAGCAGTTAGTATCTTGTTTAAAGTGACAGGCAGTACCCTTCATAATGGTGAGGAGAGTCATTAATATCCTGAACCACAACCCCTACCCCACAACCCCAAAACATTTTGTAATGACATGTAGCAACATGTAGTGATACATTATCCAGGCAAAGTATCCATTTTGTAGTGAGCAGAAGATGACTGCTACAAAGTGGGTTGGTTCCAGAAGAAAGGGCCAATGACCAGAAACCTTCCTTCGCTATGGGCTTGTCCCCACTTATGCGATCCCCCACAGCACGCCACAATTTAAATCGCGTTATGACTGCCATTTAATGGGGCCTATCCCCACATCTGTGTTTTTGATTGTGGGCGTTTGCGACCAATCACGCCCATAGACATAAATGGACGCACTCAAAAAATGAGTGTGGACAGAATTTTGGTTGGACATGATTTTAAACTCTCACCAACTAAAAATTGTGCATGATCGCTAAACAAAACGCCCATCTGCGTTAAAATTCGTGGGAGACCACCTAAATGGAGACAAGCCCCAACAGATCCAAATCCTTCGTGTATCACATGCTGCTCCAACCAGACACTGCACCAACATCTGTAGAGTTACAACAAGCACTGTCCATTCCGGGAGCTGTGAGAAGGCCAAGGCGTTTTCAGGGTCTGGGGGGCTACAGGCTTGTGAATCAGCACTGACAATGCCAATAGCCATGCTTAATGTACATTCTACTGTAGAGAAAGCAGGCACAGCCTACAGGGGCTACTACTCTTAAGGTGCAGCATAGTCACTGCTAAAGCTCAGGAAGCTGCTTTACATGGATTGTGTTGGCAGCATTAAAATGTAGTTGAGGAACTTTGCAGATGTCTTTATCAATAAATGCCATTGAACGCCATTTCTAGTAATAAGAAACTGTTCTGCCAGTGGCATGAGAAGTATTTTTGTCATTCTTTACAACTCGTTGCCGTAATCTATCGCACCCCTGGCCCTACATCCCAATTCTTTGATAACTTTACCTCTTGGCTCCCACACATTCTTG
>CM070033.1:92244170-92270356 GCA_036250615.1 Ptychadena robeensis
TTGTACAGCGCTGCGTAATATGCTGGCGCTATATAAATAAATGTTAATAATAATAACTATAGCGGTTATAAGAATATTCATTTTGAGAGTCAGATGACAGTTATACCTTGTTTGGGAAATTATGTGCAATTAACTGCAATTGTTAAACCTTTTATAAAGAATGCTTCCGGTGTTCTGAGATATTTTCCTACCCTTAAAACTGCGCAGATAGCCCTAGTTTTACAGAAGTACAGGGATCTCACTGGTTTTAGGTGTTAAAGGTTTGGGTTAAGGTTAGAGAGCTTTGAGGGTTAAGGTTAGGAGATTGGGGAGGTTAGTTTAGATTTAACCCCCTAAACTGTACTCTTCAAACCCTAAAGCTTACCCCTACAGTCAAGTACCACTCCCCCTAACCACAAACACCTGAAGCCCTGTAGCTCTGGAAAAGTCGCACTATCTGCACATGCGCAGTTATAAGGGTAAGAAAATATCTTAGAACATGCATGGATAGAATGCGGATATTTCTGGTAATTGGAGAGATATGCATTAAAATTAGGTGAACCGCAAAATCAGAATGTCATTTTGGACCAGGGATATGGAAAGTATTGATTGCAGCAATGGCAACCCAGTACAGGTACACTTTACAGAAAAGGTGAACATGAGACCCAATACCCAAAAGAAAGCCTCCCTTTATGGAGACCTGCTGGAGACACTCTTGCGGCTACATCCAGCTGAAACAGAAGATGATGGTAGATGGACTCTAATGGAAGTCAGTGGGACTTGTAGTATACTGGTACAGGCAGGAGAGATGCAGTTGTGGACCATGTGGCAGATCTCAGTATGGATGGAGAGGGTGAGTGGAGGGGGGGTGAAGAGGACTATGCTTGGCATGCTGTACAGTGCCCCTTATACACAGTCAGTGGGTACAAGGTCTATTGGTGGGTGTCTGCTGGAGACATGGACACTGGCAGGACAGCTGTGGCAGAGGTGTGTACTGGTGGTACAGGGGCACAGATTCCAGCAAGGAGGTAAGTGCCCCCACCCATGTGGCTTCGAATGTCCTAATGAGACACATAGGAGGAGTGATTGGGAAGTGAAGGACAGAGGGAGGGCAGTGCTGCCAGGGAGGAGCAGGGAAGGATGCAGGGGATGATATAAAGGATTAGGCAGCATGGCAGCTTTGTGTACGACACATGACACGGAATATCAGGGCTGACATGGAGAAGAAGGCAGCGCACTGTGGGTGGAGGACAAGAATGAGGAGGCGTCTCCGGCTCCCGCCATTTCTCACTACGGACCACCCGGGCCCGCTATTTGCTTCCATTAGGAAGCAGCAGCACCGAGCCGCCCCGTCCTCATTCCCTATATTACCCATTACCGAGCCGCCCGTCCGCCACACCGTGAACGTGGGGTGCCCGGACAGGGAACCCCCAGCTCTGTGTCGGCCAGTAACAGCTTGTCTAATAGCCATTCCCCCTTGATCACCGGGGCTTCCATCCCCGGAGGATCCCGTGTGGCCTAGAGAGCGCCCGCTCACCGCCGCCGTCTTACCAGAGCCTCCAGTTTATAGACTGCTGTCTCCATGTTGAATAGTTTACATTCCTCAGGCGGACCCGGGAATACGAGCGGGGGGAGGGAACGGAGGAGGAGCCCAGCCTTTACTGTACTAGACGGAGTGCACACAACCCACGCTGCTCATTGGCCAGCTGTCAGTTCAAATGCAGCTCCGATTGGCGTGCCTCTGACGAGCACGGCAAGCTAATTGGCTGAAGTGTTCTCGCCCGCTTTCCGTGATTGGCTTTTAGAGACTTTAGTGGGTTTGACCCTTTGGGGCATCTTTTCGGCGTAATACGAGAAATGCGGTGCACTGATTGGCTTTGAGCTGGGTGCCTCCCCCTTGCTTAGGCGTGAGCTACTGCCGATTGGCTGGTTGGCTTCCAGGCCGCCTCTCGATTTGATTTTGAATGTAGAAGTGTTCGGGGAGAAGAAGTAGGCAGCTGGTCCTGTCCTCCATTCATCTAATCCAGGTGGGTGCGGGGCCCCCGCTTTCTGTACCATCATTTCTAGCGATCGTTTAACCCTTGCTGGGCACGCGATCTGAGCACAGGTGCCATGGCAGGCTGCTGTGTATTATGACTTAGCATACTCTATCATTGCTTGTCCAGACATAGGAAGGATGGTCACCGCTGTGATCGGTGGGGACAAGTAATAATTGTATGGGTGGGAGGTTTTCAGGATTCATGACTGAGATCCTTTTATATCATCAGCAATGTGATCTCTAAATGAAAGAACAAATACAGGAGGCCAGTAAGGATTGTTTTGTAGGATCAACATGGGGTTTGCACTTCTTTACAGATGAAATAACTTTTATTGCTTCAAAAGCATGCAAAAAGAGAATTTTATTTATGTACAATGAGTAAACAACAAAGTTTCCTTAATCACTGGGGTCTGTACATAGTGACAGTGCCATCCTGTAGAATATAAGGACATATATTTGTGGCACAGTTGGAGCGCCTATTACACCACACAGGAGTTGGGCATGGCCATGAGGAGAGTTTCACACAAAGCCTTTATCTTTATCATAGAGGTATTAGTAAGGAATGTTCTAGAAATATTTAGGTAAAAAGTGCATGCTGTAAATATATAAGTGATATGTACCAAAGAGCAGAGTTCACTTGCACTTCCTGCACTTACTTGTGCAATTTACACACACAGGAAATGGTTTTGCATACAACTACTTTCATAACCTGTAACCTGTATCCTGTAAGTGCATATAATGAATGTGATGCACCTCCAGCTCCTTATTTTCTGACTCCTGGACATCAAGCATTATCTAGGACAGGGAGGTCAAACTGAATTATACAGGGGCCAACCTTTTTATATATATATAAAATATATATATATTTAAAATATAATGACATTGCAGGCCCGTGGGCTGAACATTGACACCCCTGGCCTCACTAAATACACTGTACACACAGGGATGGGGGCACTCATGGACTACAAATAGACTGTACATAAGGTGTGTATAGTACATGTGTTCCCCCATATATGTGTGTACAGTGTGTGTGTACTTTGCCTTCCCTACCAACTGCTCTCACCACACTTCTGTCCTCAAGGTATCATGAATGCTCTTCAGTACCAGGAGATATTGGAAGGAAATGTGATGCAGTCTGTCACAAACCTGAGGCTTGGGAGACGTTGGACCTTTCAACAGTACAATGATCCCAAACATACCTCCAAGTCCACTAGAGCATGGTTGCAGATTAAAGGCTGGAACATTTTGGAGTGTCCATCGCAGTCACCAGACTTAAATCCGATTGAGAACCTCTGGTGAGACTTAAAGAAAGCAGTTGCAGCGCGCAAGCCTAAGAATGTGACTGAACTGGAGGCTTTTGCCCATGAAGAACGTAGATCGCTGCAAGACACTTGTGTCAAGCTATGCTTCACGTTTGAAAGCTGTTATAACTGGAAAAGGATGTTGTACTAAGTACTAAGAATGAATGTCACTTGGGGGTTGAATAAAACTGATAATGATGTGAGCACAGAAAAGACCTTTGTGGTTATTTCATTATAAATGTTATGTTATATTTGTCTGACTTACAAGTGCCTCTTTCATTTAATTGTAAACAAGATGACTGAAATGATCAAAATCAATGTCAAAATGGCCAAAACACGGGTTGAATAATTTTGAACACAACTGTATGTTCACCAGACACTGAAATACAGAAGAACACAGGAAAAAAGTAATATAAGGGCAAAAAGCATTTTTTGTGAAAACAAATGCTCTTTATCTACTAGTTATTGCTTATATTATAGGTGGGAATAGTTATCTTTTGCATTGGGGTTTAATACCGCTTTAACATGTTCTAGCATGGATTGCCTTAGGGCAGCCAACGTATCGCAAACGACCAGAAAAACCACCTGCACTACTTTCTCCTCACACTTTACCATGTCTTGGTGTCTCCATTTCAGGGATTGCTATGTCAGAGTGGCTAGCTGTTCGTTGCTTTCATTATCTTTGCAACAGGGCATCCGTGGAAATGTTTGTTTTTCTTTTTAAATGCAAAAAATTGATGTAGCTTGGATGAGTGACACACTCCATCCCAGCTCATCAACTGAACTGAGCCTTAACCTCTTCCCTCCTGAAGAATTAGAATTTCTTGTCCAACATTAGCATCTGACAAAGCAAATTATCTCCTAGATAAATTGGCAGGTGCTAACAGTCACACAAAATCATATGAAAAACCTTGACTGAGTGGAGGCTGTTATGTCACATAGGGTGGGTTAACTCCACGTTAAGTCACATGGTTGTTAGTTATGATTTCCAGGAAACCCATATAGGGTTCACAAAAATGCTTGAACATTTTTCATTATAAAAATAAAATGCTGTGGGAAAAACATGTATTACAATCATATGCCAAATGTATAGTGGTTTAACTTGAATTTTGAAAATTACAGAATATGGCAAAGTTCCTGCAAGCACGTCGAAGACCACATAAATACAAGAAGAGGAAGCAAGGGGCATTAAAGAAATTGGAAACTTTCAGTTGTGACTCAGTGCAGTAAGTTTAATATGGGAATACTGTGTTATGTGTGTCTGACTACAGACCAGTGATGGCCAACCTATGGCACGCGTCCCAGAGGTGGTACTCGGAGCCCTCTCTGTGGGCACACGAACTGTCATACAGCACAGAGGAAAGAACTGCAGCCTATTGGCTCTCAATGCTCTCAGTTCTCTTTTTGAAATGGTTGAAATGGTTCTTTGCATATATTTCTCCATGTATTGTCGGTTTGAATGCTTAGTAAACACAATTCATATGTTTCTTCTTAATATGCTTGTTGAAGTCTTTGCCCACATGTTAGCATGTACCTTAAAGCTCCTCTCTGGCTGCCTTGTGGATACATATAATAGCAAGACTTTGGCACTAAGGTGGTGGCAATCTGGAATGAGTGAGTTAGAGTATGTATATTTTCATCATATGCCAGTTGTCCCTTAAATCTACTGTTTCTAAAATCCAAGTGCCAATATTGAACTTGAACCATGTAAAGTAAATAGTACATAAAATTAGTATGGATTATATATTTTTTTCCATCTTCTGTTGCAAAAACAGATCAAAACTGCAAATGTTGAGTTTCTCAAGTGGGTGACTCCTCTTTATTACGGGATTATTGGCACTTCTATATTTATCAAGTGTGTCACTTTCTGTTATATGAAGGATTCAAAATAAGTGGATATACTCTTAGCATACTTTAATGACATAAAAACATAATATTCAAAGTGGTGAATGAAATTCACAGGGCTTTTGAGTTGTGCTAGAGTTACCTCAACACTTTCAAAAACACCCTAAAAACCCACCTCTTCAGTCTGGCCGTCCCATCTCCTCATTCCTAACATCCCCACCATGCCTGTCCCACCTCCACCGATTGTATTCTCTGTTCTCCAACCGATTAGATTGTAAGCAAGAGTAGGCAGGGTCCTCAACTTTGGGTTGATATATCCTTATTCTTAAGTCTATGTTATAAAGAAGCATGTGTAATTTTTTTCACATTTGATCATGCAGATTTTCCTTGTCTACATAAGTTTTACAGATACTGGGGGTCAACATGTCCATTAATAACATTTGTGAGTTTTATCCAAGATGTGTTCATACCAGAGAAACTATAGCTACCATTAAACCATTAGACATGCCCTTGTATAGGGTGCTTTTTCCCACTTTGCTGGCCAGAACTCTGTTCTCCCACTGGAAGTTAAGGAGGCAGGGAAGTTGTCTGACAGCTTCCCTGCCTCCAGCCTCAACAGCAGAGCTTCTGTCTGTGAGCGTGGAAGCTTGAGCCCAACTCGCATACGGTGTAAATTGAAGAGCCTATTGGTGGGAGAGTGAAGATGTGACCACTCGCTGTCCTTAGCATAAAACGCAGCTCGGATATGTTATAGCACTTTATCCATCAATGAAGTGAACGTCCAAAATTTCTTGTATTCTAATTGTGAAAATATTCTTTTTACATTTCATTAAAATTATATAATCCCAAGTTGAAGTAATAATATATTATGATAAATTGATTCTAATACACTTTTGCTTTCCAGGTTGACAGAACAGACAGATGCAAAACTGCCCTGGTATCCGAGTTTAACTCCTCCTGCATGGGTTAGATTTCCCAATATAAGAAATACAGTGAAGTCAATTGTATATTTCATAATAAATCCCTTTCTATCTTTATATCTGTGGAGCTATAACAGTCTAAAAAAGGTAGGTGCAATATATATTTCTATACAAAAATTATATTTTTTTACCAAAGTATATTTTTATACCATGATATAAATGTTTCCATTAACTTGTGTATTTACAGTAATTAAATTCAATTGTGGTCAATGTTGATCCAATAGTAACTTTTTAAGTTAGTTTGAAACAATTTTCACAGCATGCATTAGTTGTATAATGTTTTTTTTATTATAATGACAAAGTCTGGAGATATCCCTTCTAAGAAACCTTAGTCATGCATTTGATATATTATTGTAAATTTCTGAGAGAGTTGGAGGCATCAGCTGGGGCTGACCGATTTTCACAAAGCCAATGGGGTCATCTTTGGGCAGCACCAGTTAGATACTGGATGGTGACCATTGAAAATCATTGATCGATGGTGATCATTGAAAGATGTATTAAATACCTGTAGATGATATTCATTCACATTACAAGGAAAACAATCCTAGAAGATGAGCACTATCTTTGCATGTTAGCTAATATCTGTAAATTATCCAGAGTTTTCTTAAATAGTTTTTTTTAAAGATTGTGTTTTTATTCTTTTATTAAAATAGCTGCTATTTTAACATTTTCAAATCTTAATTAACATTAATTTCTGCATTTATTTCTAGAGAGTTAATTTAGTAAAAAATACAATTGCACCATCTTTAATCTGCCAACATGAGCTTCGAACACTAAGAAAACGCCTACACAAACTTGAAATTGAGTTTCTTAAATTGCAATTATCGCTTCCGGTAAGCACAGCTTTCAATCTCATGACAATATACTCTGTTGACAGACGTTCATCTCCAGATAGCTGCTATTTAGTGTTCATTAATTTTCTTTTAGGACAAAGAAACAAATTCTGGTGGATTAGGAAATTCCATCTGCAGGAGTTGTCAGCAAGCAGCCACTGCACCCTCCAATAAGGAATCCAATGTACAAGTAGTAGAAGAATGTACTTTGCCTTCTCTTCCACCATCGATTCCTCCTCCACCACCACCACCCCCTCCGCCACCACTTCCTCCTCCTCCTCCAGCCTTGCCATTTCAAAATCGTTTGCCTATACTGAAGAAGACTGGAAGTATCAGACCACCTAAGGTTAGATATGAGGGAAGATAAGATGTTATCATTATTGCTGACAAAAAGAGAGGAAACTGTTGTAAAAGTTAATCAGTGGAGCACACAATAATGTTATAGACCCCATTCACATTTATTTATAATTATGCCCAATGCATGTAGACATGTTCTATCCAATAGGACAGTTCACACCTGTATCATGTGTAGTGTTATTTTATTGCATGACAACTAGCACCACTCTTGACAAACAACCGAATGGTCTTATTTCATTGGCTAGCATATATGAGCCATACTAATGCACATATGCAAAAAGCATTAACAGAGCACTACAATGCATGTTAAAGTAGGCATAACCTCACAGGCATAAAAATGGATCATTGGTGCAATACAATGCAGCAAATGTTAACCAGGCGGTGACACAAACAACATTGTTCTTTATTGTTCATAAGTGCTCTGCCCATAGCTTATTAGTTTCAACATAAAGGGCCTAGAAGAGTGGCTTGTGGGAATATTAATCAAACATTACAAGGACTTTTAGTGTACGGTCTATCCAGAGAATAGCTTTAGCAGTTCATCTTACAATAATATCTGTGTAGTCGTCCCATTAGCAACAAAGAGCATGCTGCAATAGAAATAAGATAAATGTGGGTTATAACATTCCTCTTTTTATACTTCCTTCAGGAAGCACCTGCAAAACCCGAAGGACCTATTCAAATAACAATTAAAGACCTTTTGAATGTTAAATTAAGAAACATAAAAGATATTAATGAAAACCAAAAGGTAAGTTTCTTTAAACCACTATATTGTCGGTCCAAGTTCTGATTTTCACAGGTCAAGTGAATTTTCGCAGAAAGTTTTGTTCACTACAACAAACTGAAATGTGGTCATTGTATGTGTTTAGTTCAGGTGAAATGCTGGTCTGATCGTAGACATGTTTATCCCATTCTAGTTTCAATTATATTTACTGTTGACTCACTACCTTTGCTATTAGTCTGTTCCAAGCATCCACTGCTCTTTTGGTGAAATAACTCACAACTGACCCTTGAAAGTGTTTTCATCCTGCCTTTTTTTTTTTGATGTAATGGTTTCATGTTATCAAGTTTAGTCTCTTGATGCTCTTCTGAACCTTATTCAGTCCTCAAATTTCCCATAAGCGGTAAATGTTTATATCTGTCTGATTTAGCCATTGGCTTTGGATTGTTTCTACATTAACCTCTCTGGCAGTGATCCCAAGTTTGGCCAGGGTTAAATTTTTAATATCAAAAGAGCTGGCTTACCTGGTCCTACCTGGCTATGGGAGGTGGAACATGATCTGGCAAAACATTTTTAACATTACGTTATAATATGTTTACATTCAATTAAACCTCCTGGGGGGGTTTCACAGAGTTTTGCGATCCGTCAGGACCCCTACGTTAAGCGCAGTGCTTGGCAGGAGTCCCAACGGATCACATACACTTTAGCTGGCTGGCGGATGCTCTGCTCAGACATCTGCCGATGCAGGGGTTAAAGTACTTTACTATGTTAACCCCTGCATCGGCGGAACAGCTCAGCACCGTGAGAACACAGCATCCATCGAGCAGGTAAAGTGTATGTGTTCCGTCGGAGCCTCCCGCCAAGCACTGCGCTTAGTGTAGGGGGGCCCGAGGGATGTGGAAACATACCCTTAGACAAAAGAATATCATCAATATAAACATTAAATATTTCTACTTCTGCTACACCTCAGAGTTAATATTCTGTTACGCAAATCATTTCATCAACTGCAATGCCATTCCAACTCTTTATCTAAAAAACTCTCTTAAATCTACTGCATTATCACTGTCAAGCTCTACCAAGTATATTCACACTGTTAAAAAGGTAAATCAGCATTGCAAGTAAAATAGGTAGATAGTTAATTTAGTGTTAATTTTAAAGTATATCAATATGTTTAAGTATATCCGTGGTTCCAAAACTTTCCAAGCAGGGCCCCCCTTTTCTATTTAGGAACGTTATTGAGCCCCCCCCCCCCTCCCTATTCAAACACAGGTTGAGAGTGTGGGCCTGCTCCCCCCTGGAATACCATTGTGCCCCCCAGGTTGGGAAACACTGAAGTATATCAATATGTTTTTCTTTCATTTATGTCTGTCCAAATGCAACTTTTAAGGTGGCAGCACACAGATATGACGGTAGACCACAGATCACTATATCGGCAATAAAAGGTGTAAGTCTGAAGAGTGCTTCTAAGATGGCACCACGGCGGCTTACACATGTTTTTAGGTAAGGAATTTTTTTGCAGATATTTATAGAATGCACACTAGTATGTAGGCTGTATTTATATTTTTTGTTATTTAACTGGTTACAGGGATCCTCACAGGAAAAGCCCAGTTGACTTGAGACGCCATCTTAGAAAAGTTAATATGATGAGGTAAGCCAATCTAATGTATTCGGATATACATATTTTATGCTGATAAATGTTGTGTGTGTGTTAGACATATATATATGGTGATGTAGAATACTAACCAAAGCCTGCCATACACGCACCGAGCGGCGGCCGATTTTGCCGCCGTCCGATGGGTGTGCCCGCTCGCGGCCGTCGGACGGCGGCAAATTTGTCCGACAGGTCCCTGTCGCCCCACAGCTCAGCCGGCCAGAGAACTGACATGTCCGATATTCTCTGGCCGATGCCGTCAGTTTCAATGGAGAGCGGTGTCTTCATTAAAGCTAACGGCCGGCAGCCGATGCTGTCAGCTCTGGAGAGCAGCATGATAACGTCATTAAGCTGCAATCCAGAGCTGATCTGACCTGCTTCCTCGGGCCCCCACTCGGTACGTGTGTGGGGACCTTTACAAAAGTAAGCTAGCTTAGGTCAATAGTTTAGAAACTTAGGAAACCATGCAGAACAGCTGTTGGAACTTTTGGATTTTGGATATACCATATATACTTGAGTATAGGCCGATACAAATATAAGCCAAATTTTACGAAAGAAAGATAATAATATAAGGAAGGGGGAAAACTGAATGACTTGAGTAAAAGCCTAGGGTGATGCAACAGCTGCAAAATGCAGCAGCTAAAGCTCAAAAACACATATATTAACTAGCTGAGGGCAAAGCCCTTGAACATGATATCATCACCAATTTGATGGAAATGTATAGAAGGGCTGTAGAAACATATAAAAAGAAAAGTATTTCTCTAGCTTGTGTAGTTTTGTCACTTATAAGCCAAATTTTGGGAGCTGGAAAATTCAGCTTATATTTAAGTATATACTTTAAGTTACATAAAATAGAAGATTGGTCTGGTAGATCTAATGTCATTCATAGCACAGCAAACCAAATCGAACTAATAGTTCCTCCATGCTGTACAACATAACAAGATATTATTTTAGTTTATTCTGTAGGTACATGCACTTGTCGACCAACATATTCATTTTTTTTAAGGAGCCCAGGAGGAACACCAATATATGATCGAGAAAACAAGGAGAATGGAACAGGGCTGACTCCTTTAGTGACGAAAGCACTGAGGCAAAAATTTATGGCAAGTATACTATCTTAGTCTTTCTCTATAAGCCAAAGATTTATGTATTTTACATCACTTTTTAAAAAACTGTCTTTTGATAAGTTATCTGAAATGATTTCACAGATGGCTCACCCTAAAAGTCCGTCACCACTGCGAATGTCTCCAGGAAACCAAGGACTTGAAGACTTATACAGAGATTTTGTGGCCTAAAGTGAAACGTATAGGAACTTGCCTTCTTTTATGACGGTCTCTATTTTTTTAACTGGAGTTTTTATACAGAAAACCACTAAGCTTGATGGTTTTTAGCTTTATATTTTTACTAATACAAAAAGCCACTATATGTGCTCACATATGAACCTGTTCTAGCATTGCAGAGTAAGCTATGGATATCTGTGTTTGCCTTAACTTACAAAAAACACAGTTTACTGTAGAAAGTTTATATGATCATGTACACCATGCGTCTGGGAAGCATTGTTTACACACCATTTTTTTTATTTATGTCTTGTTTGAACTATATGTCATTCACAGAACATATGAGAGTTTACCATGTTCACTTTTCAGTATTACAATATATATACTTGCAAAGTACTAGCAAAGAAAATGACTTGCAAATCATTTCACAGACTATGCTGCTGTTATTAGAAATGGCTGCCTGTTATTAACAGAAAAGTCTTTTAGCTTTGTGTTGAGTGTTTCTATGATGTGTTACTGTAGTCTTGTCAAACTATCATTGTTTTTATATGTGTTGTATACATACTGTTTTATATGTTCCTGGGTGTGTTTCAATTGAAGTGGAAGTCTATCCCTTGATGGTTGCAGTAAAGCTCTCAATTATGTGGTCTTGTTCAGAAATGGGATCTGATTCTTTAACTTTACCATTGCTAACTGACTTTTCTGAGTGTGAGTTTTATGTATATTTCTAAGAGGAAATTGCACAGGGAGCGGTGACACCAAATGTTGTCACTGGCCCTAGTTAATCTTACTTAGTAATGCAGAATGTACTCCAGTTTAGGTAGCCAGGAAAGCGAAATAACAGCTCTGCTTATATGGTAGGTATGACGGTCTCTTTCCTAGCATCATACACAACAGTAAAGAACTTACCTTAAAATTACAACACTTCTATTTCTGTTGCTAAGTTTCAACCTAGTTTTTCACCAAAATTCTTGATTGTATAATTGTAAAGCTAATAAGTTACAAAGGTTAATCCTGTATTTTCTAGCAGAATTTATGATACTCAATCTAAATGTTTACACATATATCCCTGATCCTCCCACCCTAAATATTAATCTATGGAGAGCATCAGGTGAAATTGGGGATAAAGAAACAAGGTGGTCCCATGAATGTCTAATGCAGGATATACATGTACAAGCACATCAGCAAAGTATACATGTTTATGCCCCATAGAGACCATTTATGCACCTTTGAGACACCCTTGCTTAATTCTTATTTGGGAGGAAACAATGATAATAAATCGGGTAAATCGATCCTAAATGTTTTTCTTTTCTATTTTTTTATTGGTTAGTCCAGTATCTAAGCATTATGAGTTGGAGAGGGCAGGTCATAGTATATATACTCTTTCACTTAAGTTGTTTTGATTTTAGCAGGATAAGGTGGGTACATTTAGTTTAGCAGTGATACTGTCCACAGATGAATGTGGTCACTATTAAGCTACCTTTGATAACTGATAATGCCAATTTAGACCTTGAATAATTATGTTTTTTTGCACAGGGTGAGATTACGCTGATATGACAGATAATTGGTCATTGGTCCTGTATAATTGATCATTGGTCCTGTATCTTGTTAACCGATAACTTTCTTTCACTTATGGGAAGCTATATGTTACTGTTGGAATAAAGTATTATACCAACAGAGTTTATGACTGGAGCCAAGCACATGGGTGTTAAGTTTATACTGGTGAGACCAGAATCAAAAGCGTGTATGTGTATATTTGTCGATGTCCACATCCAGTACTGAAAATGTTGACTCCTTAAAAAAATTATTCACAAGGAAATAAAATGTTTAAGAACATTCACAAGTCACACATGATTTTTAAGGTTTGTATCTGATGAAACATGTTTCAAATTGTATTTGGTTTTTTGTTTTATTGAGTAAGAATTTATATACCTTAGGCTATGTTCCCACAATCGCACACGGCAATCACGGATGATCGCCTCTATTTAGTTGAGTGGGCTTGTGCCCACTTCAACTAAGGGCCGCTATCGCCCCCCTTGACTTGAATGGGTGCTTGTCCCTTTAAACATGCCCATAGGCGCGATCAGGCAGGGAGGGGCAACATGTCCTGCCCCACCCCCCACTTCCTGGCTGCAATCACCCAGCCGCGATTCTATTTGCGGGAGCCAGCGGGAGATCGCTGGGTGCTAGCGATCTCTCCCGCAGCTCTGTGCCCTGATTAGAATCGTGGCTGAAGGCTAGTGTGGGAGCATAGCCTTAGGTACCTCCATATTAGTGATCTTTTTTACTAAACGGGTGAACTATATAGAATGTCCTGGTCCTTTGTATAAAAGTGTGTATATATAGTAAGGTCTTACAATTACATTTTGGAAGTTGCACTAAAAAGAAAAAGCCATTACAGGACTAATTAACCAAAACTGGAGATATATACATAGTCTGTATTTTCCCTCAGGTAAGAAAAAAAGAGAGCTTAAAGGTAACTGTTATGGGATATAATACCCTGCTCAATTAACTCCAGCATCTGAAGTGCCAGCTTGCTACAGATCTATGTATTTTTAAAATGTATTTATGTTTTAACTGTAAAAAAAACAGTGTAAAAAAAAATCAATACTTTTATGATGTGTTATATAAGTAATTCCTGTAATGTTTACCACTACTCTGTTGTGGCATATATTTTGTATTAAAATCTTGTCTTACAAAATAAATTATTCTTCTAGACAATGCTATACGTTTATTTTGTATGCTTTACATGGAAAGAGGTATTTTACTAGAACCCATGGTAATACAGTATTCTTGGTTGGTGAAAACATATTTATAATTTCTCTGTCAGATTTCCTTTAGATGTGTTCAATTGCAGAGGTCCCGGAGTGTAATTTCCCTCCTACTTTCCTTATACAGAATAATATTTCAACAATGTAAAGTGAAAAGCTGTCTTAAGAAACAACATTGCTGTCATTAGCTAATGAAGAAAAATACATTACACAATGACACACAAGATCACAAAGACACACTGTAAACCGTTATAAGAAAAAAGAAACATAGACACAGACATGTAGACAGAAGCATGTAGAAATACACAGGTGCACATATGCAGACAGACCAATGTAGAAATTCACACAGACATATAGACCGACACATGGTGGAAAGAAAGACACGCCAATGTAGAAGGACACACAGACACATCTAGAAATGCACACAGACATGTAGAAGGACAGACACACAGATACACACATGCAGATATATACGCACTACTAACTTACTATTGCATCTCCCTTACATGCTTCCACAGTCTTCATGCTGCACCAGAAGTTTCTTGCCCCTCTCCCATTTTTCTGCTGGGCTGTCAGTGTTAGGGAGGGGGGAGAGACACTGTGTGCATTTGGTAGAGAGAGGGGGTACCTGCCAGCACTGACATACAGCAGGTGAGCGGAGTCTGTAGGCTGCTTACCCTACTCACCTGCAATTGCTAGGTTGCACTATTTGTTAGGGATGAGCACAAAAAGCAGCCTGTAGAGTGAACTTCACAAACTACTAAAATGTCAGGGGAGTACTCAAGTCTGTAAGAAACTGTATATAGGACAATTTACTCACACTTTAATATGTGCTGCAAGTCATATGCTGATTCAAAGGCCATAACATCCAGCAGCAAGTATGTTTAGGTCATACTGACTTCTCTTTTGTCTTGCCCCATTTGTCATGTAGTAGAGTCCAAAAATATAAAGAAAGGAGTGAGCTATAAATATACCTTTAAAAGTTTTCAAAATGTATTAAAGTTGAAATCAATGCAGACAAAACCGACACGTTAATAAAGATCAATAAATGGATATAAGATAAGAAAACAGAAAAGAATAGTAGGCTGTAAATTCTTTATTCTGAAAAGGAAATGTAGAAGCCAATTCTTTCCTGGGACTCAACAGCCCATTTTTTTAGGATGTGTAATTTTGCATTCCAGTGGCTAGTTACTATGTCTGTTGTAAATGCATTATGACAGAATGCACCACTGGCAGTAAATAGAAAATATATTCCTTTCATTAAACGAATCCTAATTTGTCCAATATATATATATATATATATATACAGTATATATATATCAGAACGCAATGCACAATGTCATCCAGTGTGATGTAGTACAGCTAAATCAACTCCTGTGTATTGCAGTGCTCTAAACCATTCATGTTTGTAAATGTTCAACTTCATGGCAAATCAAAATACATTTACACCATGCGTTGTGGTGCTGCAGAATTTTGATGCCATAATTGGAGTGCTGTTCAGAATAAATGGCACCAAAATGCAGTGCCCTATGTTGGCAAAGTGCACAGGATGTCTTCTGGCTTGCATATTGTTTCCATGTGATATGGCTGATGTCTATCGACAAGGTCCTAAAGATTTTAATGGCATGATGTCACAATGAAAGGGCAGCAACAAGACCATTCACTTGACCAAAACTCCAACGATTGATCAACATCTCTTCTTTTAGAAAAGGCACTACAAACAACTTTGGGAGACACTAATAAGTCAGTAAAAGGGTTTAATTATTAGTTTTAATTTATAAAAGTCAAAATAATTATGGGGATGATGGTGTAGGAGGAATTTTTTGATAAATATAATTATGAAAATGTTTATCGGATTGACAAAGCTGCCCAACAAAAGGATTCAACTTTCTTCTTAGGCTCAGTGAATTCTTTAATTCAGATAAAAGGGTTGAATGTTGGTTTTATAAAGCTAGCCACACATGGTTCAATTTTGGTTCAATCGATGCTCGATTAGATCGAGGAATTCAATCGTCTAATCGAAAATCGATCTTAATCGCATCAACATACACCCCACATTGAGTTTGCGATTGTGGTGAGATTTCGATTCCAAAAGATTACTAAAATCGTCGATTTTGGTATTGAAACGTTTGAATTCCCGATTGAAGTGGTCTATGTTATGTATATCTAATCTAATCGATCCAGGAGAAACACCACAAACATCGTCGATTATAAAACGATTTTGGCACAATCGACGATGATTTTCCAACATGTCCGATCAAAATTCGATTCGATTTTCTGCCTTCATCGAACAATTATCGTCGATCGTACCATGTGGGCATTCCTCGATTTTCGTTCAATCGATGAAAAAATTCATCTAATCGAGCATCGATTGAACCAAAATCGAACCGTGTGTGGCTAGCTTAAGAGAAACCGAATCGATTTGGAAACAAAGCATGCATCAACCATAATACAGTGCCCTCTCCGGCCTCTAGGTGGCGCACTACTCGCCGCCCTGCCAGGCACTTGAGGAAGTAGTGAATGTTTCCGGTCGGACAGTTTAGGTGATTACACCGGGTGGTTCGTGGCACAATTAGTTCCCCCGGATAACAGCACGGATATTGAGGGCCATGAAAATGTCAGAGGGTGGCCCGTCTCTGCTGCGGGAACTGCTGGGCTCGGAGCCGGCCTGGAAGGAGGACGAGGTGTGCGTGGTCGGTATATTCGGGAAGACCGCACTGCTGCAGGGCGCCTGGGACAAGGGATGTCTGGTGAACTCTCTGTGCGACCGGCATGTGTTCCCCCTTTTCCACCGGCCGCCAGAACAGGCCCGGGAGCGCAGCCTCTTCCAGACCTACTACGAGCAGGAGGCCCGTGTCCTGTACGTGCTGCTGACTGGCATCAGTGACACCGCTCAGCTGGCCCGGGCGTGTGAGGAGCTGGCCCGCGGGCTGCCCCATGCTGAGGCACATGAGTTCTGGAAGGATGAGGAGAAGCTGTACTGCATGCATGTCCTCTATCTGTTCTCTGTGTGCCACCTGCTGCTTCTGGTACACCCCACCTGCTGCTTCGATATCGCCTATGAGAAGCTTTTTCGCGCCCTGGACAGCGTTCGCCAAAAGCTCCTGCCCTCCCTCAAGCCAGCTCTCAAGGAGTGCCCAGTGGGGATGGAGTGGAAGTTGAATGCCCGTCCTTGTCCTCCGCGACTGCTCTTTGTTTTCCAGCTAAACGGAGCCCTACGAGGTGTGGAGCCCAGCAGCCGTTCAGGTGGCCAGGCACCTGCTGACAGTAAGCCCAAGAAGCACTCGCCCAAGAGAAGGCTTCAGCACGCCTTGGAGGACCAGATCTATCGAATCTTTCGTAAGAGCCGCGTACTCACTAACCAAAGCATTAATTGTCTGTTCACCGTACCAGCCAATCAAGCCTTTGTCTACATAGTGGCCGACCAGGATGATGATCCTATTGGGATGCTATTGGACGGCCTTAGGCATCACTGCACCATCAGAGACACGGATACCTCTGGCATAGTGGCACCAATTTCAGGGCCCAGACGCTACCAGATGATGAGGCAAAGCCGCCAGCAGTTGTCCTTCACAGCAGAGATCAGCTCTAGTGTGTCTGGGCAGCTGGTGGACTGCACCCTTAGGGAGTTCCTCTTCCAGCATGTGGAGTTGGTGCTTACCAAGAAGGGTTTTGATGACAGTGTTGGCAGGAACCCACAGCCCTCTCACTTTGAACTACCTAGTTATCATAAATGGGCTTGTGTGGCCTTGCGATTGTATGAAGTTATCATAGAGAATAAAGATGATGATCCTCCATCATTTCCAGGTGGCTACCCTCCAAAACTGTTGGCCAACATGAAAGTGCTAGAAGGATACTTAGATGCTGACACAAAGTTTTCAGAAAACAGGTGTCAAAAAGCTCTTCCTTTAGCACACAGCGCTTACCAGTCCAACTTGCCACATAATTACACTACTACAGTCCATAAAAATCAACTGGCGCAAGCATTAAGAGTATATAGCCAACATGCCCGTGGACCAGCTTTTCAAAAGTATGCCATGCACCTTAATGAAGATTGTTACAAATTCTGGAGCAGTGGTCATCAGCTTTGTGAAGAGAGGAGCCTAACAGACCAGCACTGTGTGCATAAATTTCACTTGTTGCCAAAAGCAGGTAAATGCATCTGGGTCATTCATATGTATAGGTAATCTTCAGCCTTAGCCTTATTTTTACATTGTTCAAACCCTTTTCCTGTACTTTAATGGTCAATCTGTTTTCACTGCACAAACCAGTGTTCACTGGAAGCTGCAGCAATTTAGATGGAGCTCTCATCATTTCTGTCTAGCGAGAGCATTCCATTTAATCTAGCTACCTGATTTCCATTAGAAGACTGGGCGTGCACTGCTCGATATTTGAGGAAGCTTAAGCCAGATATAGAAGGAGCTGGAGGCGCAGCACTGCTGCGTCATTCAGCTCAGATCTATGCTTTGATAGGGACCCATGGTCTCCTTTCAAAACAATGGACATTCACCGTGATTTACGGTCATGTCCGATATCCGGATGGTCGCATTTGATATATACCAGATGGCAGTGAGCGAGATTGAAGCGACCATATCTATGTGTGTATGGGCACCTTTAGGGTCCCCATACACCTGTAGATTTCTTTGTCAGATTTCTTTTAGATCTCCTTTTTGTTTTGCCAAAACCATGTAATAGGAGGGACTTTCTAAACAATCAAGTCTACCTGTGTTCCATCACAGAGGACCCGGCACTACATAGTTGTTGGTAGATCTAAAGGATATCTGACAGAGATCTAAAGGTTTATAGCCAGCTTAGGTGTTGTACATAGGAGTTCCTTGGAGCGGCTTGTATTAAAATGTAATCTGCTTAGGAATGCCAATGACTTCAATACCTGCATATCAGGTCATTTTGATATTGGCCAATACCATGGATGTAATAAAGCAAGCTGCAGTGATGTACTACAGTACCATAGAGGCTCCTCCCACTGGCTATTTAGTACATGTCGTGCTTGGAGAACCACATAGACTTAGTGATGACAGTGCTTCTAAAAAGAGTATGTCATAAAACATGGAAAGATAATGTCAAGTAAAATATGGTATAAAGGAGAATCCCAGATTCTCTGAGCATTTGCATACTGTATGCAGGTGTCCGAGCAGTGACAGGTTGCTCCTAACTGTCAGTAGCCTGGTAAGTGCCCATGTGAATGGTTCCTAAGTCTTAAGTTTCACTTTTTGGGTGACTTTTTATTAGATGCTAAATACAGTGTTCACTGTAACTAAACTGTAAACATGGTGTGTCCATAAACAAAAAGCAGACCATTATTCTAGAAGGATAGCATAATAAGGCTTATTTTTCAGAATTTAACATTTTTGTTAAACCAATTGTTTTTATGTATACATGTAAAGATGTTTCTTAAAATTTCAGGAGAGAAAATTGAACCTGACCGAAACCCCCCTATACTGTATCACAATAGTCGTGCAAGGTCAACTGGAAACTGTAACTGTGGAAGAAAACAAGCACCCCGTGAGGACCCATTCGACATAAAGACTGCCAACTATGATTTCTATCAGGTACTGTGAATAATTTGTTGTGAAGTTAGTTGTTTACTCTCTAAAACACTCTTTTCCTAGTATGATATGAGATAAAGAAGATGGAAGGTGTTTTTTTTATTATTAGACAGAAAGAGGGAGATGAAAGTTGCATTTTACCAAACTGATATAGACATAGGACACTGCAGGCAGTATTACAGTTTGTTTACATTCCCCCTGGAAATCCCGGGAAATTACAATAAAGCATACAAAATAGGGGGATAAGGTGTAGTCCATACAGGGCTGTGCTTTGGGGGAGTATATTAAGTGAAAGCCCACATACATTAGTGATAATTTTTTGAGTTTAAAGTTAGTATAATGTAAGTATAGGCGTGCTATGTTGCGTTTTGTACTTCTCAGATAGCTGTTAAATGCCATTATTACTATGCTGCTTTTGTGTGTCTGTTATGGATATGAATGAGCCTGGTACAATAATTTTTTTTCTTTTTTAGATGCTAGAAGAGAAATGTTGTGGTAAGCTGGATCACATTAACTTCCCAATATTCCAACCTAGTACACCAGACCCTGCTCCAGCAAAAAATGAAAACTCTTTTACTTCTCAGGAGGGTGAAGTAGAAACTGAAAAGCTAAAAGATAAAGAACCTCAAACACAAGGCGAAAGTACTAGCTTAAGTCTGGCTCTCAGTCTTGGACAGTCTACAGATAGTTTGGGAACATATCCTGCTGAACCTCAAGCAGGGGGTGATAATGGAGATGCTGCAGGACATGGTCCAGAAGACAAAGGGGAAAAACGGCCAAGTTTAGTGGACCGCCAAGCGTCTACTGTGGAATATCTCCCTGGCATGATGCATTCCAACTGCCCAAAAGGTCTTCTTCCTAAATTTTCAAGTTGGTCATTAGTAAAGCTTGGTCCTGCTAAATCATACAATTTCCACACTGGGTTGGATCAACTTGGTTTCATTCCTGGGACAAATTATCTGATGCCTTGGGACATTGTAATCCGGACAAAACCTGAAGATGAAGGTGATCTGGACACAAATTCCTGGCCAGCTCCAAATAAGTCTGTCCCTGGAAAACGAAGTGGAGTGGCAATGGGAAGAGGACGGAGAAGAGATGATATCGCCAGAGCATTTGTAGGATTTGAGTATGAGGACTCCAGAGGCCGCAGATTTATGTGCTCAGGGCCTGATAAAATAATGAAAGTATTAGGCAATGGACCTAAAGAATCAGCAGTTAAAGCCCTTAACAGTGATATGCCTTTATATATGCTATCACCATCCCAAGGGCGAGGACTTAAACCTCATTTTGCACAGCTCATGAGACTGTTTGTTGTGGTTCCTGATGCACCTTTACAAATCACAATGAATCCTCAGGTAATGTATATAATATGCCTATTTTATATGTCTTTTTACAGTTATCAGAAGACTGAAAAACCCCACATAGAGAATGTGAATATTAAGATTATTATGGTAAATTTAGACTAGAAATTTAACTTGATGCAGATTTATAGTGGTTCTAGATCAATGTCTCTGTTAACAGCCAGGCAGCTACCTTATTCCAAGGAGAGTTGGAAATGTTGCATATACATATGTTTACAATAATAGTTTCACAACTCCCTAAAATTCGACTTGTAAAAGGTAGCTATAGGAGCTCGTGAGTGTCAGAAAGAAAGTCAAGCAAGCAAAGGCTTTAGGAGACCTGTACATAATAGTTAAATATTGTATTAAACCAGGGGGGGGGCAAACTATTTGACTTGTGGGCTACAATGGGTTGTTGAACTTGACAGAGGGGTCGAACAAGAGCAGAAATCACAAATGCAAAACGTGTCAAAAACAAATCCACTTTCAATGGAATCATGTAAACACTTCAACACTGGGCTACACAGAGTTGATTAAAATGCAACACAATATGGTAATGCTAAAACTTCAATGTATACTGGTTCATTGATTATCAATGAAACATTTTTAAAGCATCAAAACACCCAACTTTGCTACAGGTCAATCACAGGAACTTAATGCTAGTAAAATAATACAGCAGCATCACAGACAATCCACAATCTTACCTGCTTCTTGCTGTATTTGGCACCCCTATGTCAACCGGCCTGTGGTGCCCGTGCTACACTACCCTCCTCCACTTTACTTTAATGGCATCTGCATGTCACTATGATATAATGCAGCAGCCTGATGATCTTTGGAACTGATTTAGGGCCCTTAAGACTAGCCCATGTGGCTGCACTGGGATTTTTGGCTGGTAAGAGACGTGCTAGCGGTAACCACATTTTGCATGGTGCAGCTCTTGCGTCTCCCATACGTTTTGCATGCGCTGGTTCTGCAAATGAATTTTTGGTAACAAGTCACATTGTGCATTAGCGCTAATGCAAACATGGGGCAGCATTGCGGTACAGCAATGCAAATGCGGCTGGTGTGAAATGGCCTTAAAGATTATCCAACACACAGACATAGATGGCCTGCTGAGCATTCATTAATTAGTAACCTTATGAAATACATGGAGAACTATTTAACATTTATTAAATAAGAAGCTGATTATGTGATATGCAGGGCTCTGCAAGGTTTGGAAATGGGTAATTCAGGTGTCTGGAATGTGAGCATGCAGTACCAGTGCCTGCCAGCAGATGCCGCAATTGTAAGAGATGTATTGTATTGGAAGTCAGACGGCTGTCTGCTAATGTATTTTCTGATCTGACCAGTGCTGCTGTCACCCAAGCAGCATGGGCATGATTAAAAAGCTGCATGGGCTGTACTTTGCTCTCCCCTGTATTAACCCCCCTAGTGCCAGTAGTTTTTTCTGCCCTCCCCTTTACACATCATGGATGACACTGTCGATCTGGGCTGGGAAACAAACGCCCCTCAATTAACATGGAGGTCTATGGCCCAGGTGCCCAACCTGCGGCCCTTTGGGCGTTCTTTGCCAGCCCCTGAAACCTAACTGTTATTGCATAAGGTATAGGAACTCGCCTATCCACCGATTCCTCTGCTGACATGACTTCATTAAGTAGGAAGAGAGGTGATAAACTTAAGTTATAGGTGTACATAATAGCCAAAATCACAACCCAGGTGGTGCCTGAGCAAGTCCCTCACCACTCCTTTTCTCCTACTTCTTTTTAGGGTTGGGGATCAGCAGACTGGTAAGGGCCTATGCTATCACTATTCCACCAATGAAGGGGGGGGGGGGCGATTGTATGGTATATGCCCCATAGACCTGGTCAAAGGTTATGACGCAGATAACCTTTGATGATGTAGTATATGTTTATTACCATACTACAGTGTTCCCTAATGCTCGAAGTATAATTTAAGTTTTGTTAAAAATTAGAAATAATGTCTTCTAGCTCTGCCTGCTGTCATTCTTTCATTACAAAATGCTTATACAAGTCAGTATAAATTGAAAGTGTTATGTGTGGTCCTTTTGTGATGCTGAGTGGGCCGCACTTGTGGCCCTCCATATCAACTCAATTGGTCACCACTGGTCTATAATGTGGCCCCTGGTGCCAGAATCGTCCGGAGGATGTAACTGGATGGAGAATCACCGCCCGTTTCAGGACCTTGGGTAAGTTTTGACAATCCTAGCTTGGGCAAAGTTTATTTTTGGGTTCATCTTGGGGGTAAATCACACAGTTGGTGTTTTTAGGTACTCTTGCATAATCACCGAACTTTCTAACGGTTTCTACTATTTGATGCATACTTAAAAAGAACCTATGTTTACTAATATTTTTATATTTTTAGGTTCAGCCTGGATCGCCACCCTGTCCTGTATTTGTTCCTGAAAAGCAGGAAATCACATTGCCAGCTGACGGTTTATGGGTTTTGAGATTTCCTTACTCGTATGTGACAGATCGAGGACCTTGTTACCCTCCAAAGGAAAATCAGCAACTGGTCAGTTATAAGGTTATGAGAGGAATATTAAAAGCCGTCACTCTATAAGACATTACTGACATTGAGTTATGCTGATGGAGGGGACTTTGCACTTTTAGTTGCTCAGCACTTCATGGCCCCTGTTGAAATATCTTCTCCTTGGCTCAGACGCGCATGGGGTCATTTATTACTGTAGCATCAACATTTTTCCTGTGTTGGGTATGTTTTGAACTGAGCTGTAAGATAAGAACTGACAACATTTTGACAATTGCTGTGTTGTGCAGTGCTTTGGAATACAGTTTCATTTATCACCCAGTCTACTACACTATGTTATATCCAGTTTTGGATATTGAGAGAAAGAATAGAAAATTCACTGTGTATTTCCTTACCTGAGACTGGTAACACATCTAATATAATATAAATAAATGTTGCATGCTGCAGGTTACAACGTATTGGAGTTAATTTATTATAGTGAAATGAATGGAGTCCATATTCTACAAACATCCTGTCACATGGAAGAAATATTGCTATTTCTTTTATCACGTTACCTTTTGGTGGTGGTGTGCCAAACAGATTTTTTTTGACCATCTTTTTATTCATTTTCATTTTGACACATTATCAATACAATAAACAAGGACGAAAAAATAATTTGATAATTAAATATAAAATAAAAAAAATTACAATTACTTATAACTAAGGCATCCCATTCTTTTGGATGTAGGCGTCCCATTTCTCCCATACCTTTTCAAATTGTAACATTGCATCATTCATTCTGGCTGTCAGATACTCCATTGTTCTTATATCTGCTATTCTGTTCAATATTTCAACATATTTGGTGGCTCACTAGAGTTCCATTTCTGGGCTAATAAGCATCTTGCTGCTGTGAGTATATGCTGTATCATTTTCCTCTGTATCTTATTTATATTTTTACCAGGTGCCAAACAGGTTTAATTTTGAAACAACTACCATTTTTTTCTGTCAATGCGGTGTTGAAATGGGCAAAATTATGGTGTAAAAGTGAACTAATAATGATGTCCATGTAAATGTTTAAATAAACTATATTTAACATTCAACTGAACTAAGAAATGAATCTATGAATGTTTCAACATATTTTAGGATGCAACTTGGGCCTTATTGTTATCCTGTAGGCAAATGACCAGTTATCAGTTGGTGAGGTGCAACAGGAGAGGGATGATGGCTCTCAACTGACAGTTGCCAAACCTCCTTGCAGTTTTTTTTCTTTTTTTTTTTACATGTAAAGGCTCCTTTAAAAGAGCAATAAGCGCAACCAACTTGCAGGCGCGACATGAGGCGTCTGCTGGACACTTTTCAGACTTTCCCCCGATAGGGTCGTTCTCAAACCTGCAAATACCTGCACGCGAGACTGGTGCTCAAGACAGGACGTTTTGTGGGCTGCTACAGGAGCACCCAGGAAACTACTGTACATTTAGCCTTCAGTGAAATTATAACAGATTACAGTGCTTCCCACCCACTCTCAACCCCCCTCTGCATATTTGAGGGCTCCAACCTCCTTCAGTGGAACTCAAATAAAAATAGTGAGGATGCTAACATAGAGCGACAGTGAGGGATCGCATGGAACAGGTAAGCAACATCGAGTGTAGCTTGAGAGGAGCAGTGCTTGTTAACAAACTTACCCCAAGCTACACTGGGGTGATCACCAAGGAGGCTAAGCAGAAATCATTTTTATATCATGTTTAATAGGAAATGAGAACTGGGCAGTCTAGTACTGTGGACCTGGAGTCCTCCTATTCTGAATTGTGTTCAGATCTTGATTCAGGAGGAATCAAGAGCTTATAAATGAATACAACCACATGGCTAAACTGTGTATTGTAAATATAGTCCGTACAAGGCACCTGATATTCTGTCTAGCTATTGAATACTGAAACAAATTCTTTTGCTAGCTTATACAGCAGCCAACTTTTACTGTTTTAGAAGCATAAACAAATGTAATCCCAAGTTTTGTGTAGAGGGTGAAAGCATTAGGACTGTAAATTGTTTCTGGAAAGGCCCATAAGCGTTAAAGTCGTAGGAATGTGGGAACCCAAGATGCATCTACTGTCCTTTTCTAGATGATACACCCACGATCATACTACCCAATGGGAAGACATTTAAAGCACGACACTTTGCTACCTGTCACACGGAGGGAGTGGTATACATGTTTCAATGTACATGTGGAGCTTTCTACGTCGGGAAGACAAAGAGGCCTTTGTGGCAAAGGCTCAAGGAACATCTTAGATCAATGGAAATAGGGAGGATGACAGTTCCATTAGGTCCAGGTTAGTACACGTTTCGGATCGAAGAGGAGACAACAACAAAATTCTACTACAGAGAGAGATGCGGTGGATTCACGCACTGAATGCCAACCAATTCCCGGGCCTCAATGAGGCCGTAAATTTTAAATGCTTTCTATAGGTACAAACAGAGTATTTTCCCCCCTTTTCTTCCCCCCTATTATTTATACATCTTCTGTTGATATCAACGATAACAACTACGGTAATTTAAAACATGAGAGATATGTTTTACACCAACTCAGAGATCACACTTGTGATAAGCAACGTTTGTCACTTTTGACAAACGAATATACTATCTTACACACTACGTGACAACACTGTACTCCAACGATATGGGATCTATAGGCTAACAACTGTGACTGAACAGTTGTCTAACCTTTATTATAAATATTGGACAGGCAGTTTTAAACTCTCTACGGACATGACACTGTACTATTGCCAAGTGTTAAACATCTGTTTTATGCATGTATGAATTAAGTCTATGAATATGGAATTTTAATATCATTTATTGTTTATTTATTGAATTTAAGACAAGTTTTGCTTTTGCCCTACAAACCAAAAAAATATCTTTTTTCTTTCTTTTAACTTATATTTAGACCTATTGAATCCATCTAGGGATCGATGGTGGGGGGAACGCCTGACGTGGAAGGGGTGGCCATTTACCCCGCTTTGCGGAGAACCTGGGGCTTCGGTGGGATTTGGG
>CM070033.1:92290413-92325563 GCA_036250615.1 Ptychadena robeensis
TGTCGGTCTTTGGACTTAATGTGTGGTGCTCCCAATATTCTCTTAGACACCTCTGAGGCCATCAAGAGCAGCTGGATTGTACTGACATTAGATTACACACCGTTGCACTCTATTTAGTCATTAGGCACTCATCAGGCAATGTCCTATGGGCAACTGACTGCCTCAGACCAAAGGGGGCTGAATAATTCACACACCCCATCTTGCCGTTATTTATTTTGTAAAAATTTTGGAATCATGTATGATTTTCCTTCCACTTCTCAGTTGTCACTTTGTATTGGTCTTTCATGTGGAATTCCAATAAAGGTGATTCATGTTTGTGGCTGTATCGTGACTGTATATGGGCAGGGGTGCACATATGTGGTCTGCCAGTACGCAAATGGGGTCAAAACCTAGTAATGCGGACCAATATTGATGTTACTGATCGCTTTTGCGTAAGGAGGAGTGTGACTGTCACAGAGAAATCCTCAGCTTCCCCCTCCTTCTCTCCTTTCTCCATGTGTGAGCAGAAGCCAAGTGACATCAAGTGCTCACTAGTGACACTCTGGCTGAAATTGGTATTGCAGCTCCACTGTATCATGCAAATTACCAAAATTCTTTTAGTTTTTCTGTTAAATGTATATAATTTATGTCACTTGGATTACCACAGGGAAACATTATCATAACTGAAAATTTGCAGTTAGGGGTGTCAAATTGGGAATGTAAATTACTAAAAAAGAAATTGGACTTTTAAGGTTTTTGGAGATCTGGGGATTCAAAGTAAGAGTAGACATATGTAAGGCCATGTGTCCACTGCTGTTTTCTTTCCCTGGGCGAAAAAAGTTGTGTGCCGGAACATTTGCTGGAGGATTTCCCGTGACTTGCAGGCAGTTTGCCCATGGCTTAGGGCCCTATTCATTTAGCATACCAAAGACTTGAAAAAACAGCACCCGAACAGCATCAGGCGCTGCTTTTTCACTTCTTTGAGACACGACAGCTGTTGAGGACAATGAGAGAGACCACTAAATATGAGGTGAGTAACAAACACCATCTCCTGGTACTCATTTGAGCACCTCCCTAAAAAAAAGTTATGTGTATCCCTGTATATAAGAGTCCTCTAAACTTTAGGTTGGTCTCCAACCCAGTGCACTTGAGGTTCACTGTTTGTGGATTTCACTTTTTTGTTTAAACCATGAAGGAATTTTTATTTCTAAGGTTAAGCGGCCTTCTCACTTTCTTAGATGTTGCTTTTGAATGCCGTTGGGATGAGGATCAGGAGATTCCTGTTTGTAATCATGTGATTTTTTTTTTTGATGTTTCACATCAAACTGATCATTCCTTTGAAGTAGCTCCTGAGTTTTTCTTATTAAGGCGCTCACGTGTTCGTGATTCCTTGGGTTTGTTGGCATATGTCTTTTCACCACCTTTCTGCCAGAAAGGAGACAGTCCTTAAAAGTTTAAACACTCAAGTTCTCATTGTATGACTGTGGGTGATCCTTACTGGGAAAGTTGTAAGAACATATAATGCCACAAGCAGCGATGGAGAGCTAGCTTCAAGGGACCCTTAAGGTAGAAGACAAGCGTGCAAGAACATGGGAAATATTGTAAGTAAAAGTATATTTTTTTTTCATCAAAAGTGGAGGTAGTACCACTCAAAGCGTAATCTGACTCTTAGCCTGCAGTTAGGATTTTAGGTCCCCACCAAGAGGGGGCTTAAGAAATGAACCTGTTAACTTACGACTGTTTGTATTAAGAAAACCTTTGAGCAAAGGAGGCTCTTGCATGGAGTGCTTTCTTTTAGCACTGCCAAGGTAAAATGGTTATCATTTAAAGATTTTTAGACTTTTCAGCATGCATGCTGGAGAACTTTAGGCACCTCTTTATAAATAAAGCAGCTTCAAAACTAGTGAGAACGCAACATATAAACTAAGTGCGCACTACTGTAGGATGTACAGTAATGTTAGTATATTACTCTGTTAATCAGTTCCGTATATCAGTGGTTCTCAACCCTTGAGGGTCAAATGACCATTTGACAGGGGTCGCAGAGGTTAGGAGGAAGAGTAACACCACTCCATTTTAATCTATGGTTTTACTCTCCTGTCCTAACTTCTCACCCTGCACATAGTTTATACAGTCCGGATGGGACAATAGGAGGGAGGGGACATTACACTTACCTGATAGTTCTGGAAGGGACATTGCAGAGAGGCAGTTCCGATCAGAAGTGACACTTTGAGACGTCACGGATCTAAAAAGGTTGAGAACCACTGCCCTTCATGTAGGTAACTCAAATATTTCACAACTTTAATTACTTGTATACCTTTAGGTCCATTATTATTCTAATTTTAACATTACCACAATGAATGTTAAATAAAAAATCTTGGATGCAGTTGAACTACAGACTTTCAGCTTTAATTCCGTTTGTATGAAGCTGTTTTTGTTCAATTATCACTTAAAATTAACAATTGACTCAAAGGCTATGTCATGGGCAGATGAGAGCAATTCTTATGTTGCGTTATTAATTAAGCAGATAAAAGGCAACTCTCCATGCAGGCAAACAAGCCTTCCTCAAGCTGCATAAACAGAAAAAAATAGGAGAAATTGCTACAATATTAGGAGAAAGAAAGCACTGATAAACTCAGCAATGCAGATGGCTCTTCTTACCCATGGTTTGTTTTAAGATTTCCTGCATTACATTCCTTCTCGACGATGATAGAAGTATGTTGCCTGTTAAATTAGAGTAAGACACCCCTGGCATTTCAGAAGAACCTTTGATTGATTGAAATGCAGTTAACTAATGGTATATCGTGCCTTGTGTAATGCATTTTTGTTGTTACTGTTACTACTCTAATGGTATTTTTATACTTGCAGATTGTGCTGTTTTTAGTTGGAATTAATATTTATGTTTTCCTCTTCTAGAAAACTGCTTCTCTAAGAGAGAACACAATTCACAAAACCACCCTATCCCAGAAATTATAGTACAAGTACATGATCCGGTATGAAGACTGCGAAAAGGACAAAAGGTAGCTGCCTCTCGGTTTCTTTTTCTCAACTTTCACAGGGGCCCTATAACAGGAGTATCTTTCTTCAAGTTCTCCACCTCCTCAAACACCATACTTCCTAGACATGTACTAACCAACAGATAAGGTAGCTTTTTTTCTCAGACCTCTAGTTGACCCACATCTCGGGAATCCAGGCAGGGAATTCTTTACAGATATGAGAGATCTTTTTTAGCTTAAATAAGTATGGCTCTTTTTCTAGCAGATTTAGATTTTTTTTTTCCTGAAAAAAAGAGAAAATATTGAACTGCTGAAAAATAAAAAGTGTAAATCTAGAACAACAATGGCCTCTACAGGGAGTGCAGAATTATTAGGCAAGTGGTATTTTTCAGGAATAATTTTATTATTGAACAACAACCATGTTCTCAATGAACCCAAAAAACTCATTAATATCAAAGCTGAATATTTTTGGAAGTAGTTTTCAGTTTCAGAGAGGTGTACTGTTTTCCCTCCTTGTAAATCACACATTTGATGATGGACCACAGGTTCTCAATGGGGTTCAGATCAGGTGAACAAGGAGGCCATGTCATTAGTTTTTCTTCTTTTATACCCTTTCTTGCCAGCCACGCTGTGGAGTACTTGGACACGTGTGATGGAGCATTGTCCTGCATTGTCATGTTTTTCTTGAAGGATGCAGACTTCTTCCTGTAATGCTTGAAGAAGGTGTCTTCCAGAAACTAGCAGTAGGACTGGGAGTTGAGCTTGACTCCATCCTCAACCCGAAAAGGCCCACAAGCTCATCTTTGATAGATACCAGCCCAATCCAGTACTCACCATCCACTTAATGGCGTCTGAGTCGGACTGAAGCTCTCTGCCCTTTTCCAATCCAGCCACGTGCCCATCCATCTGGCCCATCAGACTCACTCATTTCATCAGTCCATAAAACTCTTAGAAAATCAGTTCTTGAGATATTCTTGGCCAAGTTCTGACGTTTCAGTTGTGTGTCTTGTCAGTGTTGGTGGTCGTCTTTCAGCCTTCTTCCTTGGCCATGTCTCTGAGTCTTGCACACCTTGTGCTTTTGGGCACTCCAGTGTGTTGAAGCTCTGAAATATGGCAAAACTGTGGAAAGTGGATCTGGCAGCTCACGCTTGACTTTTCTCAGTTCATGGGCAGTTATTTGCGTTCTTTGTTCCAAGCGCTTCTTGCGACCCTGTTGACTACTTGAATGAAACGCTTGATTGTTCGATGTATCACGCTTCAGAAGCTTGCAATTTTAAGAGTGCTGCATCCCTTGCAAGATTATCTCACTATTTTTGACTTTTCTAAGCCTGTCAAAGTCCTTCTTTTGACCCATTTTGCCAAAGGAAAGGAAGTTGCCTAATAATTATGCACACCTAATAGGTAGTGGTTGATGTCATTAGACCACACCCTTCTCATTACAGAGATGCACTATCACCTAATATGCTTAATTGGTAGTAGGATTCGAGCCTATACAGCTTGGAGTAAACATGCATAAAGAGGATGATGTGGTCATTTGCCTAATAATTCTGCACTCCCTGTATCTAACAATGTGGTACATTAGCATTGATTATCATCAAGAATGCTTACTTGAAATGGCCATTTCTGTTTCTTTACCAATGATCCCCAAAGTAAGGACCATTACTAGAGTGTGGTGTCTACACCTTGCAGTGGCTTTTTTTGTCACATAAATTGTAGTAGTCTAATCATCAAAAGCACCAGAACTTGTTTCTAAACCAACAAACCTTCCCCTAGTTGTGCCTTTTTGGGGAGAATACCAGGCTTTGATTTTAGGTCTTGTTTCTATTTACGTCGGGACCCCTCCGCTAAGCATATTGCTTGGCAGGGATCCTGACGTAGCACATAGACATTGCCTGCCGGCGGACCCTCTGTTTACACATCCGCAGATGCAGAGGCTGAACATCATCGACTACGTTCAGCCTTACATCGACGGAGGGCTTGACGCAGTGAAGACCGAGCATCCGCCGAGCAGGTAAGTCTATGTGCTACATCTGGACCTCCCGCCAAGCAATACGCTTAGCAGAGGGGTCCCGACATATAGTGGAAACATAGCCTAATATTGTAATATCCCTAGCTGAGGTTGGCTGACAATGTTGATTTATTCTTTTTGTCTAATGATGTTTCTTCCTAGGCACCTCTGGTAGATTAGAGATTCTGGTTATTATAGTCTGTCTAATTTTATGGTGTCAGATACTCCCATTGGCTAATGTATTTATCACCCTAGAAGTGCAGTTTTTATTGTTAATTGTTAAACATAGGATTATTCGGCTCATATTTTCAAATGTTTACGTGTAAGCATAGGCAATTTGGCATTCGATACTAAAATGGCTTTACTGCACCTGTATCCACCTGGGGTGTCCCTGGTTACATTTTACTTACTTGCCCATGTCTTGACGGCTGTTATGCAAGCACCAGCCAAAGCTTGGAATACTCCTGTGCTCTCCTTCTCCTCAAAGCAAAGGGTAGTTCAGGTCCTTGTATAGGCCATTACACAAGACACTGTAGAACAATTTCTCTGCGTATGGCAAGCATGGGTAGACCATTATATGCCTGCTGACCTTAACAATGCCCTTCTACCAATTGTTCGATACTATGCACCCCACTACTTGTGAATATCCAAAACTTTTTTCTTTTATTTACTTACTGATTATTTGTTATGGCTATATACTTTTATCGCTGCAAGTTCCGTGGACATCGTTATTTGTATTACTTCTGTTTACTAGTGAAAATGTAATTTTCAAAAATTGTGTAATAAACATAGATGTCATTAACTTCTCTTGTTTTGTGTTTTTTTTTTTAGAACAGTTTAACTGGGATGAATATCTAAAGGAGACTGGTGCAGTTGCAGCTCCTGTTCATTGTTTTAGGCAGGTACGTCAAACAAATTGTGTTATGTTTGTCAACACTTCTACAGCGCAGTAAAATGTGAATTTTTGTGGTACTGTATATCTGCCTGAAGACCATATACTGTAAAACAAAACTAATTTCAATGGAAGAGTCAAATATGAATGTACTGTGGTACTGTAGAAAGATCATTAGGCACCTTTGTATGAAAACACATGGGGGAGGAAAATATGCAGTGCATAATGTATGTGTTGTACTTTTGTGCTTGTCACAGTTGTGCATTGGATGTTCCTTGCTATCTCTCTCACTGCCTTCAGATATGAGTCCCTAATTTGAATACAGAATGTTGGAGTTGAGATGAGAATATTCCCTTTTCACACTGACCAGTCTTAACCCAAATATTAGCAGAGGTACCTAATTTGACCAAAAATCTAGGAAAAAATTAATGACTCTATTATTAACTTAGAGTGGGGAAATGCAGCAGCTAAGGCACACAGCAAATGCACTTTTGTTTTAAGAGATTATTATAATAGATAGTTGTTTAATTTCAACAATCTGAGTTTGGGAGTTATTTGTAATGCCACTGAACACTAAATCCCCCCCTCCCCCCATCCTCCCTGAATACATAGTGATTTCATGGTTTTGGTAGAAGAAAAGTTGATTTTACAGAAATTGTATAGTAAGAATGTAAGGTGTATGGGGGCCTTAAACCATTATTGAAATTGCTTGAAATGTAAACATTATATATGCCAAACATTTTTGCTTTGTTTTTTTATTTTTTAAAGTTCAAAATTTAGTCGGCATTTTTATTTTAAGTAAACCTTTCCAGCAAGTTTAGGGATGATACCATGTTCGGAGGCTTTGTTTTTGAGTCACAAAGTCTGCCCATGAAATTTTGAAAACATTTTTTTTCGTATAAGCCAAACTTTTTTTTTTAGAATATTTTGGGTGCTTCTTCTCGAGTCTATACAGTAATTATAATATTGAGTTTTTTACCGTTGCTTCTTTGTATGTCTTTATTATGCCATTTCAGTGTCTTACCAAATCAGACCACTTGTGGGAGCTCCTAACCATTCTCTCTCATGGACTATTGGTTGTTATGTAGTATGTTTGCAATATGAGTCTTTTGCCTTTTAACTCTGAAGTCTTGGTTAAGCAGTTGAAATAAAATGACATTTTGCTTTATTTATACTGTATATATTTTTGCTGTATCCATGAATATTTTCTCATAAATTTGAGATATATATGTTCCAGCTTGAAGACATGTTTTTATATTGGGTTATTTTCTGTAGTCTAGGACTCCACCCAGCAATGATTTTAAAGTTGGTATGAAAGTGGAAGCTCATGACCCTAGAAACATTACCTCTGTGTGTATAGCTACTGTCATTGGAATCTCAGGAGCTCGGTTACGCTTGCGACTAGATGGCAGCGATGATAAAAATGACTTTTGGAGGCTGGTGGACACCTCTGATATTCAACAAATTGGCACATGTGAGAAAAAGGGGGATATGCTACAGCCGCCTTTGGGTAAGTGTTAATGGTAAAATCTTGCTATGTATTTGTCTATGCTGTTTGGTAATATTTATTTACAATATCATTTACTGCGTTTCCAATCTAAAAATCTTGCATAAAATACACTTCCTATATTCCTATATGTTGGTTTTAGTGATTTGGGCCTAACTACAAATATTTCTTCCTTCTATCATCTCTTACACAAGGCATGTAGCTCACAGGGAGTAATATGGACTTGCTTTATAACAGGTATTTTCTGTACTTGCTGAACATTGTTTTGGCCTCAAAAAGTAAATAAACTTACAATCTCTAAGTACATCCATAATATTTTTGAGTATAGTTAAATTTCCGCCACTTATCGCCTATTTACACTTCCCTTTCTTAGAACATTTAATTTGATATTAGTGGAAATGCAAGAAAATATGTCCGCGATCATTATCCATGCAATACAAAATGCGTAGTCCATGTTTTTACTCCTTGCATGCATTGTAAGGCCCATTCTGACAGCCTAACCGCTGTTAAATAATAATACTCCTACAAGGGGAGTGCATTGTTTTTAGTGACTATTCTAATTCTTACATTTGGATTATAAAAGAGTAGTAAAAAAAAGCCTATGTGTTGCAATGCAAAGCAGAAAGCAGACCTGGAATATGTGAAAAGAAAAACAACTTCACAAGCTTTACATGTTTATCTAGGAAGCACAACAACGATCACAATATTACAAGAAAAAATAAGTATGCATGCCCCTGAAGCCTGTGAAATACTATAAAACTATGTAAGAATATTGACTGAATCTGTATTACAAAATGTTGCAGGATTCCGGATGAATGCCTCTTCTTGGCCAATGTTTCTCTTACGAACACTGAACGGAGCGGAGATGGCACCAGCAGCTTTCTTTAAAAAGGTAACAACAGCATATTTAAAAATCATACCTAAAAAGTGAAAGTTTAATATGTGGTTACATAACATTTGATACTACAGGTGGACAGAAAACAGAACTAATTAAGAAAGTGTGAAGTTTAGCTATTGAAAGCATTTACAGCATTTCGCGCCTCTAATAGACGCACTTCAGTATACAGTGGCTGCATAAGTGTTTTCCACTGTTCTCCAATTACCCCCTACTATCCCCCCTCCTAAGTGTGTAGTTAGAGGGCACTTGGGAGGGGGGAGAGCAGAAAGTGGTCAGAGCAGACAAACGCAGCTGAAAGCTGCAGCCAGTGTTTCTCTGCTTTTTCCCTCCACTCAAATCACTCCCTGCTCTCTCTCCCCCTTAGTGCCATCTATTGACACTTACTAGAAGGGAGAGATCAGAACACGAAACCCTGGCTGCAGTTTTCAGCCCCAAGTGTTTCTCTGCGATCAGGTCTATAACATTCACAGATGTTCTCCCCACAAACAACCCTCCCAATTTTCGATTAGTGTGGAAATATATGGTGTTTATTTAAAATGTGTTCTTGCAGAAAATAAAGTTCAAATAATACTGGAAAAAAGGTTATTTTCTATACATTAAAAGCCAACAACTTATTTGCATCAATTAATCAAACCATTCTCAAAAACTTATTTTAGCTCCTCTTACATAATGCATATTTTTACCCTATTCAGCCACGATGGGAAAAGTTAATTTGCTTTTGTTTTTTTGAGGGACAATTCAAATAATCAGCCCAGTATGATCAAGTGTTCTCACAACTTTAATATTGTTCTAAATACCCTCTTTCAGAAGTCTGCTGCTCAGAACATTGCCAGAATAAAAAGTGGAGTTGCATGAATTGGTCATAAAATGTGCTCTGATCTTCATCTAAGTCACACCAATAGAAAAACACAGTCTGCTTAATACAATACTACACAAACATATGTTTTCATGTTTTTTTGAACATTACATGTAAACATTCACAGTGCAGGGTGGAAAAAAGTATGTGAACCACTAGCCTAATGACTTCTCCAAGAGCAAATTGGAGCCAGGAGTGAGCCAACCTTGAGTCCAATCAGTGTGATGATATTGAATGTGTTGTTGAAAACTGTCCTGCCCACACCAGTTTTGGGTTTACTGGTTTAAGAAGCATTGTCTTTTGTGAACCATGCCTCACAGAAAAGAGCTTTTAGAAGACTTACGATCTAGAATTGTTGACTTGACTGAAGCTGGAAAGGGTTACAAAAGTATCTTCAAAAGCCTTGATGTTCATGTGTCCACAGTCATACAGATGGAGAAAGTTTAGCACTGTTGCTATTCTCCCTATCCGTGGTCGTCCTGTAAAGACGACTGCAAGAGCACAGCGCAGAATGCTTAATGACATAAAGAAGAATTCTCGTGTCAGCCACAGACTACCGAAAATCTCTGGCACATACTAACATTTTTGTTGACACATCTACAATAAGGAAAACATTAAACTAAAACCATGAAGGAAGCCATTGCTTTCCCCAAAAAATATTGCAGCACGTTTGAAGTTTTCAAAAGAGCACCTGGATGTTCCACAGCACTACTGGCAAAATATTCTGTGGACAGATGAAACCAAAATTGAGTTGTTTGAAAAAAAATAAAAAACACTATGTGTGGAGAATAAAAGGCACAGCACACGCACATCAAAACCTCATCCCCACTGTGATTGTTGTCATTGATAGAAAGATTAATCAGGACATTTTGCAGGAAATTGTAAGACCATCTGTCCGCCAACTGAAGCTGCGCAGAGGATGGTTGATGTGCCAGGACAATGACCCATTGAACAAAATACACCTTTTGGAGTGGCCCAGCCAGAGTCCTCACCGCAACCTGCTTGAAAATCTGTGACATGACCTTAAGAGAGCAATTCACACAAGACATCCCAAGAATATTGTTACACTGAAACATTTTTGCGAAAGGGTTGGACCAAACTTACTCCAGATTGTTGTGCAGGTCTGATCTGCAACTACAGGAAATGTTTGGTTGAGGTTATTGCTGCCAAAGGAGGGTCAACCCGTTATTAAGTCCAAAGGTTCACATATTTTTTTGCACCTTGCACTGTAAAAGTTTACATGTTATGTTAAATAAAAACATGAAAACCAATAATGTTTGTGTAGTAGTTTAAGCATACAGTGGATTTCTATTGGTGTGACTTAGATGAAGATCAAAGCACTTTTTATGACCACTTCATACAAAAGTATAGATCTGCAGAAAAGGAAGTTGGGCGTCATTAGTAAGTGTAAGGTGTTCTTTAAAAGTGCATTTGTCCTTTAGTGTACATACACACTTTTAATTCAGTCATTGTAAATGATCATCTGTAATCATACTCAATGACCATAGAATGAGAAAGCTAAATATCATATCAAATTAAGCTGGAGGATTAGAAGCCCTGGGTCTCCTTATTCTCCTCAACCTTGCCTAGTGCTGTGAAGATATTAAAGATAGGGAGGCTGTTTTTGTGGGGGATTTATATAGGCTTGTTTTAGGCCAATTTACATGCAGGGAGTGATTTAAAGTCTCCGACAATATGCTAAATCTCTTACTCTTGTTTAGTAGGCAATATTCGACCCCATAATAGTGTATTCATTCAGTGTTTTGTTTCCTATCAGGAGCCACAAAAGCCAGCACAGAACTTCTTCAAACCTGGACTAAAGCTGGAAGCTATTGACAAAAAAAATCCTTTCTTAATATGTCCTGCTACAGTAGGTGAAGTGAGAGGAGATGAAATCTTCATAACATTTGATGGATGGAGAGGGGCGTTTGATTACTGGTGCAGATATGACTCCCGTGACATCTTTCCAGTTGGATGGTGCAGTATAACTGGTGACTCTCTTCAGCCTCCTGGAAACTATGGTAGGCAACATATTAAATAAGTGCAAATGTAGTTTTTTTTTTCATTAGTTAATGTGTAAAAGACATTGGCTAGGGCTTTTCATGCGCTAAAATTCCTGTGTTGAAGCAGGGATTTTACCCCAGTGCACGAGCCACCCATTGGGGGCAATAAGGCTTTGATAGGGCTGTCTCCACACTTAATGTACATATCCTACCAATGTATATTCATTTATTGGAGAAAAAATAGTTTTTGTGGGTTAGCAAAAATAAAACCATCACAGGCAAACCCCAAACCCAGATATCTGCTAAAATAGGACAGTCTCAAAATATTGACACCTAATCTAAGTGGGAGGTATATGTAGGTGTGTATTTTTTCCATATGAGAATATCCAAGTTAATCAGAATTAAGATTTAAGAATTCCCCTTAACTTTTTGTTAAGGTTTTCAACCTTTTTTTGAGTGAACTATTTTCATGGGGTGTACTTTACACACACTATTGCTAAATGGAAGGTAACACACACTGTGAAGTGTAAAGGATTCCCTAATAAAAAATAGGCTTGTTTTGACAAAAAAATTAGCTAAGATGGTATAACTTAAAGATATATTTAAAATAAAAGAATCTTGGTATAGCGCTATAGTTATTTTTTTTTTTTTTATATATATAAAGGCTTACGGTTGTGTGCATAGTTTTCCTACGGTGCATTACAGCAGGCTGTTGTAAAGTAGTCTATATGCGTTAGGAGGTTACATAAAGTTTATAGTACAGCTAGTTTTGACATTTGAAAACACCTCCGGAACTTAAACAATATATCAGCAGGCAGCAAATATGCATCCTGTATTTTTGTGTTTTTTGGGGGGGCTGGTCTACATTACTTGTTCAAAAAGAAAAATGTAATTCTTGGCCAGTAACCTAGACTTGGGTCTCTTGTATTGTATCAAGCCTTATATTGGACAATGAATGGTCTTCACTTCACAAAACAGAAGATTGCATGCCTTTTATAGAAGAATGAAACCACTGAAGAACATTTGTTTTTCCTTATACTGTATGTAAGAATTTGGCAAACCAGCAACTTGGCCTAAGCAATTGCTATACCATATTAAATAAACCTGTTATTGTATTCAAATAGATGGCCTACCCCTGGAGTCCTAAGTAAAGCCCCCTGTTCATTCTCATCATTATTTGCGTCCTTTGAGGAAGAAAACCTTAGTGTAGCATGTTACATGTAGCCCCCACCTCCCGTCCTGTTACCTCTTTGACTCTTATCCCTCAATCATAGGGCTGTTTTTATTTTATTTGTCTGCATATATTCACCGATTTATACTATAGAATTTTGTGCAATTATGTTTTGCTAGGTTTAATGTGTTCATGTGCTTTTCCTGTTCATTAACCTTGGGAATATCTTAATGTTGCACAAATGAGATGCACTAAACAAACTATTGAATTATCAGTTGGAAGACTTCCTGACAGCTTCACATCTGTGGAGATGTGCCATGTGCAAAACTTGTTCAACGTTGTGAAAATATTCATCATACAACAATGTTGACTTGGTTTAAGTGAATATTTTATACAAGCCTAAAATCCTTTTTTTGCCAATATTGTAGCTGAACATGTGCTGAGGTTTGTAAGCTGGATATTTTGTGCAACTCTAAAACACTAGTCAGGGTTGACACTAATAAATCATATTGCTGTACCTGCTTCAGTGCAGTGCTCAACAAGTCAAGCGGCTTTTGCTTGTTCAGGTATCGTACACCTTCAGATGGGCGCACAATTGATGAGATGGGCACACCATTCGATCGACGTCACTGCGTTGAGACTGAGCGACCATTTATTTGACAGGAATCAAGGAGCGCCCCGTTAGGTGCCCGATTCCCTCGAGCAGGATTTATGGACATGTCCGATACCTGCTTGACTAACCTACCTACAAGCGGGATCCCACTTGAAAACAGGGTTTGGTGTGATCAATGGCTGCACGATTGATGGCCGTGTGACATAAGCGCTCCAAATGGCCTTCTATCGTAAGGTGTATGGACACCTTTAAGATTTTTATTCTAATAGTCGCGCAAACACTATGAAATATTTACTTATATACAGAACAAGTCATTACATATTCATAAACCTACACTAGAAACATCAAACTTACCTGCTAAGAAACCTCCCGCCACCAATGTATGAAGCCAATGTACAAAATCTATGGGGGTGAAAAGAAAGGACAGAAAACAGAAGCCGTCACCCAGAGTCAGACAGGAGATACGGAGGAATCCTAATGTTCCTCCACACTTATCCAGACATCCCTCAGCATCCTGCCCTTCTCCAGACCCCAAACCTTGCCTTGTGCAGAATATCACTCTCCACCACCTTGACAGGGAGGACACCTTTAGAGAATTATATTTCAAGTACCTCCTCAGTTTAAGACACATGAAAGCCTGCATGGAGTTAGCTAACAAACACCTGAAGGACTCCAAGATGGTGAGAAATAAGATTCTCTGGTCTGATGAGCCCAAGGTAGTATTTTTTTGCCCTAATTCTAAGCGGTATGTGTGGAGAAAACCAGGCAATGCTCATAGCGTGTCCAGTACAGTCCCAACAGGGAAGCATGGTGATGGCAACATCATGCTGTGGGGGTGTTTTTCAGCTGTAGGGACAGGACGACTGCAGTCCAGTACAGGGATATCCTAAATGAAAACCTTCAGGGTGCTCAGGACCTCAGCCTGGGCCAAAGGTTTACCTTCCAACAAGACAATGACCCTAAGCACACAATAACGAAGGAGAGGCTTCACAACAACTTCGTGACTGTTCTTGAATGGCCCAGCCAGAGCACTGACTTAAACCCAATTGAGCATCTCTGGAGAGACCTATAAATGGCTGCCCACCAACGTTTACCATCCAACCTGACCGAACTGGAGAGGATCTGCAAGAAGGAATGGCAGAGGATCCCCAAATCCAGGTGTGCAAAACGTGTTGCTTCTTTCCCATCAAGACTCATGGATGTATTAGATGAAAAGGGTTCTTCTACTAAATACTGAGCAAAGGGGTCTGAATACTTAGGACCCTATTTAAGTTTTTTTTTTGTTTTTTTTTAAATCTTCAAAAATGTCTCAGATTCTGTGTTTTTCAGTCACTATGGGGTGCTGTGTGTTAAGTAAAGAGGGTAAAAAAGAACTTAAAATATTTTAGCAAATGGCTGCAATGTAACAAAGATTTGAAAAATTTAAAGGGGTCTGAATACTTTCCACACCCACTATATAAGACCATTGAAAACCAAAATGCACATTTTTATATTTACCTCATATTCTAGGTCATACACATTCACAGAAGCATCATATATAGGTAAAGTCTACAAGACGCTTACTCATGCACAGTGTTTCCATTCAATTTATTTTATGAATGGCACTGCCACATAGATACTGAGGCTACATTGCTTTTGATGGTGCTATAGTTGTTGGTGCCAGACAGACTGGCTTAGGTATTTCTGTAATTGCTACTTTCTTTCTCTAGTTTGTACAGGGTGGATAAAAACAACATTAATCTCAGGAAATGACAGTGGCTCAGCTCTAAGAAATGTGTGGTAAAAGGGCAGATTTTCAGCTGGGGCAGCTTAGCAATTATGTTATCAACATGGTGGTCCCCTAATGTGGAATTGCTGCTGGCATGAAACATGTTTCCAGAACTCTGTGTGTCAAGCATGTATGGTAGAGTGGCCGTTTGGAAGTTACTCCTTAGTAAAAGGCACATGGCAAGGACTCTCAGACAAAGAGATAAAATGCCAGGCGTTATTAAACCAGGCACCACTCATCACCAGGCCAATACCATCTCTACATAAAAGCATGGTGGTGGTAGCATCATGCTGTGAGGATGTTTTTCAGTGGCAGGAACTGGGAGTCTAATCAGTATAAAGAGAATGACGACTGCAGTATTGTACAGCCTGTTCCTGAGCGCTCTTGAACTCGGACTGGGGCAACAGTTTATCTTTCAGCAAGACAACGACCCTAAGCACACAGATATCAAAGGAGTGGCTTGAGTGGCCCAGCCAGAGTCCAGACTTGAATCCCATTGAACATCTCTGGAGAGATCTTAAAATGGCCATGCACCGACGCTTTCCATCCACCCTGATGGAGAGGTGCTGCAAAGAGGAATGGGCGAAACTGGCCAAGGATAGGTGCGACGAGCTTGTGGCATCGTATTCAAAAAGACTTGAGGCTGTAATTGCTGCCAAAGGTGCATCAGCAAAGTATTGAGCAAAGGCTGTGATAACATGTGTTTTTTCAGTTGTTTAAAATAATTTTTTTACATTGTCATTATGGGATTTTGTGTGTAGAATTAGGAGGACATTTTTTAATTTAATCCATTTTGGAATAAGGCTGTAACATCACAAATTGTGAAGAAGTGATGCGTTGTGAATGTTGTTGTGAATACTTTCCGGTTGCCAAATCCTTATTTGAATGGTTTTCCAGAAGTCAGAGGAGAACATTTTTCTGACTAAGACTCACTTTTTTATCATTAAAATCGATGGGAAAGTGTCCCTGCGTCTTATGGTTCATATATGTAAAAAAGAAAATTCCCATGCATCCTGATCTCAATAGCTCTGCATCCCAGGAGTCTGAAATTTGCTCTATTCCCTCTAGCCAAGCCAAAATGCTTCTGCCAAGAAGAGGTCTTATCTGCATTAGTCGAGAAGCAGATGAGGAGTGGTTAGAAGAGTAAATGAGTCTTGCAGCATCATTCATGTTGGACTGAAGAGGTGAGATTCTAGTTAGAGGAATGTTGCAGTAGTGTAGGCGAGAAATGATGTACCAGGACATTGGTGGTTTCTGGGGGATAGGAACGGAATAGTAAATCATAAAAGTATCTGCTTTTTTATGTGTTGCAATCTATTTGTATCCAATCAGGTTTTGGAGCATGCACACCATTTTGGAAAGGAATCAATTTAAGGAATTGGTTTTGCATCTTTTACACTTTGTGGTAGCATTATTGATAGATGTTAGAGTGACAGTCAATATCAAAGTTGCACAATTGATTTTCATTTCACAGAAATGCATAGAACAAAAGTTGGTGTGTGTATGTCTAGCTTAATGCGGACTTACCACCAGAAGAACATTATTACATGAATGACACTAGAAGTACCGATTATAGGGAGGAAAGAAAGAAATATTACCTGCAATGAGTAATTTTAAGAAGATCCCTTGTAGCATCCCCTCATTTCCTAGTCAGGCCGTGGCCACCGACATCTCTGAGCGCAGTGTTTGTTGGGTAATTCTGTCATCTTGGCTCTCCCTTCAATGTTGAGGAAAATGCCCATAGAAAACCATTGAAGGTCCCCAGTGGCCACCCACTATATTGCACCCAGAGTTAACCCTCGGAAGCCCCGCGAATAAATATGGAATCGCTCATACAATTCCACTGAACAGCAGGTAAGTATATTATTTTGGGATCCTGGAGCCTTAAGCCACCATCATACAAGCTCAGAGAGAAGTCAAACTATAACTTTACAAATGTAATTTTTACATATTCAATTTACATCCCCTTTTAGCCATACCTAAATGTTTGGAGCAGTCTGAAGAATAGTCTATCGACATTTTTACTCTGTTTTTAGTTAACAGAAAACTAGTTTACTAGAGAGATTACTGAACTGTTATATTAAGATATAGTTGAAAGAGGGGTTTGCATGTAGAACTAAATCATTGTATCCAGGCTTTCTATCCCTTATATTGTAAATATAAAATATATAATAATAGGCAACAACATAATCTTGCACATAAAGGCTTCAACATGATATGTCTACATTTAAAAATTGAAGTGGGTCTAAATATGTGAATACCAAAGCATTGCACCTATGAATTTGTCTTTTTCTTCTTCATTTCATATGTATGTATTTTAAAAGTTGGAATCAAATAAAATCTGGTCATTTTTAAATGCAATGGCATATTATGTAGAACTTTGTTTTTTTAAGCCCCCCATACACCTTTAGATCACGCCATACAATTTTCCTCTAGACCTGCCAACAACTATGTAGTGCTGGATCCTCCCTGAAAGAATATTTAGTCATCGGAAGGTTAAGAAATGTCCTCATATTACATGATTTTGGTAAAAGAAACGTTGTATGGTAAGATTGTAAGGTGTATGGGGGCATAAAGATTTATATTCAAATTTCCCATAATGAGGGTTAACCTATTTTCTATTAAGATGTAGTCAAAATTCTAACATGCTGTTCCTTTATTTAAAATATATTGTATCCAATAATATGTTTTTTTTTGCTAAAAACTTTTCGAAAAGATGTAACCGTGGCTGTACTTGTATTTGATCTTGTCTCTTTGACGACCTGTAGACATATTTTTTGCAATGATTGCAGTCATACCTTGTGTTATCCTCACTTTGTCAGGGAGGCATGTGTTAATTAGGAATATGGAATGTGTTATGCCTTCTAGCTGGGTAGGTTTGCTGTCTTTTTCCATTAAGCAAATATAGATTTTGTGAGAAGTAGAGTGCTCTCTTGGAAATATAGGACTGATGAGATAATACCATACTTGAATGTTTAACTGTTTGACAACCACTAATGGTTTTCCCACAGTAGCAAGGCATTCTGGGGTGAAACTTGAACCACTCTGTCTACATGTAGTGCTGTATACAATATAAACATTTTACTCACTTTTATTGCTAGAAAACGGTATTTGTATTTCCTCTGATGTCACTGCTTGTCCCACTGCAGTCAGGGGGTGGCTGCCACATCGTATTGTATTGAAGTAGGTTCCCTTAGGAGAGGATCTACCATAAACCCTTTATTGCATGATATAGGTGTCCAGAGGACACCTTGCATTACATACATTTCATATAACCTCAAGGGTTCTGAGATCTGTATCACACTGTACATCCTATTCCATGTACAATTGCAAGAAAAAGTATGTGAACCCATTGGTCATAAAATGTGCTCTGATCTTCATCTAAGTTACACCAATAGAAAAACACAGTCTGCTTAAAGTAATTCTACACAAGCATTAAATGTTTTCATGTTTTAATTGAACATAACATGTAAACATTCACAGTGCAGGGTGGAAAAAGTATGTAAACACCTAGCCTAATGACTTCTCCAAGAGAGAATTGGAGCCAGGAGTGAGCCAAACTTGAGTCCAATCAGTGTGATGATACTGGATGTGTTGCTGAAAGCTGTCCTGCCCTTTAAAACACACCAGTTTGGGGTTTACTGGTTTCAAGAAGCACTGTCTGAGTTAACCATGCCTTACAGAAAAGAGCTCTCAGAAGGCATACAATCAAGAATTGTTGACTTGCATTAAGCTGAATAGGGTTACAAAAGTATCTCCAAAAGCCTTGATGTTCATGTGTCCACAGTAAGACAGACTGTCTACAAAGTTTAGCACTGTTACTAGTCTCCCTAAGCGTGGTCGTCCTGTAAAGATGACGCAAGAGCACAGCGCAGAATGCTTAATGAAGTAAAGAAGAATCCTAGAAAATCCTGGTCTAAAATTACTCCAGATCATTTTGCAGGTCTGAACTGCAACTACAGGAAAGTTTGGTTGAGGTTATTGCTGCCAAAGGAGGGTCAACCAGTTAAGTCCAAAGGTTCACATATGTTTTCCACCCTGCACTGTGAATGTTTACATTTTCTGTTCAATAAAAACTAAGTAAGTTAGGTGATTGGATGGTTAGCCTAATCACCATTGTTCCCATCCCTATTTAAATAGACTGAAAAGGACAAAATTTCACTCGTGGGACTTTATCTGGAACAATGGCTACCATGGATGAATTTCCAAAACATATCATACATATATAGAAACAAAATATTTTATTGAATATTTAGGTCACAGCGGGTGCTGCACATAAGGCATCACCATATAATAAACAATAGACAGCTCAAACAACAAGTTTCTGTTATTTAGTAAGTTAAAAATAATATTGTAGTAGCATATCCACAGCAATCCAACATGGCATCCTATCTACAAGGTTACTACTTCCACAAAGTGTGTAAATGTGCTAAATGTTTCGCTGCTAAAGGTTTTTCAGGCTAGACACCTTGTGATATTTGTGGATCTATATAAGATATGCAAGTATTTACATCTGAGCGCAGGGAATCATGAAGTGCTAATTGTGAGGGGTGAGGACAGACCAGACGTCCTTACACGGCAGGGGCCACAGATGAAGCCAATCGGCACAGGTTCCTCCTCTGTCACATTCGCATGTTTAAAAAATTGGAAGCCAACAAATGACGTCCTGTGTGTCTGACAACGGGATCCTCCACGTGTGGCTAGCACCAACTCCGTCCCCACGTGGAAGATCCTGGGCAGGCAACCACTATAAACATCCAAATGTGATGTTTGCTGGAGCTCACACACATACCTAGCTGTTTTCATTCAATAAAAACATGAAAACATATGTTTGTGTAGTATTAAGCAGACTGTGTTTTTCTATTGGTATGACTTAGATGAAGATCAGAGCACATTTTATGACCAATTCATGCAAAACTCCATGTAATCCCAAAGGGTTCACATACTTTTTTTTTTAGCAACTGTATGTTTAGGCTAGGAGGAAGGGTCCCTATATGGTCTTTAATTGATGTAGATGCCCAGAGGTGGGCTTGGTAAGGCACAGTGCACTTGCCTAGGTGCAGAGAGGAAGGTTTATTGTATTACAATAAACTGACTTTTCAATTGCATGTCAGCACTGTTTTGTGGAACCAGGACAAGTGGAAACTGTCAGCCAAGATTTCTTTTTGTTGATTGCTTTTTTTTGTTTTATTTTACCTGCCATTATCATTGGTGGTGATCTTGTGTAAAAATCTAGCATTGGTATCAGTGTTTTCATAAAATAATTCCACAATTTGGTGGGCCAGACTACTAAAAGACTAAAGCCCCCCCCCCCATACACATTTAGATCACTCCATACAATTTCCATTAGATCTACCAACAACTATGTAGTATAGTGACCTCCCTGATAGAATACATAGTGATTGGAAGGTTTAGAAATGTCCTCATATTGCATGGTTTTGGTAGAAGAAAAGTTGATTGCTCAGAAATTTGTATGGTAAGTTTGTAAGGTGTATGGGGGCCTTAAAGCTGGGCATAGACGGGCAGATTCCTGCCTGATTCGACAGCCGATCTGCCACCGTGCACGTTCCCACAATGGATCGGAGGTCGGGTTGGCACAAAATCGGTTGTGCCCCCTGGTAATATTGACCAGGAATCTGCCGCATGTCGGATCGCACGGTGATCCGACATGCTGGTAAATTTTACAGCAGATCCCATTAGTTCAGATGAGGACATAAAGGGTGCCCGGCCGATTCTCAGCACTAGCGGCCCGGTGTGATGACATCATCATGCCCGGTCAGTTGGCTGGGCAGTCGACAGAAAAACGACCGTCTATGCCCAGCTTAACAAATACAATTGGGGTTTTTCAGAGTGAGGCATCGGCTGCTCTTTAGTACCTTAATTTAATAAATTTTTGTTTGTCATTTATGTATATTTTTTCAGGTGATTGTTCCCACTGTAGTGTGTGTGTGTGTGTGTTGCTACTTTAGAACTGTGTGCGTGAACTGTAAATCTATGTATGACTGTAGCTTACTGCCAGATGTTATGTCACCACGGCGCTATTGGTTCCGTCAGTGCAGTATGTCAGCCTCTGGCCGGTGGATCGGCTTAACACTGTGGGAACAGCCTGTGCTGTAGGATGTGGATCGGGTCCGTCGACATCCCCACCAAGGATGCGCATAGCAGTGGAGACGTACCCTTAATCCCATGTATAAATAAATGTTGCTGATTTTTTGTACAGCTTTACTGGCAAAATTGAAAAATGTCCTGTTTGGATTTCTATAAACAAATGAAAAGCACGAGCAGATAGAAATGTTCACTAATGGCGAGAGAAGATACATATATGGTACAGGAAGTAACGCTGGGAACTGCCAGTATTGCATTGAATCTTTGTGCTTCTACATTAACAAATTGTAATCGATACCCTGATTAGGAAACATATATCACTGAAGTGTTGTTCTCCCATCCTCACACTAGCCGTGCTTTGTTCTGAAAACAGATGTCGCTGTCCGCTGATTAGCAGAAAGTGAGTTTATTTATTAATCTCAAAGTTGTTTTTTGGAACAAGTCCTCTAGAGGCTTTTAAATAGTTTCTTTCAGAGTTGGACTGTTCTTCCCTTTTTTTTTTTTTTTTTTTACTCCTTTCCATACATTAGTGTTGGCTGTTATACGCTCTCCCCCTACTTCACCCTCCCTTTTTGATCTCTTTAAGGATCCACTGACCCAACACAACCCTTGCTCTACCTCCCAGAGCTGGGGTGAAGGCAGCCAGGGCATGTGACGGATGATTACTGTCAATACAGATAGCACATAACATAATATAAGATTACTTTAGCAGTTTCCCTTCCTCTGTGTGTGCTTTTTTTTCGTCTTTCATTCACTCTCCCTTCTTCCCTCCCCCCACTACCGGCTTTCTCCTCTCACCCCTCCCAGCATGTACCAAATGCAAATCTCTTGGTGCCCATTCGCCTGGATGTTTTAGGGCTGTACCCGGCAGCAGGGGGCTTTGTTTTACTCCTAAGTCTGTTTTGGTCCTAGTGTAAGTAAGCATTGCTGAGTCTCGAGACCCCTTAATAGACAGAACTGCACACATTATTTAAAGGTAGGGGGCATAAACCATAAGGTAGCCTGTGTTGTGTGTTTGTGTCTATATATTTACATATGTAATAGATTTATGCATCTTTCTGTATATCTATTTCTTTACTATGCCTTATTGCAGTGTTAGCTGCATAGGCACTGTGATGTTTGTAAATATGTTTTATTTCCAAATGAGCTCTGGTAAATAATTTATGTGTTTTACAAAATATATGTGTGTATGTCTACATATATAGTATATGTGTATGCATCTAATACTATACACACACAATATATTCTTACATTTTGTCATTCTATGCATGTTTACATTTTTCTATAGCTCATTTTTCCTGTAGAAATAAAACTCTTCCACCGTCCTCTTCTGAACTATTTTTACATTTTTTTATTTAGCTCTGTAACATGGGTTACATTATGACATTATATTGTACTCATCTATGTGAAAATTTGAAATTGCAGCAATAATACATTCTATAAATAATCCACACTATTGTCTTTGGCTTTTTTTCTTATATTCATGTTTATTTTTTATATGTTCTTCTCTCAATGTAAAAAATACAGATCATTACTTTTCTTATTAGAAGTTAGGGATTATACACCATGGGACATTAACAATCGGTTAGCCCTTCTGCTTGTGCCATGTGTGTATTGTCAATTATTTAATAAGTTAGCTTTTTTCCCCTGTTTAGATTGTTTTGAAGGTATGTGTGGCTGAGAAGTTCTATTTGGTTTATATGCACCTCAGGGGTTTGCAGCATGCTTCAAGCATTTCATTATTTCTGCTATGACTATAACTAAAATTGGGGAAACGTGTACAAATCTTTTCTGTTTCTGGAAGAAGCTGAGCCAAAAGGCATTCACATTGTATCAGTCTTCAGTTACCATGCTGAATGTAGAGACAGTTGTCACCTCACACAGGAGCCAATCAGATGAGATTTCCACTGGGAAATACTTCTATTTGTCTGTCAGAGAGTGTGAAGAGTCTCTACATCACCTTCATTTTTATTTTTCTTCAGCTGCATTATGTATTCTTTTATCGCTAAAATTTACATCATAATGTGTATTATTATTATGCCGCTAAAGGTGGGAGCACAATTTTCTAAATGCAGTATATCTATAGGTTACTAATAAAAGGGTATAGAAATAATAACCGTAAATGTAAAAAAGGATAAAAAAATAGCTTGTAACAATTTTCAGCTACAGTTTGTCTTCTGTGATACACCATTAAGGCCTCCATGGCTGACAGCCAGTACCATCCAAGTCTTCTGCTATGGACCCATCAGAGTACAGTGATGAGTGCGTCACTCTCTGCTCTCTCCACCTGTTAGCAAGCTACTATTGCAGCTTCTTTCTCAGGAATCCTACTGTACAAACTCCAAGAGTCAGATAAATGACTCCGCTAACGGTTAAAGAACTGCAATCATTTCATGGCTTTTACCTTTTTCTTTTGATTCAGCGTTAAGCCTATGTTAATTATTTCTACATGTGAACTACTGTCAACTAGTTTAATTCTAAAAAAGAATCATTAAAAAAATACAGACTGGTGCGATCATATTGTAAATGTGTGCCAAATAAAACAAACAGGCTTTCTATTTAGATAACTTTCAAATGATCATTCTGTTTCTGAACGATTATTTTAGTGCACTGTGCTTTTGAGAGTTATAGGAAAAGAAATGTAACAATCTACCTTCATCTATCAATATGGAATAGCTTCTTGTTGCTTTATTTCCCCGCCCCCTTTGATATCTACTGCCAATGCAGTGACATGGAGACTTCTCCTGCTAATCAAGTTCCAATCACAGTCAGTCACAGGACTGAGTACAGAGTAGAATATTCATAGCTGATGGCTAGATGTACAGTGCCTTATAAAAGATGGCACCTTCCCCACAAAGAGCCGCCATGTTTGTTTTACTGATAAAGCTAACACACTTGGGGGTGATTATGTGTGTTTACAATAGCCGTCCTATTCTTTCTGTAAACTGCTTTCTAAAGAGCAGAAAAATACAAACTGATTAAAGAGGTACAAAAACCCCACCTGCCTACATCCCCCTACAAACCTGGATACCTATGGTTGTAATATCATACAGGCATATGGCAAAGATACCCCCACCTCCCCGGCGTCATTACTGGTGTGGGGAGGTGGGTCCAGCTACAAGCCAGCAGGACGCTGACACACAGGGCTGGTACCGGCATGGCTAGAGAAGGTAAGCTACCCTGAGTGTGACTTGGGGTTACCATTATTGGTAATGAAAATCATTTTAAGTTTGTCAGGGCTCCTTACTGGATAGTGGATAAACGAGGTAGTGTGCGAAAAGGGCACACAAGGAGTGTGGGGGCAAGGCCAGTGGGAGACGGGCTCTATGTGCTGTCCTAAATATAACATTGTTTTGAAATTGTTTTGGTTTGACCCCAATATAAATACAGTAGTAATTAGAGGGAATTTGCCTGTCTGTACATTTTTACGGTAAAAGGTAAAATTATTGTTTTATATTGTGATTTGAGTGTGACTTTTCCACATGATTGATGTATAATGTTAATGTGCATTAGCAGTGCGGTATAGTATCACAGCACAGCATGGCATAGGAAACCTGCGCTTGTGTTTCCCGCTGCATGTTACTGAAAACACTTTTTTGCGGGGACAGCGCAAGCACCTCCAATACCTTTCTATAGGAGGCGCAAGCCCAGAGCACTGCAGAATGTGTTATTTTTTGGGGGGTGGGCAGCATATGCGTTTGCCCCACTGTAGGGCGGCTAGTGTGCATGAGCCCTTAGTTTGTCATATGCTTTTAAAACCCATATGTTTGAATACACCTTAATGCTTATATCTTCAGATGTTCAGATGCAGACATGTATCAATTGAACATGAATGGTCTGTGTAATATTGAGTCGTGTCTGGTTAAAGCTAGCCACACATGGTTCAATTGACTGTACAATCAATGTAATTCGATCAGTTTTTTTAGACGATTGATTGAAAATTGAAGCATGTCCACATGGTACGATCGTTGAAATTCGATTTTAATTGTCATTTTTCTCGATCGAAATTTGATCGGACCAGTTGGAAAATTTCGATTGTCCCCACATTGTGTCTCATTTTTTGTACTGTTGTTTGACCTATCCAATTTGAGATTCGATTCAATCAATTAGCATACTGTAACTTCTGGGAGGAGGGAAATGCAATACAGTCATTTAAACCATGCAAGCATGCACTGTAATGGGGATTGTAATGGTGATCCAATGGCGATGTAATGGCGATTGTAATGGTGATCTAATGGCGATGTAATGGTGATCTAATGGTGATGTAATGGCGAACATCAATGGTCCCTTTTTGATCACTCTGTGACAATTGCTTTTTGATTACTCTACGTTTTAAAAACGATTAAATTCAATCGAAGTCGGGCTTTGATTGCATACTCAATGTGGTGTGTACTTCGATTCAATTACAATCGACATACGATTAAATGATCGGAAACTTTGATCGAATTGATGATTGATTTGATGTCAATTGAACCATGTATGGCTAGCTTAAGAATTGTTCCACTGTGTGCTATATCCTTCATTACACATTCCTTCTTTTTCTAATTAGAGTCACTAATGTTGGATATGTGAGTAGAATGGCAGGTTTGTTGACTTTTAGCCTGTGCAACCTGAGAAAGATCTATTGAATAAAGCATAGCCGAGAAAGGTGACACAAATGGACATATGTTCAGCATGAAAGCCGAGCACATTCTTTTGTTGAGCCACAGTGAGGAAAGTGAGAGTAAAAATGTTAGGGATGCAGGAAAGGCTTTTGTTGTATAAATTAAGGAAATGTTTCCCTTGTTCTAGTAAGCCTTTTATCATACATCATTATTATGAATGGGATCCTATGAAGCAAGGTATGTAAATATGTCAAGTCTATCTTGTACACCATTACCCAGTGGCAGCAGTGTGGGGTTCATTCCATTAGGTCCGCTTATACATTTATATCTCTGTCCAGGAAAGAGAATAGCACTGGGATGGTGGCAAGCTGTTACTGCATTGACCTTGGCATGTCTTATTTTATATGCTATGTATGACTTCTACCCATGTAACTTGAATTTGAGACATTTACTAAACTACAAGATCTTCACTGAACTTTTTGGAAATGTGAGAAAGTACCTAATTTGGTGTTCAACTCTTAATTTTTTTTTTTAAATAGTTTACGTACTACTTCAGTTGCTTTTGTTAATGGAGTATAAAGTAAATGACTGAAGATTAATTTGCTGGTGCTCGGGGAATTCACCCTGTTGTACCATTGGAGATTGAGGAATGTGCCATTAGCAGCAGCTGCAGTGTCATTACCATGTATTATGTGCGGCCCTAAAGGGGAAGCTGGACTTCTTTTCATTGTCTTTCTGGCCATTGAACCTGTCACCGTTACTATTCACTCCTTTTCTACGCACAAACTGCATTTACAAGAAAAACTTTGACAACAGTTTGCCGCATAGCAAGCATTTATTTTCTTTCTGTTTTAAATAACTTTTGACATTCTGGTTTCTGTGAAGCTGATTAGCTACACACCATACAACTGATAAGCCACACAAAATATGAAAAGGGCAATCATAAAATTGGTTAACCTTTGTCAAAATTAAAATGATATGCAGTCTGCCTAGAAGTATGCTAAATGAGCATAATACAGAAAATGTACTCAAGTCAAGTAGGCACACATAACCCATCCCTCTACCTATGAATTTCTGTACACACTAATCAACCTAAACCAATACATTTGTTTCGTTGGTTCAATTGACCTAGATCAATCAAAATTGGACAAAAGTTTGATCGAAAAATGATCGGACATGTCAGAAAATTTGGATCGGTCGAGTAGTTATCAGTAGACCAATTGAGGTTCGATTTAACTAGTTAACATCAGTGTGGATAAAAATCGATGATTTATATACATTTTTTAAAAAATAAAATACTTTTTGAGGAAAAAACATTACCGTCCCAAGGTTATTCCATGATGAAATAAAGATTAGTTTATGTAGAATAAGGCTGTATATGTTTAAATGTTTTGGTAAATAAATTCCATAAAAAACATCCCAAAAACAAGAAGTTGTTAATGGCATAAACACATCACCCAAAATTTCCCCTTGAATAGACAAGGGCGAGGGGACGGGCCACTCAATATGTAAAGCAATACATGTATTATACACAGAGCAAAAGATGAAGTAATGACATCATATCAATCAGAAACAATGCTGCGGATGTCACATCTGTACACGTAGACAATTAAAATAGTCCAAATGGCGCAAATTTCACCCCAACGCACATTTCGTTGAAGACTTATTCAGGAGGTACGATATGTCATTTCATAAGCCAAATCTGCTTTTGTGTCCCCGTGTCTATTCCAGGGCACATTTGGGTGATGTGCTTATGCCATCAACTTCTGTCTGTTTTTGTAAGATTATTGGGCGGTTTCTCTGCCTACAAGATATTGGCACAGATGATTGGTTTACTTTCTCAGTTCTCAAAACTAAGTGCAACAGAAAAGTTGTCCAAATATGATTGATTAACCTAAACTGGGGATAAAAAAAACTAATATGAAAAGTTGTTCTAAAAATCTTCACTTACTCGCATTTTAAAGTTACACCGGCAAGAATTATTGATTTAAATCAGTTTGATTTAAATCGAGCCTTACAGACTGGTGATTTAAATCGTGATTTAAATCATGATTTAAATCGGTTTGATTTAAATCAAATCCACCCTGGTTAGCATACTTCCATCTGGTGTCAGATGAATTAAAATTGATCAAATATCTTTTTTTAAGTATGTGGAGGGTATTTCAAGTAGTACAATCAATCACCGATCCTCAGATCGGAAAACTTAGATCGGGCTAGGTCAATCGAATGAAAAAACCTTTAGTTTTCAACAATTAACCACAGTCACATCTGTAGGACCCGCTCAGAATGGCTAAATCTTACTAACCACTCGCATACATTTTCCCCAAGCCAGGTCTTCTAAATTGAACATGTTGAGTGTGTATTTAGTTGCATTGCAGTTTTTAAATAAGATCTATTTTTATGACACTTCAACATATGTCAAATGTTTTTGCAGTTTTGGTAACTAAGAACCCAAGTGCCTCAGCATCACCTATAAAGGCCATCAGAAGGTCCATGCAGTCCCCTCAGAAGCCTGTGCTGGTGCAGAAAGGAAGGAAGCCAATGCGTGACAAGCCTCTTGAAGAAGCTCCCAACCCATCAAGGAAAGGCAAGCGGCCAAAAAATACCACACTGCCCACAAATGTGCTAAACACAGATAACCTGAAAAGGAGGAGAGGATTAAAACCGGGAAGAAAGGTGAATGCATCTCTTTTATTGATTAGATAGGACAGGCCGTTTTTTACCGTGGCTTTGAGAACTGGCTGCACGTTATACATTACTTGAATTTCTCATTCACACAAGTTTAAAGCTGACTGAGGGTCACCATCCGAAGTATGGGCCAGGGATTGTCTTCCAGCGATTTAGTTAAGTCATCACATGATTGGGAGGAATAATGCAGATAAAGACAAGATAAAGGGCTAAAGTATGGGAACCATTGCTTTGTGTGTGGCATGCACACTTGTGTTTATTGGATACTAATGTGCTACAATGGGGTCAAGCCACAGCCCTGTTCATAGTTTCTCAGTGCATAAATACTTTGTGTAGAGCTTTCCCGTTCATCATACGTGTAGTATATGAACATTTCCGCTATACAGTATGTGTACTCCAATAATTAAATATGCAATGCTCTACCCTTCAGAATTAAAAGATTAATTGTTTGTTTTTCTTTCTAGAAAGAAAGTCTGTCATTACACCAACCTCTGCCTGCAGCTGAATCCAATGGAGACATAAGTAAATTACAGACGATTAAAGATGCTGTGAGCGTAATGAATTCTCCTATAGCAGTAATTTCAACAGGTATTTGACCCTAAATCATTTCTTTCTCTCTAAAGCCCCCCCCCCCCCCCCCCCCCCCCCCCCCATACACCTTTAGATCACTCCATATAATTTCCTTTGGATCTACCAACAACTATGTAGTACAGTGGCCTCCCTGATAGAATACATAGTGATTGGAATGTTTCGAAAGGTCCTCATATTACATGGTTTTGGTAGAATAAAAGTAGTACAGAAATTGTATGGTAAGATTGTAAGGTGTATGGGGGCCTTTAAGTATATGTTTCAGATGTCACATAACAGTTGCCAGATTTAGGGGCATCACTAAAATCTATTTAATTTTAAATAAAATGTTATTAGGACTTTCATATGTTAAGTATGTATGTAGTATGCATGTCATGGAGAATTATAAAATAAAAAAGTTCTAACATGAACCAGATTTAGCTTAAATTGTCCACAGTTCAGTGACTGAAACTCAGAGTTAACTCAGGAGAAACTTACCTGTCCGTCGGATCCCCGTGACCCCCGATTGCGTCTCTGTTGGTGCAAAGGGGGTGGGGGTAGGCGTCTCCATAGACCTCCATGTAATAGAGGGGGCGTTGCCTTTTCCCTGCACAACTCCAACGTCTATGCTGACACTGGAGTTGTGCACGGGACCTCCAGGCGGGCCGGAAATTGCGGCGGAGGACAATTCTACTTAAGAAAAGTGTGCCACATGTGTAACGCCCAGGAGTATAAAGTGCATTCTATTGAAGTACTTGCACACAAGACTAAAGTATATTTAGCAGGTAGTAAAGAAAGGGATTTCAAGTTTCTTTCCTCCATGCTAACTTTGCGGTTCCTTTAACCTTGTGTGCAGTGCCTTCAATTCAGGCAAGATCATCATGTGTTGTATCAAACCAACTACCTCCATTTGTAGATTTACTTTGTCAAAGTATTCCTGAACCGCTTAACATTGCTGCCCTGACTTCTCTGATTGTTGATGTGTAATCTGCATCATTGTAAAGTTGACTGTGTAGTCTAGCATAAAGTCTGATTGGTAAGTAAATAACACATTGGATGAGCCCATGTGATGAGGGGTTTTGGATTACAGGTAGTTGGCTTCTGTTCAGTGACTCTAAAACCTTAAAAGGTGACAAAAAGCAACACACTGCATTGGCACTGGCCTGGTTCTTATGCTCAGCAGTAAGCCAAGAAAAGTGTTTGTACGTCAGAATGTTATTATTTTTAACCAAGTTTTTCTGTTTGTTTATTTTTGTATCCTCAGTTTGTGTTTACGTGAACAAACATGGCAACTGTGGACCTCATCTCGATAAGAAAAAAGTGTTACAGCTTCCTGATCACTTTGGACCTGGTCCAGTGAATCTGGTGCTGCAGCAGGCAGTGCAGGCCTGTGTCGACTGTGCACACCATTGTAAAGTAGTGTTTGGCTTTCTCAAGTCCGGTCACCATGGAGGAGAGATTATAACTGGTACGTTCCAGGGTTTTGTCTTCTAGCTACAATTAAATGTAGAATTCAAACCTTAAAATGACAAATGTTTACAAAGTCATTATAATCTTCTCTGAATAATTTATCTAATTCGTAATCCCTCATTTTCATGTTCGTGTATAAGAGGATGTTTTAGATTGTTTAAGTTGCTGTAAGAAGTTTTTTCCATTCTGTTTTGGCTTGTCTTTCATGTTGTAAGGCACCAGATAATTACTTTTTAGTATAAAAGCATTGCTTTTTTTCCTGTGCTCTTGAGCTTTTTATGTGTGTTTTGATTTTTTCATGCTATTTTTAGCATCATTTGATGGAGAGAAACATTCTGTCCATCTGCCACCAGTCAACAGTGCATCATTTGTATTGCGTTTCTTGGAAAAGCTCTGCCACAGCTTGCAGTGTGATAACCTGTTCAGTAGCCAGCCGTTCAGCCCATACATGGGTCCATTGCATGGTGCAACAGAGTACGACAGAAACAAAGTCTGCAAGAACCCACTGTCAGGAGGTAAGTCGTTTTATTATTAGAATGAGCTTTTCAATTTGTGGCATGTGAAAAAAGCCTTTTTTCAAGTTAAATATTGAGAATATGTTCAATTAAGGTTTTCTTGTTTTCCGTTAAGCTAAAGAAGAGATTGGTGACAGAAGCAACAAAAGATTTCAACAGGAACCCCCTCCATACTCGGCACCCCTTTCCCCAAAGCTTCTCAGGACAGAATCGTCTCATCCATCAGAAGGTAGGTAAAGCTTATGATAACTTTATGATTTGAGGTGGTTGTTAAGCCAGAGTAATTCTGAATTTCTTAAATGTGAACTTTTAGATTTAGGCTTAAGGGGAGAGGCATGCAAGGAGAAATAAAGAAAGGCATAACACACTGTGGTTTGCAGAATTAAACTTGCTGGGCTTGGTTTTTGGGAAATAAAAACAAGCTGATACCGGGCAGTGAGTGCAGCAGAGACACTCCCTGCTCTCTGCCCCTACCTCCTACTAAGTTCTACCATACACACTGATGACAGGTATTGCTGTGTTTCTCCGTTCTAAGCACTCCCAGCTCTTTGCCCCTCCCTGCTCCTAAGTGACTATATATGGGTGGCTTATATCTGTGTGTATATTGCCACTTAGGAGGAGGGATGGCCCGAGAGCAGGAAGTTCTCAAAGTGGGGACACACAGGAAAAACACTTGCTGCGCCTGCTGCACAGAACCTGTATGCAACATATACACTGGCACTGCCGCCAGCCTCTTTGCATTTGCTCTATACGCACTTTTGATTTTGGGGGGAAAAGTGCTTGTTAAAGAGCAAAAAATACAGAAAGCACATTTACTATATCTATCTTTGATTGGCTTTAAAGGACAATTTTTCCCCAGAAACTTTTACAAACAAGACCTAGTTTGCTGCTGTGTTATAATAATGTTTATTAAACCAGATTTAAACCATACTCGTCTGCATTGGTCATTGTCCAGGGACAGCGACCTCCTAAAATGAAAATAAATACTCCCCTTTCCTGGCTGCTCGTTCACGTGCTGCCATTCCTAGAGTGTCCGGTCCTCCAGACAAGATGGAAGAGCGAGACTCTACCAGTCTTGCTCCATCCACCTATCTGCATCTAAATTGTATATTGCTCCGCCCCTCTGTGTCACACAATTCAGATGCTGCTGGCTTGGGCACATGGGAACACAGGAAAGGAGACATCAGAAGTGACGTCTAATTTCTCCTGGTCCCTTGGGGCCGCCACGGAGCAAGTATCTGAGGGAGAGTGGAGTTTTGTCCGATTTTTAAAAATTTACCGGGTAAGTATTTTTTTTCTTTCACATTTGAGCTCTGATCTGCCCTATAATAGAAGGCAGCATTGGAGGTGCATTTTCTAGCTTGTTTTGTTTGTACCTTTTTGTTATACAATTTTGTGCTAATAAGAATGTACAGTCTGATCTGTCATGTGTTTTCTATTGTAAATGACCTGCTTTTCCAACTTTGTGATGTTTGTGTGCTGAATCAATTGGCTTTTTTGGTTTATGGATTGAAAACATGTGAATGTGCCGCTGTCTGCCAAATCTGGGAAGAAATCCATTTATATTTTTTTATTTGCTAGAGCATTGCCAAAAAATAGCACTTCTGGCTGTTGAAGCAGTTGCTGCATTAGCTAAGCTTGAAGGGCTCCGGGTTTTGCATGTGCCCACCTTTTTAATTACTCATGCTGGAAACTGAAAGTCAGTGCTTTGACAAGAATTGCTCTGACGAATATTTAACCCATTAGTATGTAGTATTAGTATGAATTAAAGTAATTTTTTGTTTCTTGTATCTCTTGCAGCTGAAACATTACCATTGGAAGAAAATGATACTCCCAAGGATGCAAGGTTCTCTGAGGAGTCCATAGATTCCGCACTAAACACGGTCAATCCTCGCAGTCCTTCACCGCGTATCCCAGAGTATCGCCCTGGAGGAAATACACCATCATATTATAGAACCTCTCTGCAGCCTGTGACTCCTACCTCAAACAGTGCACCTCTGATCCGCAGATCATCTTCTAGCTCTGCAGGAAACGGCTGTTACTATGATACAAACAGGAACCGGATACACAGGAGGATAGAAGGTAAGCATTCAGTCTGATCTTCACATTGTTAGCGAAATATTTCACATATGAGTGCTTTTAAAGTGTGACAGAATTCATCTGAATACTTTGCATACTTTGTTGCACTATTTGCTGTATATCGTATATACTCGAGTATAAGCCGGATTCTTCTGCACCCAAAATTTGTTGAAAAAATTACTTTCAACCTAAGCCAGATTCTAGCAATCTTGAGACAATCTCAAAATTTAGGGGCCGACTTTGTGAGTTAATAGGAAAGAACATGATATCCTCACCAAAATAGCTGGAGATGCAGGGAAAGATTGTTGAACAAGTCAAATTTTTTTGAAGTTGTAATTATGACTGAACTGGAGTTAATTTATACTACATGCTTTTCATTTTAACCTCTCTGGTGATGTGCCCAAGTGTGGCTTAGGGAAACCCCAGGCCAGCTTACCTGTTCACTGCGATCCTGTGGGGGGTCCAGCGACTATGGCCAGGGGGACCCATGGACTCCTATCACCTGTCAGATAACGTAGACCACAGCCAGCAGGCAGCCCCCAATGTCTTTAAAGTCATCAGTGACAATGAGGACATGGGTGGCCTGCCCCACCTATGCCTGCATTGTTTAACAGACATAGGCATCTCAAGTCCACAAAGATGTTGGGGGGGGGGGGACCGACATTTCATTTTGTTGTGCCTCTTTTGGCACCCAATCGCAGGAGGAATGAAACCATCAGAGAGGTTAATGTTCCCCCAACCCTTCTCTATATCTCCATCCATAATGAAAGGAACCATGTTCAGGTGCTTTGCAGTTAACTCACAATTCAGCAAGTGGTTTCACAACTATCTCTTATGATTACATCCTGAAACAATAGCACATTTGCTGTGTGTTTTTTATGCGTTGGCTCCTGCATTTCCCACCCTAGGCTTATACTCGAGACATTCCGATTTTCTAGCTTTTTAGGCAAAATTAGATACCTCAGCTTATATTTGGATTAGTTTACACTATATCATATTTATAGAGCAAAATTAAATAAATTTTGTGCTATTGTGCAGTCCTGCCTGGTATACACATCCCATCATCCCTGACTGCTTTAATTATTGGAAATTACTGAAACTTTTGTTATTAGAGTGGTGTGTACACAAACTGTGACCTCAATTGTAACAATTGACTTTAGACAGAGCTTGAAGAGATTTAAGAGGTGAAAGCAGTATGAGAATGTACTAGAAGACGCATTCCCCCCCACAGAAAGGCGTGACCACCCGTGACTGAAAGACTATTCGCCCATGTGTGGTTTCCCCATTTGCTCTCTGCCCGGCCTAGCCCTCAGCTTAGTCAGGGGAGACAAGGAAGCTGTCAGAGGGAAGATCTGCCCACAGGTTGATCAAGCTGCCAAGCTCACATAGACCAGCTCTGCTGGTCTTGACCAGGAGGTGGAGAAGCAGTCACATGCAGCCTCTGACAGCTTCCCCACCTCCTTAAACTCCCACTGATGGTCAGAGCACAAAGTTTAGTGGCAGTCCCCCACAGATATTTTTTGGGTTCAAGCGCTGTAAAGGGCGAGTCTTCTAAAATGGAGCGTCTAATGGTCCACAAATCCGTCATATTTATTGGTTTTGGTAGCCTAGATGTAGCTGAGAATCCTTGGCATACAAAATATGCCAGTTTATTTAAAGTAAGTAGATTGGTGGAAACTTTAAAAACAATAAAGTCATTGTGGGGTCTTATATGAAACGAGACATTTACATCATTCCATTCCATTCCATTACATCACAACCATTTCAAAGCCACTTGTTTCTTTTTCCAAGAATATGAAGAAATAGTTGGAGGATGCTGTTGGTTACATCAAACGCAATGAAATGTCTAGGGTCTGGAAAAAGCATGAGATGGGAGGCTCACAACCTTGTACCTCTTCTATGTAGAACTGTTATTTTGCATGCAAGAATGATTGTATTGCAGTCACTGCTCACACTCCCCTTTATCTGCCCTCACTCATTTCAATTCCTAAAATTAAAAATCACATTTCATGTAAGGGTGTGTGATGTCTTCCACATATATCACTATCACCTAGCCCTAAATTATTAGTTCAGGTAGCATTTTGTATATTTATAAATGTTATATTAAATATTTCTGCATTACCAATGTCTTGAAATTACAATCTTTTGCTAAATACTTATAACCATTACAATCTATATCCATAGCTGCAAGTTCTACCACTGGTCCAGAGCTGGGCTCTTCTGAACGGGAATCCTCAAGAGCACAGAGCAAAGATCCATCCACTTGGTCTGTGGATGATGTTATACGCTATGTAAAGGAAGCAGATCCACAAGCATTGGCTCCTCATGCTGAACTCTTTCGGAGACATGTAGGCATATTTCTTCTCATATATTGTTTATACAAGAAAGGGGGGTGGAGGGGCAGCGAGTTCCGATAATCAATCAGACCCAGTGT
>CM070033.1:92341030-92369905 GCA_036250615.1 Ptychadena robeensis
CTGTTATTGATGATATTACTGAATTACTTAACACTGCCTAAAAAAATGGTGTAACGCTAAGCGCATGGCTACCATGTATACAATCAGGTGCCTTAAAAGTCCCCACAAAGTCCCTAGTCTTCGTTTGGGGTAGTGGAGGGGTTGATGCGTAGAGCATCCGCCTTCCTCACACCCCCAAACAATTTTCTTTCAAATATGAATTTGGGATGTGGCACACATACTATAAATGGGAAGCTAGATACTATGGAACAGATAGATCTAAAGGAAATTGTATGGAGTGATCTAAAGATGAGTGGGGGCTCTATTCTGGCCCAGTAAAGTTTAGCTGGCTCTGATTCCCTATGCTTGAAGTAAATCGTTTTATTATCCGTGGGATTTCCAAATAAAATCAGTTCACAGATTTATAGGTTACTCCACACAGCTTTGTGATATCAATAATGCAATTATTTAATTTAACATGTAAAGTATAAACCCTAAACATTGAATATTTAACATTAATGTAGCACAACATACCATGTTTCCCCGAAAATAAGACTTCTTATTATATTATGTCTAATTTTCGGGGGATGTCTTATTTTTCCAAGAAGAAGAATACGGCACTGGGGTATCAGGGTGAAGGATCACTTAAGATGATCAGAGGGGGGAATCAAAATGGCATATGAGACTCAGAGGGGGAGGGGGATTACCATTTTAGTAACCCCTACTGATCCTCCTATGTCATTTTGATTGTCCCCTCTGATCCCCGCTGCTCACAGTTACAGTACCCTATTTTCGGGGGGATGCCTTATATTTCAGTGCGAGTCAAAAATGTAAGGGTTTTTTTTTCTCTGGTTGTCCATGTGGACTTTCTTTACTATTGTTTGTTAATATGTATGCATCTTTCTGAAAAAACAAATAAAGTTTGATTTTAAAAACAAAATGTAAGGGTACTTTATTTTCGGAGGATGCCTTATTTTCGGGGGAAACTGTAAATAGCTTACAATAAGAAGTATTAATGCATAGGTGTCAAACTTTGGCCCACTGAGGAAATATTCTTTGCCTGCAGCACAACTAGTAGGTCTGCCTTCCCGGCAGCCCCCCTTCCAGTTGCACTCACTGCCCCTCCACCCTACCAATCTGGGAATACACAACTACAATAATGGCATCTGCATGGTAGTGACAAGTCATTTTTAGGCTATGTGTTACATCAATAACATCTGTATGCACGTCATGATCTGGCTGTGTTTGGTACTGTTGCGTTGGTCACATGTGGATGTCTCTGGCCAGTACTAAACAAGCTTTAGATGCTATGTGTATTATGTGAGCCCAGGACTCAGGAAAGTGTGAGTGAGGCTCACTGACATTAATGGATCTCTGGTAGCAAACAGTATGTCCAGCTGGGATACAGTGAAAGCAGCTGCACACAGCCAGAGGGTACTTCATCGAGTAAAATATAAGGGGGGATAAAGGATGTTCTTACATTATATTTTCTTATGTTGAGAACTAAAAGAAACATCTCAAAAAATATATATGAATTTATCTCATGTATTATTCCCTAGCATGTGGATGGAGCTTTAGTTTTACACTACAGTTATAGCGTTATTCCAAAATAGACTACATACATTTTTCCTCAGAATTCTACACACAGCACCCCATAATAGCGTTTACTTGAGGTTTTGGCAAATTTATAAAAATTTCTGCTTCTCAAAACCAACAGGACTCTTCATAGAGCTGGCCGGCCACCTAAACGGAGTGAGGTTCCAGCCCAGATCTCTGCAGGAATCCACCAGACAGAAGCTACTCCTTAGTATAAGGCACACGGCAACCTGCCTTGAGTTTGCCTAAAGGCACCTAAAGGACTCTCAGACCTTGAGAAACAAAATTCTCTGGTCTAATGAGACAAATATTGAACTCTTTGGTGTGAATGCCAGGTGGCACCTTTGGAGGAAACCAGGCACCATTCATCAACAGGCCCATACCATCGCTACAGTGAAGCAGGGCGATGTCAGCATCATGCTGTGGGGATGTTTTTCAGCAGCAAAAACTGGGAGGACTAGTCAGGATAAAGGGAAAGATGACTGCAGCAATGTTCAGAGACATCCTGGTTGAAAACTTGCTCCAGAGCGAACTCTGACTGCCTGGCCCAGCCAGAATCCAGACATGAATCTGATTGAACATTTTATGGAGAGATCTTAAACTGTGTGTGCACCGATGCTTCCCACCCATCCTGATGGAGCTTGAGAGGTGCTACAAAGAGGAAAGGGTGAAACTGGCTAGGATAGGTGTGCCAACTGCCATCATATGCAAAAATACTCGAGGCTGTTATTGCTGCTAAAGATGCATCAACAAAGCATTGAGGCTGTGAGTACTTATGTACATGTGATTTGTTAGGGTATATTTCCAATGTTGTTTGCAAGTCTTTTAAGCAAGCATAAAATGACCTTGCTTTAAGTTTAAATCAATAACGTCGTTAGAAGAACAGAAAATGTACGTTACTCAAGCGGTATGTTTTCTGTTCTTTTTTTGAATGCCTTCTGTCACGTCCAGAGGTTCATTAAACAACCCCATTGACTTCAATGGTAAAGCTCTGAAATCGACTGCAGCACTTTGCAAAGCTTTTTTTTAATAGTTTTTCAGTCTTCAAATCACAGTTTTCCAGGCTTTAAAACTAGTGTAAATTTTGTAGAAACATCTTTGCTTTAAAGTGCCATTAACGCTTTCTGCCACCAGAGGGTGTCTGGGAAGCTTTAAAGGTGTCGTTCAAATAACAACAGTGTCAATTTACCCTAAGTTTTCTATTTTGGCGGGATTTGCAAAAAAGTTAACTTTTTTAATGTTGTCATTATGGGGTGTTTTTAAGTCCAGTTTACGGGTGCACTGCATGAACCATGTCAGTGGATTCATTCATTGATTGACCTTCCTTAACTGTTTTGCACCAATAAAGAAAAATCATTTAACAATTATACACAGACGAATGGAGTTGAGCAACCACAAGTGATAACAGAACAGACACGTACTAGGACTATAACAGGGTCATCGGAGGCCAATGCTTATACACACCAATTGGGTGGGGGAGGAAGGCTAGCCCACCACACTGAATCTAATGTACAACAAATGGCTGAAAAACATAAAACTGGCCATGATAGAAGTCAGAGTGCATACCAAGATTGCCTTGCTGACCCTGCCTGGCATTGAACATGCCTATAATGGTCATGAGAGCATAAGAAATGGGCAATCTAAGGAGGGTCTTCATACTTATACATGTATACAGCTGGGTGAGCAGGTATTATTTACTGGAAAAACAGGTCTGATCCATGGAGGCCCGGAATTTACAGGATCTTCTGATTTCGCTCTTTATGTCTTATTGGCAGGTACATGAATATATTCAGACTCCTCATCTTTTTTCATTTTGAAATGTCTGAAACCTTATGGAGAACCTCATTCAACCACCTTGATGTAACAAATGAGTAGTTTGCAGTGTTTGTTTATAATAATTCATACTGAGTTCCTAGATAAGTTGGGTAAGTGCACAGACTTGGGAAACCTTTATTTATCTAATAATATGGTATATCAGTATAATGCACAGTAACCAGGAAACCTGAGCAAAGATCATGAGTCATTGAGCATTACTCCATAGTGATCCTTATTATACTGCATGCTTTACAACTACATATTAAATCACAAACTTAAATACTGGTAATAATAAATGAGAAAGGTACTACCAGAGGTGCCATTTTGTGCCACCTAATGTTGCAGCCTATTGCTTTATTGGAATGATCATCGGGAGACATTTGCCTATACATCGCATATTCAAAAATACTACACAATCTGAGTTTTGCAGACCAGAGATCTGCATCTGTCCTTTATTGTGCTTTGCCCACACTGAGCAAAAGTAACAGGTTCTCATTCATGGCCCTCTGTTCCGTTTAGTCGTTACAAAGTACCAGGTATTTTAGGGTACATTGGACCAAATAGGTGAGGGCTCTATTACCTGATAAGCAACTAAACACTGGCATCTGAGTTCCAAAGTTCAGTTAAAGCACTGGCCACAAGAACTTGCAATTTACATAGGTAGGGCAATGGAGGAGCAAAGGAAACATAGGTATGTGCTTCAAGGGGTGGCATTCAAGTGAACCTATTGATAAGAACTTTAGGTACCCTTCTCATGTCCCTTGTTAATTCACATTATACTGGTAATGTGATGAATAGAACACTATTCAGTACTCTGAAAGCTTAGTGATCCAGAACAAGCTGCCAGAAACTCCTTGAAGCATCACATCACGCAAGTTAGCTGTGAGAATATCTCATTAAGTACATCTTATGCAAACTGGCATGTTACACTTGACACATAAAGAATTTCCATCAAGCCAAGCATGTTATGTGCCCTGTCAGATCCCTTCATTATAATCACATATTTGAAATAAAGAAAATGAAAACTTCAAACATGCTATTGACCTTTAGGTTAGAATGATTCTGCTATGTGCTGACCTTCAGCAACTGCCTGTCCAGCCACTCATCAAATCCACTAAAAACAAGAGGAGCTGCCACATTTCTGAGATAGCAAGCTTGCTGAAAAGCTTTATTTGTCACTGCTAATTTTATTATTAAACTCCAATAACTGAGCGGATGGCAGCAAGAAGTACGCTTGGCACAATCTAAAGTTCAGAAATGATTTGCCTGATCTTGGAAAAGGAAACACAGTGTGACTTGACCTCCTTGGTGGCACCTCGAGTGTAGCTCGGGATAACTTACGCTTAAGAGTACTTACCTATCGCTGTGATAGGTAAGTACCCCTATGTGAGGAGGGAGGATTGAAAATCAAAGCAGAAAACAGAGAGCTGGAAGTGAGATTGATGATGTTAAAGCCCCCCATACACCTTTAGATCACTCCATATAATTTCCTTTAGATATACCAACACCTATGTAGGATAGTGACCTCCCTTGGGCCATAGGTCGGTTGGCCGCAACTACAGGGGAGGCCACCTTGAGGATCCGACCAAAAGCCGGCAGGTCGGATTGCACGTGGATCCATCCTGCTGGTTCTTTTTGTGGCAGATCCTGCTGCAGGCAGTTAACTCGGAGGGGAAGTCTGCTCCCCCTCCAAATTATTTGGCTACAGTCTTACAGGAATCGCGTGTGTTGGTTGAGCACATAGGATTCCTGTCAATTCTCTAGCCGACTCCTCGCAGCATGGTGATGTCACCACACTGTAATTAGTCTGCTACAAGCCGGCCATAGATGGAGACGTCTATGGCCGGCTTTATAGAATACATAGTGATTGGAAGGTATAGAAATGTCTTTATATTACATGGTTTTGGTAGAAGAAAAGATGATTGTACAGAAATTATCTACTGATAATGTATTTTTAAACAATTAGTAACCAAAGAAACAATGTTCTACTTCCATTGATTTATCAGCACTACATAACGGCATTGTTTTCCCTTCATTTATATTAAATAACCAGGAAGGCTTAACATGATTCCTCTCTTTATACAGAGTCGGATACTCTGTAAGTAAGTGAGTTTAGTGGTGCAGTTGGTGTAGTGATATACCGATTTATGGCCGACATTTAGCAGACTATTCACAGTGTGGTGACGTCATCACGCTGTGAGCAGTCTGCTACAGAACGGACAGGAATCCTGTGTGTTCCACTAACACACAGGACTCCTGTCAGACTGTAGCCAATTAACTTGGAGGGGGAGGAGACTCCCCCTCCGAGTTAACAGCCTGCAGTGCAGGAACAGAGGATCGTGCAGAAAAAAACCCAGCAGGACGGATCCGTGTGCGATCCGACCTGCCGGCTTTTTTTCTACAAAACTCAAGGTGGGCTCCCTCATAGTTGCGGCCGACCAACCTTTATGTGCTCGCGGGAGCAAGCACGCAGGTTGGTCTGCTACAACTATGGCCGGGAATCGGCCTGTCTATGGGGGGCTTTAGAAAACTGTGAAATCTGAACTAAATAAACCATTGTGTGTTGTTACAACTAAAAATAAATGATATTAATAAGATTACAAAAATGAAATGAAGCAGATTTTTTTTGCTATAAATAAAAATGTGTTGCCCTCCGAGACATCTAATTATGGCTGTGTGTATGTAGGGGGATTGTGTGTGTGGGGGCTGTGTGTATGTGGGGGAGTGTGTGTGTGTGGAGGGAATCTGTGTGTGTAGAGGAGGTGTTTGTGTGTGGAGAGTGTATGGGGTGTGTGAAAGGTATTTTGGTTGTGTGGGGTTGTGTTGTGTTTTTGCCTCTTAACCTTTTGCTGCTTTCGGAAAGGTCTGTAATCAATGCTGGTTAAGCCATTCTTTTTACTGCTTTCACATGCACCAAAGTAGGTTATAAGATATTCACCACCACTGCTACTTCCTAACTAGACAAATCAATATTCAAGTTTTAATGGGTAATGCATAAATTCCCCGCCTTCACTTCCAGTTGCTGAAATACTTGGGGCTGTTGATTATGAATGCTAAGACAGCATTGTTGTGTCTCAAAGTCAATCTATACACCATTGACAAAACACACAACTGCACCATCATCACAAACTGGGCTTTGTAATTGGCCGAGCAGTTCATAATGTGAAGATCTTTTAAACTGTTTGAACAAAGCCAATATTAAATTACCAGATGACAAGATAAACACACACTAAACCCTGTTGAAGCAACAAAAGTGGTAGGACCCAGTTAGGCTTTAATCTAGGTAGAGGTAAGAAATCTCCTCGGGGTATACATACCAGAGAAGCTATTGATTGTATGATGTACATTAAAGGATAAGAAATAATCCCATGACATCAAAGACATTTCTATTTTTGTAGTGCACAGAACAGAAATAAAACACTAACCAATGGTCTTGGAAGCACTATAGTTGTTTGAGGCATTGTACATCAATGTGTGAGAACACATCTCAGGAACAAACAAAATGTTTCACATAAGTAAACTTCCTGTAATAAATCATGACTATCAAAAGAGTTTCCAGAACGGCTAATAAAATACGTATCTTTGTTGCAGTGCTTAGGAAGGAAGGATCGCACAGTACTGACTAAGGTTCATGTGAGGTTGAAGCGTTCCTGCCTGGACCAAGCAAATTATGAAGCTTAAAAGGAATCTGATTTTATTAGCAAGACAGATAAAGCAGCCAGACTAAAAGCTGCCTGCCTTGCTAAATGTTTGTTTACAGGACTGAACTTTCCAAATGCTGCATGGAAATCTCAGTACAAAATGGGACCTGTATACTATTCCATTATCTGTCAGTCATAACATGTATTTTACTAAAGAAGGTCAGCAATGGTAACCCCAATGTTCTATCTGTGGGGTTAATATGTAAGCTAATACTTCTCTTTCAGCAGTTATGACCTTTCTATAACAAACCCACCTTGCTCCTTACATACTTAGGGCTCTGCAGAAAAAACTGCCTGGTAAATATCCAGGCGGCTTTCAGGCTTCTACCTGATAGACCTGTCATGAAGAATGAATGACAGGCCAATGTAGAATGCCTCCTAAGCGTTTAATCATTAGGGAATCCAACTGAAAATCAATGCATGTAAAGCTATGGCTCCTGCGAGCACCTGCATACTTGGAGGGGGAGGGGGGGGGTTTAAAACGACCTATGTAAACAAGCATTTTACATTTCTATGGAGAAAGTCAGGTCCACAGGATCTATCTACCCATTTGACGATCAAATCAGATCAATTCCATTCCAAAGCCCTGTGCGCATGCTCTATAGTACAGTCAGATACATGTTAAATCAAAATACCTAGAACACCCAACAGATCCTTGTACCATCAACTGAAATGACATGACTGATCGCAGCTCAAGTGTCAACACTTTTGATTGAAACTATTGAACCATGTGTGCCAAGCTTTATTGCAAAGGGTCACCTTTGGTGTTTATTGGGAGTGTCATCACTGAAGCTTTGTGAAAACGTAACTCCGTAGGCTAAAAAAGTGGATCTTATAAGGTAACTGATTTGTACTTCCTGACAGTATGTGTGAGGAGCACTTAGGGCTCATTTACACAGAGAGTTTTTAACTGTCCAGTAAACAAGTAAAAAGTAGAACTACCCGGTGAACGCAACATAAGGGTTGTCGCTGGGTGGTTTTTGGGGTTTTGCCCGATAGATCTGTCTTGGGGGCATTGACTGATGGTCAGCATAATGTGGCATTTGCAAGTGACATAAAGTACAATCGTAGTAAAATAAGATAGATGGGGAACAGGCCTTGAGGAACAAATTGAGAAAGATAGATGCTATTTCCTAAATGAAATTAATTAGGTTTTCTTACATTTATTATTAGAAGGTTATTCGTTTTATTAATGAAATACAAATGTGTGCTTTTCAGGCATATACACAAGAATATCTGTGTAAAATAGCCCTAGGTAATATATATTGTTTCTTAAATTTACTTCACATTACCCAGCAGAAGTTATTAGTGCTAATGAAATCTGTATTTTCCATCCAGAATTTGCATCATTCCAGGATAAGAAATATGACGGCAAATACTTGCAATCTTGTAAGGCAACAGATAAAATTCTTAATAACCAGAGTCCCTGTGCTTTAATAAAAGATAATATATTCCTAAAAAGTAGGACATGAAAAACCTATTCCCTGGAGCATTCATCTTCTTGTACGCAGCTATATTTAGCTGCAGATGACACAGACTAGGGAGTGACTGCACAGCTACTTCCAGCTTTGTATCAAGGTCAAATGAACATACATGTTGCAAAATCCATATTTTACGAATATGGCTTCATCATTGGTGAGGAAATAATAAAAGGCAATAAAAATGTCAGTTTGCAAATGTAAGAATATAAAACTGTATGAATGGAGCGCACAGCCAAAATGAACCCTGCAATATAAAACACATCCGCCATTGTGCATGTGATGAAGCTTTGTGGAGCCTGAGAGACCAGTATAGTCTGGGTACCGGCCCCAATTTCTGGTAAGTGCCACCAAATGAAGGCTGTGTATAGGTTACAGTGAATTCAGCTGATCATTACATTGTGGTTGATTGAGGCTGACCAACCCAGAAAAGCTCAAACTAACTAGTACATGCTGATGAAAAAAAACTCTGCCAATGTAAGACCGGTAAGAATATCATGGTGCTTATAATTCCCAGATATTCACTATTCTACTGTCTCTCGGACATTATGCATAGACAGGCAAATGCAGCGTCCTTTCCTGACAGCAACACACTATCACTATCACTTTACAACCTAATGCCCAGCGTTTCAAGGACTAACCTGATTACAATGCTATACTAAAAATACTAACAACATAGGGCAGGGTATTGTGGCATTTAACATATATTAAAGTGGATGTATACTTAAAATCTAACAAATATATATGTAAAATGAAAGTTTGACTCGCCTTTGAGCTGGTATGATGGTGGCATAGCACTCCACAATCCTTAAAAAATATACTTACCTGCTGTTCCCTGGAATTGTATGGGAGATTTGATGTTTATTCTCCAGGCTTTCGGGGGTTAACACAGGGTGCAATATTATGAGTGGCCACTGGGGGAGTTTATAATGGTTTTCTATGGGAAAATATGTGTTATTCAATTTAATGTAGCCCTGAGATTAAATATTTACCTGTCTATCTCTGCGGTGGGTTCCAGGGGGTGCTACACCAGCGTCATCAGAGCCAGATAGAGAGGAGGGGATGCAAGGGATCTTGTTAAATTGCTCCTTACAGGTACTTTTTTATGCATTCCTCCCTAATATCTGCACTTCTAGTGCCATTAATGAAAAGATTAATTTATGGGGGTAGGCCTGCTTTAATATTATTACATATCTATAAGTGTCTGACTTGAGCCTAACAGACATCTACATTGATTTATGTGGAGGAATACAACCTAATACCCCAATCCTTTTATTGAAACAATGGTACACACTTCTGACTTCTAATCCTACAGAAGAGATTTTATAATCAATGTTCCACACTAACAACACAGCTTTAAAAGGTTTAATTCATAATCTAAAATATGGATAGTTATGACTATCCATTCACAGGTGTTTCCAGCACCGGATTCTCGAAAAGCGCTGCAGCCGGGAAAACAGGGCATGAATGATTTTCAGGCGTCTGCCCAATGGGGACATTTCTAAACACCCCACAAGTATGTACAACTGTACAGGGGCGTGCGGGTGCTTTCTGAGCTGCTGTTTGGCTGTTATATCAAACACAGTGCTGCAAATAATGTTTATGGTAACACCATGCAATATGTATTAAATACTGAGGCAAACTAGCAGAATGTGGGCAGGCTTCCATTCTGCTGAAATAAGTCTTGTACATTCAGAATACCATTAAAATATCTACTGACTGGGCACTCATATACACATCTCAGACATGCGATGATCAGAATCAGACCAAAGCATTGTCTGTATTCATACTGCCAATACCCAGCACAATGCCCATTTTTGATAAACCCATATATCATTTCCTCACCATATAATAGGGAGCAGGTTCTATATATAGGAACAACCAATCAGATTCAATGTAGGCTAAGAATAAAAGTCTTTTGTGGGTTTATTGGGTAATTTCTGACTTTTATTTTCCTGCACTGAAAGCTTTACTTTGTGCATTGAATATACTTATATCATACAGTAAGCTCCAGGTAAACCAAACTTGTGGAATTGTCTCTATGTCTTTACCATTACTACAGCTGGAGGGGGCTTGGGGAAATGCTAATTGACAATTTTAACATCAGCTTGACATTTAAAGCTGTATTCCCATAGAGCTAATAATATCTAATGATATGCTAGGCATAATCTTTCTGTAAACGTCTCCCAGAAAACAAAGCCTTCAAATCATCCCTGACATTAGCTCATTCTGGAATATTTTAATTCCTTGCTCATCAACATAAACAGTGAATACTGGCACAAAGAGAGACAAGGAACAAAGAGGCCCAGACTATATGCAGGCTGAAATTGGAATAGAAGTTCAGTTTTCGTTTGGTTCAAATAATACATATTTAAATTCAACTGTGTCTCGTTGTTGACATGTATATTAGGAATATGGTAGCACCAATCACACAAGGATCTTTGAGACACCTCCACATACACAGCTGATGTGAAAGAAATAATTTTTTCCCTCAGCATTTATTTCTTTACATTGCTTGGATGAATAAAGCCGACTTCTTCCATTCATTGATGTTTGCTCACATCTTCTTTGTGCTCAATGATAATGACAAACTTCAATTGTGTCTATAGCTTCCAATCAGACAACTGTTTAAGTGACTAAATGCAGGTCATTGACACATGCCCCCTCTCTAAAATATGGAAATTAGTTGATCACTTTAAACAACAGTTTTTTTGTCTGTGCCTACTCCTTATTAAGATCATTATGAGGACACTATGCTTCTTCAACAGCCCTGCATTAAGATAGCTCTGGCATTCCTATAACCATGTAGTACAGGGCACTGTGTAAGGGGATAAAACGGCATATTATAACTAGCACATGTGTTCCGGGATTATAATACAGGCAAGAGTTGGATGCGTGCAGAAGACTATATTGTCCAAGTAGTTGATACCCACAGTAGAGCGTGGTGGTGGCAGCATTATGCTTTGGGCTGTTTTTCTTCATCAGTAAGTTAAGATAGGGGGAATTGTGAACAGTTCCCGATACCAGTCAATATTGGCACAAAACCTTCAGACTTCTGCTAGAAAGCTGGACATAAAGAGGAACTTCATGTTTCAGCATGACAACGACCCAAAGCATACATCCAAATGAACAAAGAAATGGCTTCACCAGAAGAAGAGTAAAGTTTTGGAATGGCCCAGCCAGAGCCCAGACCTGAATCTGATTAAAAATCTGTGGGCTGATCTGAAGAGGACTGTGCACAGGAGATGCCCTCGCAATCTGACAGATTTAGAGTGTTTCTGCAAATATGAGTGGGTAAATCTTGCCAAGTCAGAATGTGCCATGCTGATAGACTCATACCCAAAATGTGCGATGCTGAAAGACTCATACCCAAAATGTGCCATGCTGATAGACTCATACCCAAAAGAGTGCTGTAATAACATCAAAAGTGAACGGCCCCCATCACAGCCAATCCGCTTGCAAGTCGACCGCTGCCCTTCTTTTTGGCTGTGCATCCAGTGGGCATATGGCCTAACTTTGAATGGGCAGTGCTTCACCTGCATTGTTTTCCCTGCGATAGGCCGGGAAAGGACATAGTGGAGGCTGTTAATTTGTTACATAAGCTTATCAAAATATTAATATAAATCATTGTTCTTCTCTTTTATTTTGAACATTCTCAGTGAATCTCCATCAATATGTCAATTGTATCTTCATGTCATTTTTTTAAGATTGTTATTATGGCAGAAAAGAGATGTTTGCTTAACTCAGCTAAATGCATTGCTAGAACATCAAGACCATAGGTGCACAATCTGTCTTCTTTAGAATGTAGCTACATTTTAGAAGAGTAAATTGCCTGCCAACATGCTGCAAAGAAGAATCCTTACTTTCTTTGTAGAGGCAATGGTCTCTCTGCAGAGGTCCAACTTACTCCCTGCTTAGTCAAACCTATACCTGATGCTTTCAGCCATCGGGCGTCCTATACATCAGAGCATCTTATAGTCTGAAAAGTATGGTAATTTCTTGGTTAGGAGCAGTATCTTTGTTCACATGAAATAAACGAATTGTTTTTGTGAAGCATGTTTGCAGGTCACAGGGTATTATACACAGGATGTGGCATCTTTCCAAATAAAACAAACTGTAAGACTTTTCACACTTACTCTACCTACTGTTTTGATGTGCAGGAATGTGCATATCTTTATTTAAACTAAAGGGGAGATCAAATATTGCTGCTAGAAGTAGTTTTTAATGATCGTTTTCAGCAAAAGATGAACAAACAAGTGGTGTACATGCCACACCTCTCGTTTTGTTTAATGGAGCATATTTATTATCTGCTGGAGAACCATTTTCAACACCTATCAAGCACATTTATACATCCATCCATTCCACTGAATTTCATTACTGTAGATTAAATATTTAAAAATATTCTTTGGATTAAACATGCCAACAGCACATTTTTACTTGAAAGAATTGAAATCCCAGGAAATGTGAATATTACATGGAATCAATAAAACAAAGCTTTTAATTAGAAAAGTTTTGGACCTTTAGTCCACTGTGCTTCATTAAGTCCATAGTCACCACAGCCATCTACCAGTGATTTTGAAGCACTTCATGCTTCCTTACGCAGACTCAGAGCTTTATAGAGATGCTGACTTCATATTCCAGCAGGACTTGGCACCTGCCCACACTGGCAAAAGTACCAAAACCTGGTCCAATGACAATGAGATTACTACGCTTGATTGCCCAGCAAACTCGTCTGACCTGAACCCCATAGAGACTCTCTAGGGCAGTGGTTCCCAAACGTTTTGCTGTGTGCACCCCTTTCTAATATTTGACACCGTTTAAGCACCCGTTCGATTAAACTCTACATTTTCCAACTACAATAACTAAATACACATATTTTCTGTATATTAGAAAATATCAACATTTCAGTTTTTAATAAAAACATTGCTTCCTACCTTTTAAGTGAGATGGATAGGCCTGCATTTTTGCACACAGATCATCAAAATGTGGTTCACTAGATGACAGTTTTACTCTCAAATCATTCTCAGCATCTAGTCTTTGTCGATGATTGGTTTTCAACAATGTCAGTGCAGAAAAGCCTACCTCACATAAGAAGAAAGTCCTTAGATTTTGGCTAAACTGGTTGAGATGTTCAGATATGAGGCCTTTGACATGAGTACTTTGTGCAGCTTCCCGGGATTGCAAAAATTCAGACAACAGTGGAAAGCACTCAGTGGAGTTTCCATTTATCCAGTTAGCCCAGAACACTAGCTTTTTAACCTCCCTAGCGGTTGAGACGAACCCTGTTCGTTCGCTGAACAGGGTCCTCTCAACCGCACGGGAAGCCAGCGGCGGGGAGACCCTATGCCTCCCCGGAAAGCTGCAGCGATTGTCTACATCGCTGCAGCATTTCCGGGTTGGCCATAGACCTCCATGTTAATGGAGGAGCGCCGGCTTTCTCTTTTTTCAGTAATGACAACAGCTGCGTGTAGAGCTCTGGCGAGATGCCGGAAATGACAGGCAGTGTACTCTGTACACTGCCTCGATCGCCCGTATTTACAACGGCGCGATATGGGCGGTGCGCTAGGGAGGTTAATAAGTGCTTCAACTTTGTCATGGGTGTTTAGTTCATTAAGAGTAGAAAATATGTCTGCCAGATACGCCAGCTTCTGAAGCCAGATGTCATCTTTCAAGAATGAAGACAGGTGAAATGGCTTATGAACAAAAAATTCCTGCATTTAACATCGGAGATCAAAAATTCTTGACAAGACCTTTCCACGCAATAACCAGCGCACTTCTGTGTGCAGCAGAAGAGTATTGTTCGTAAAATACGTGAATGTAATGGACGAGCTTTTATGAAGTTGACGATTTTCACAACGTCATTAGGTACAGACAAAAGTTCATCTGGCATGTTTCGTCGCTAGAGCTTCTCGGTGGATGCTGCAATGTACCCAGGAAACTGATGGTGCAACTTTTCGGATGAAAGCTACTGCTTCTTTGTGCCTTCCTGTCATTGATATCACCCCGTCTGTACAAATTCCAACGCAGCGCTCCCAGTCAATTTAGTTTACTCTGAAAAAGCTATCCATCAAATTAAAAATATCTTCCCCGGTTGAACGGGTGGCAAAACAAAAAAATCTTCATGCACTGTGTTCTCAAATAAATAATGGACATAGACCAGAAGATTAGATAGATTTGCTACCTCACTTGCAGTGAGAAGAACTCACTGTTTTTTATTCTGCTTATTAGCTGCCTGAGTATGTCGGCAGATATTGAATCAATGCGATGAGCCACAGTATTGTCGGAGAGAGGTATTTTGTCCAGCGTCTTTGCAGCTTTCTCTCCGAGCATACAGTTTACTATATCTTTGGCAACAAGTAAACAAAGATTTTCTCTAATTGTGTGGGGCATACCTCTTTTAGCTATGCGGTAACTCGCCAGATATGACGCTCTCTGTGCATTTTTGGAAGCCCCTAAGCCAGAATGGGAGTGGATAATTTTTTTCTTCTTCTGCAGTTCCTCCAATTTTCCTTGAAAAAAACTTGCAGGCATGTCTTGCAAATTGCTGTGTCTTGTTTGTAAGTGCCAAACCATGTATGAGGGCTTAAGACTGCTATTCGCTAAAACCTCACTGCAGACTATACATTGCGAATTTGGATTTTCTGCATCTCCAGTTCATGTTAATCAGAAACCAATGTAACTGTCGTTATATTTGCGTTTCTTACTTGATTTTGTTTCCATTTTCTAGCGTAGGCCTAATTCTCTCCATCAGTACATCTCTGCTGGAGTTCTCTGTTCCCGCCTGCGCCTCTTCACCTCGTTCCTTATCCTCCGAGTCCATATATTCAATGCCACTGCACATCTCCATAGAAGAGGCCGATGTAGATGGTTCATCCCTACTTAACTTCTTTAAAGTGCCAGTTTTTAACCAGGTGTCCATTTTTTTTTAATCATTACGTTTTCAGGTGTCCATTTTGATGAATTTAGTAGGCGAAAAAAATTAAGTTACAAATGTACTATCACTTAGCGCCTAATGTGAAAGGGCGGGGTTATTGTGACCCGTGACATGAGTAATGCATAGGTTGTAAATTACAATTTGTAATGTGATTTTTTTTCCCTTTCTCAGTGAATTTCTTTTCTCTCAAAAATATGACATGTTAAGTTTACCCAAGATAAATACATTAAAAAATATATATATATATCTTGCGCACCCCTGGTGGTCAGACTGTGCACCCCAGTTTGGGAACCACTGCTCTAGGGCATTGCCAAAAGATGAGAGACATGAGAAGGAACAATGCAGAAGAGCTATAGGCCACTACTAAAGTATCCTGGTCTACCATAACACCTTAGCAGTGCCACAGTCTGATAGTATTCATGGCACGCCTGGCATGAGGCAGTCATTTATGTAAAAGAGACCCAAACCAAGTACTGAGTACATATGTATGATTATATTTTTAACATCAAAATCTTTGTTTTATTGATTTCATGTAATATTCTAGATTGTAAGCCTGTCCGGGCAGGGTCCTCTACTCCTCCTGTGTCATACCTGTACCTGTGTGTTATTGTGTGTTTGTATCTCTAATGTATTGTACAGCGCTGCGTAATATGTTGGCGCTATATAAATAAATGATAATAATAATAATATTCTAATTTTCTGAGATTTTTATTTTGGGGTTGTCATAAGCTATAAGCCATAATTATAACAAATAAAGTCTTGAAATATCAAGCGTTGCATGTAATCAGTATATTTTCATATATTGGTTTTACCTTTTAAGTTAAATACCCAAATTCTGGAACTTTTGGACGATGTTAAATTTTTTGGGCAAATCACCTGTAATATAGTTTCAATAGTCTGTCCTTTTAAATTCATAACAAAAAAACTATTTGGATCATACTTTTTAGTTGCTTTGGCTTACTACTCCAGATATTGCATTTGTGGATATTCATAAAACGCATGCCCACCCTTATAATTGGTGTCATAAATACCTACACTGTCTCACTGGTTTCTAATACCCTACCAGATAGGTAGCCCACAACCATTTCCTCATTGTAAAGAAACTTGGTAAAAATTTAACCACTTTGACTCTTCCACATATACTAACATTAACTGTAGTTAGGAGACAATATTAGGAAGCAATGGTGATAATGATTAATTCTGGCAACTTATTAAGCATCTGTAGTAATCAATAATTCATTATTCCCTAGCTTGAAAAAAAGGAATGAGTTAATTTGTCTGCATTCTGCGTCTGCAGACAAAGAAACATATTAAGGCAAGAAATACACATCTGAGCTATGCAATAAACTAACAGAGCAAAGATAAGATCTTGCTCAAACAAATGTTATGATAACCAGGGAAGGGGATTATCCTGTATCGTAAGGTAATAAGTAGTACAAGGCTAGCTGTAGAAAATAAATAAAAAAGCCAGATCAGGCGAAAGTTATTCATCTGGTTGAGGGTGACACTTTTGAAACTTAAGGCTGCCATACACGGGTCGATGCCTGTGAGATGGATTAGCCTTCAAGCTCGATATCAAAGGAACTGGAGGCACAGCACTGCTGCGTCATCAAGCTCAGCCGATGCTTTGCAGGTTTTCTATGTATTTTGCTAGAGTTGTAACTGACGGTACTAAGGAGCATGCGCACAGACCTAAGTAAAGGATTCAATCATGTTTAAATTGATCACACTGTGTAGTGGTGCGATCGATGCAAGACTGACAATCAAATCTAAGATACAAAAGTTGTGCAAAGGTCGAAAAGTGTATGGCTAGTTTAACTTCTATTTAACATGCTATCCGAGGTCTGACATTAACCCCTTGGGTTTTTAGCAATCGCTCTGAGCATTGCGTGGTCCAATATTGGGGTGATTTTTTTTTCTGGGTCATACACTTCTGGCAGACTGGCATATAGCAACATGAAGAGCAACTATTCTTTATCTGAAATCCTCAGAGAGTTCTCTGCTATGAGGTATGATGCTGAACTTTCAGTGACCATATGGAGAATATGAGAGTGATAAATAATTTCACATGCATGTAAGACTAACAAGTTACATAACTCTGAGGAGGTAAAATTTAACAATTCGTAGATTTTTTTTAATTAGGGTGCACTCACTTTTGTTGCCAGAGGTTTAGACATTAATGGCTTGCTGAGTTATTTTGGATGGGACATTTAGGCTTTGTTTCCATTGCGTTGGGACCCCTCCGCTAAGCGTACACGCTTAGCGGGGGGTCCCAACGTAACAGATAGACTTACCTGCTCGGCGGAGGGTCTGTCTTCATTGCGTTGAGCCGATCCGCCGGTGTCAGCCTGAACGTAGTCGAGTACGTTCAGCCTTTACACCGGCGGATGTGTAAACAGACCATCCGCCGGCAGGCTGAGTCTGTGGGATACGTCGGGACCCCTGCTAAGCGTATACGCTTAGCGTAGGGGTCCCGACGTACAATGGAAACAAGCCCTTACAGTGTTATACAAGCTGTACACTGACTACTTTACATTGTATCAATCTTCAGTGTTGTCCCATGAAAACATAATATAAACTCTTTACCACAATGTGAGGGGTGAGAAACTATACATTTAAAAAAACTAAACTATACGTTTTTAGAAAGCTGTAACAATTATCAGATCACAACTTATCACAAAAATTTTGGAATCATTTTCACTGGTGAAGTCTGTACACCTAATTGATAAAAAAGTCCCTATAATTGAATCACATGCCAATGTTATAACAATTTAATACTTGATGCTGATGTTGTGAAAATCTGTAATATGGATGTCATATTATTGGATGGCTAGTCAGTTTTGATTTCATGGAAAGTCTTGGTTGAACGCTCTGATGTTCCAGCAAATTCTGACCTTTAGATTTAGTTGTGACATTTAGAAGCTCTTATTCTGTATGCATTTTTACCTTACTTTATGAGTTCTGCGAGACAGGAAATGGACCTGTTTGATGCATTGCTTGAGTCACTTATATAAGTCACAAAGCAAGCACATAGAGGAAATCATAAAGTGGGATTTTTTAAAGCCTAGCTTATAAAACTCAGTTGTATGCTGGTCTACTTAATGTGCGTAGAGAAAGAAAACTCTGAAATGTAACAGATTTGGCAATAAGCTGGTGAAACAGAGTTCTGCATGTCTCATAAACTCACATCTGTTTTTGTGAAGGAGTCACTCTCAGTTTTTACCATGTTATAAACCACAGATGTAAGAGAAATGGAGAAATCTAGATGAGAACAGACTTCATGGAAAATCACACTGAGACTATCTTTGTACAAAACTGGTCTTTATATTGTGTTAATTATTATATAAGCAGTTCTAATATAAAAAAAAATTTCATATTAAGCAAATGTAATGAATGTAATCTAACATACTTCCAACCACAACAATGTCTATGGTTTCATGAACACATGGTTATAGTTGCTAGTAGCTAATGATGAAATAATTAGGTAAGTGCATTACATGTCATTGTAAATGCAAGAAGTAGAGGTATAATATATGTAAATGTGCTCACATAACTTACATCACAACTGCCACCTGCCATTCAACCAGCAGTCTTTTATAACAAAACACCTGGGATAAAAGAAAAATGTTATGTTACGACTTACCAGACATCCCCCCCCCCCCCCCCCCCCCCCCCCCCCCCCCCCCCCACCTCCCCACACCCTGCTGTTTCTGACACTTTTTTCCACCTAACACCATGTAGTGTGTTTGACAGCCCATTCATCTGACTGAGCTCCCAGTTGCACTATTGCACACACAAGACCTGAAAGTTGCAGTTCTGATCACATTACAAATTGCTGTCCATTGAGAATCTAATGCTAAAGCTTTTTGTCCATATCTGGCTATGACAATGTATTATAACTTAGGCAATTCATAGAAGTTACACAGTTCTTAAAATGGACTTATCACCTGAAGTGCCAATAACAGGGGTTTAAAAAATACTTACCTGATAGGTATACAAGCTGAAAATCTGCCAGCACTCCACTCCTCCAGTGACACTGCGCAGCAGCACATTCTAGGTATAAGGGGAGTAGGGAAGGTAGATGTCACCTTCCTAAGTCCTCTTGCCCCCAGAAGTCCACCACATCACTGGAGAGTCAAGGCGGGGTAGAGAATAAAAGAAGATCCCTTTACGTTGTCTCTGCTCTGCCCCTCCAGTCTCTCACAACCACTCCACAACAATTCAACATGCGCCTGTATGTTAATAGGCATAGGCTAAAGCTAGCCATACAAATATAGATTCCCCTTCATTCATTGAGCGGTCAAACGTTGTAACAACGTGGTTACGTCACTACACTGACCTTTTGGGGAACCAATGTGCACCACTTTGGGGACCCATGGCCAATACTTTGGATGGGGATCGAGAGTCCGAGAAAATACCTACTTTTAGGATCCCTGCTCGATCTGTTTTTTAATCGACTGGGTCACAGTCGATCAAAAAACAAGATGGGTGCATTGGATTGTTCAAGATGAGTGCATTGGATTAAAAAATTATCATTTGTCAAACCATCCCAACGAACACTGACCGATCGTTTGGGAATCGACTGCAGAATTGTTAGGCTAGCTTAACACACATATCAATCATAGCAACACACATATCATTCATCAATTCACATTCCTTTCCAGTTAAAAAACTTCAACGTACCTACTGCAGCATATGGCCAGAAAAAAATGGATGGAATGGAAGCACCTAAAAAAAACATCAGATACTGAACCTTTCCAGCCTGACCAATAATATCTCTTTCCATTTTGGTGGATCAATTTAGTTAATGCCTTAAACGCTGCATATTTGAACAGAATGAACAGAAAAGCTATGTATTATATTCTGCTATGCCAGCATAGACAACTGTGAAGGCAGAAGTAAATGTTTTTTTTGCAAACAAATCAATATCACAAATCATTATATGAAGGGTAACAAAATGAAAAAGGTTAACAAATAAATACATTCAGGAGTATTAATTTAAGCAAAGGAAGGAATGTTGAATTTTTAAATTGAGCACATTTGTTTCAATGAAATCTAAGTAACTTAATATTTCCGTGCTGACTTTACCTGTCATAGGTATGCACATATTCATTGTATAAGCTCAATTTGAAGACAAACCTGCTTTCTCGTACATGCTGTCTGAAATGTCTACTGTGCATAATAAGACCCAGCAAGTATAATTGGTGCATTAAAGAGTAATAGCTGTCAGGGGAGACACTAAATCTGAGCGTACAGATGCCAAAGTCTCAGATGGGTAATTCAGAAACCTGAGGGAGCAGGTCATGTGGAAATGCCCTGACAAAACATATCTGCATCTCTGTTAAATAATAAATGCAGTCAAGCACTAAGTGTGCATGCTTCAAGTGACTGTTTTTGTTTCACTCACTTTAAAGCTCTAGTACATGAATAATCATGGTAACAGATCTCGCCTCCTGCAGTCGCTTGTTTAAGTTAGATACACTTTACAAATATCTGTTAAGTACAGAGATTTATCATACAAAAATGGCAAGGTTTACTTTTTAATTTCTAATCAGAGGAAGTACATTTATATCTTATAATTGAGGCTTTTTTCATAAAAACTGTATGCTTGTGGCTTATCTTCACCCTTGTAATATGAACTCCTGTGTGCTTCCAGGATTATGTTTTCACATAAGTCCCCAGGATGGTGTCTAAACTGGTGTCCAAACTGGCTGCTGGTCACAGCTATACATGAATGTCCAAAATGTTTACATTATGACCTGTTTACATAAAAATGTATGGAAATGCATGTCACTGCATATATTGAATAGGTATGAACAAGGCCTAAAGCCCCCCATACACGTTCCGATTTTTCGTACGAATTTTGCCCGACCGACCGATCGGGTCGGGAGATTAATCGATCGGGAGATTAATCGGATTCGGAATTATGTACCCGACCGATCCCGATTTCTGAAAACAGGACCACTTCGGACCTGTCTGTAAATTTTTGGTCGATCTGCTGTTAATAAATAGGGTCGGGCTGATGAATCGGTGATAATTCGAATTCCGATTTTTCATGCCAGCCGACCGACCAACCATAACATTTTAGGTGAAAATCGGGAGACAGGATCGGACGAAAAATCGGTCGGGAGAATAATCGGAACGTGTATGGGGGGCTTAAAACACAGAATAATATGCATGTCTTACCGACTCATTCTTTCACATGATATTTTATATGTTAATTATTCAGGAAGTAGAGAAGTGGAAATGTATAAAATGCAAGCTAGTCTTTAAAAATATTTAAAGAGGAAAGCCCCCCCCCCATACACCTTACAATCTTACCATACAATTTCCGTACAATCACCTGTAATATGAGGACCTTTCTAAACCTTCCAATCACTATGTTTTCTATCAGGGAGACCACTATACTACACAGTTGTTGGTAGATCTAAAGGAAATTGTATGGAGTATTATAAAGGTGTATGGGGGGGGCTGAAGGTATGCAAACAAAAACAATACAAAGGACTTGTGACCAGTATTGATTGTGTCTCCATGCAGCTGACTTTTCATGCCTTATGTGTTGGTGTTGGTAAATTCTCCAGCACAATCCTTTAATTAAAAGAGGGTATGCTTTTTTTCCCATGGGTATGTTTATTATTTGTCTCAGCATTTGTCTCAAAATAATACATGTAAGCTATAAAGTGTTTTTGTCAATTGTTGCTGCATATACACAGGACCAGAGGTGGGCAACTGAGTTGATATGGAGGGCCACAAGTGCGGCCCTCGGCATCACAACATTTTCAATCTATACTGACTTATATAAGCATTTTATAATGAAAAAAAAGATCCTGGGCGAGGGCAGGTGAGTTCCTATGCCCTATGCATTAACAGTTAGGTTTCTGGGGCAGCAAATAGAAAACCAAGGGGAGCCACCAAGGAACACCCAAAGGGCCGCATGCGGCCCCCGGGCCGGGCACAGAACAGTGAAATGCCTCTTTGGGTTTTTTTGTGTGGATCAGCCACTGTTTCCCCGTGGGTTTTCACAGCGCTTTTGTCTCTTTTTTTTTTTGTCCATGGACAGTCTCTTGACTGTTCATGGGCTAAAACCTGTGGCAAAACGGCACTTGATCCGCGTCTATTGATTTCAATGGACGTGGGCAGCATGGGTGTGTGTTTGAGCCGCAGATTCAGAGCAGTACAGTGTGGCCTAGGAAAGAAAACTGCAGTAAACTGCACTATGTTACGGGCAATCCGTGGCAGGGAAGCTAGGCACATTGGAGGTAATGGGAGCGGTTTGGGCATAGTTAAAAAAAACACGCTGCATCCACTCCCAAATGGCCCAAGTGGAGCCTAACCCTTAAGGTAAACCTGACATAAATAACAAGCTTTGTAAACAGAATTATATTTTCTCTGAGCAAAGAGGTTACGTTATCTACAAATATATACATATTAAGTAAGTAGAAACTGAATAGTCATTCTGCAGAATGAATAAGTTAAATAATAACATGTCTTGGCTAATAATAATTTATTCAAGACAATAATTACTCTTCCTCTTCTCGAATGTGGGAGTAAGCAAGACCTCCATCCAAATACTCTCTTAATCACAGCAATGTACTCCCTACACTGCCCCCATCTTCTCGGAATATACATGCCTTTCCAAATCCACATCCAGCCCTCTCTATTCTTTACTCCACAAGGCACTGTGTTGTCAGCATTCCATAAACAGGAACTCCAGCACCTCCAGGAAAGAGATAGATGAAGAAATGTATTTTATCAAGCCTTCTTTATTCACTTCAGGATTAGTTATAATACAGAGGATACGACTCCTGTGCTCACCCTGCCATGCTTATGCAGTCTATGAGCATAAAGAGGGAAGAGAAGCAGCTTTAGGAGGATGTTTGCTGCAGGACATTCATGGTTCATGCACTCTGTACAATCGCCACCATACTGCAGCTTTACAGGGAGCTGGTTCTTTGTTATCATTACAGTACAAACTTTCTAGTTCTTTTTATATACTCACAATAACCAAATAAGTATGGTTCTTTAAAGAATTTTTAAAACAGAATATGTACTCACTTCAAGCACTGACTGATTAAATAATCATTTCTGATTTCAAAATAGGTGTCTGAAAGTGTGTGTAAAATAACATTACTACTTTCCATGCTAAATACATATACTAAACATGTGCAGCATTGTTTGTAATAGTGGTGCTTGCAGTCGAGATTCGTTACAGACATAGAGAAGCTTATAGTATACCACTTTGGGTAGCCAAAAAGGTTCAACCATAAAAACACTGGATCATGTAAAAATACTATAAAGGTAGTTGCAGGTGGGACCAGTTGGAGATTGCTGGGAATAGGAACATGCTCATGTGAGCATTGCTGTTTTAGCATGTTTCGCAAATGTCCAAATAATTCATGTGAGCATGTGACTCTCTTACCGTCTTCTCATGACACAGTAATGTGAGCAGAGCAACCAATTAACAGTGCTTTCACATGGGACCGGCACTGATGGTAGTAGTAGCATCCCGCCACCATGTTTGCAATGTCATGAATAGACAGTCTGTGCATGTCTGAAGCATAAGTACCGCAAATATTCATGAAACATGCACTACTGTAGCCCATTTATGAAACTACATATACCAAGAACACTCAAGGGGTCGTATACACTGTGGTGGCAACATAAGCAGCTCCATTGATGCTGCACCCATGGACTCAGCATCACTTTAGAAGGTATCTACAGGGGAAACCACAGAGCTGGGTACGATTTTTTTTGCATTTTTAAAGGTTTTGTTTTTTTTTTGGTTTAGGGTTTAAATCCCCTTTAAATGTTTTTACAAATATAATTTAACAAAATATGAAAGAGCAAATGAAAGATGAAGTAGAAATTATTCTGGTATTTGATCTGTAACATACATGATGAGCTTATAAGATCAACGTTATTATAAAATGAATATTATGAATGATTTTTGATGGTCACTTTGTTTAGAGGTAATTCTATCATGTATAGCCATAGCACTAAAATACTACAGATTTAGTTTTTTCCAGATTGTATTCTAATGAAGCATTACGCAGGGAGCACAGGTATAGATATGGGCTAGATCGATGGCCGCTTCAAGCATCGTGCGCGCTCACAGCCATCTTTCTGGCCCATATCTAAAAAAAAAAATCTATCCCTGAAACAGGGATATCTGACATGACCGTAAACCACAGTCCATGCTCATTGCTTTGCATGGAGACCGCGGGGTGTCCATGCAAAGCATCAGCTGAGCTGCGCCTCCAGCTCCTTCGATGTCAGGCAGCAACGTGATGATGTCATCGCGCTGCTGCAGGGAACCTCAAATGGATCCTATATCGAGCCATGCGGTCCCTGCTTTAGTGTGTGATGTGCTGATAAGATTCAAACATCCGACCTTGTAGAAGGACTTTGCCACTGCTGAAGTGTATCATTAGATCATTATAGTGCCTAGATAGGAGTACATATACAAGTATCTGCTAAACTGTGCTTTAAGGTCCCTGCGTGCTGGTATCCCATGTGGCCTAAGTGCAACTTGTGCTAACATGTCCCATAGGGTTAAAGACTATAAAAAATCTGCTCTGTCTCTCTAAATGTTACCCTTTACCTTATTTGCGTAACCATCCACCCACCTGGGATAATCAGGGCCATAGAGGCTTAAGGAAAATATGTGGGAGTGTTTTGTGCTGTTGTTATTTTGTCATATCTGACAAATCACAGAACTGAGGGGAAATAGTATGTGTTCCATAGTATCTAGCTTCCCATTTATAGTTATGTGTGCCACATCCCAAATTCATATTTGAAAGAAAATTGTTTGGGGTGTGAGGAAGGCGGATGCTCTACGCATCAACCCCTCCACTACCCCAAATGAAGACTAGGGACTTTGTGGGGATGGCGCCTGATTGTATACATGGTAGTCATGCGCTTAGCGTTACACCATTTTTTTAGGCAGTGTTGAGTAATTCAGTAATATTCTCAATAACAGAAATGTTACAATGTCATCAATTTAATAAATAAACATAATGTATCAATAAGATAAAATGTTACAAACATGTATCTCACCCCGAGGTTCTACATATACAGAGCAATCACATTGTGCGAGATTGGGAATACATTTTCACGATGCATTTCGCCGATTGACTTCTTCAGGAGAATTCAATGTTTCCCATTGAGCCTTTAGGTGTGATGTAAGTATGTTGGAGGGGACTGAGAGCCCATCCACAGTAAGACGAGAATCAGGGGGCCAGAATAGTCAACCACCCGCCCACTGCGCCATTCGGGGAGGCACAGGTCATAGAATACCGGGGGACTCTGGTGGGTGCATGATGCCGAGCACCAGCCACCTGTGTGGATAGATCACATCCCTATTGGGAGAGTGCACAGGCCTCCTGTCTGTCCCATCCGTCTGTCCCATCCGCCATTTTAACTTATTGATACATTATGTTTATTTATTAAATTGATGACATTGTAACATTTCTGTTATTGATGATATTACTGAATTACTTAACACTGCCTAAAAAAATGGTGTAACGCTAAACGCATGACTACCATGTATACAATCAGGTGCCGTTAAAGTCCCCACAAAGTCCCTAGTCTTCGTTTGAGGGGAAATAGTAGTTGACATACACATACATAGTAGTTTCATCCTCCTGGCAAGAGAAATTACATATGAGGTTTAAGAAATCACCAATAGGAGCTCAAGTATTGCTTTCTTGAGAATATTTCAGATTTATTCTACATGACAACATTAACCTCCCTAGCGCTCTTGCAAGGTTCAGATTTTGTACCAAAAGCGCAGCATGGACTTAAAATGATATTTTTTATGTTGTAGGCCTGCAACTTCCCAAAATATGTCTGTACAAGGGTCTAATAGACATCCTGACTATAATAATGTTTGAAATACACCCTTATGTAAAAGAGAGGGGTCCACTCTCCTCCAACAGCTTGTTCTTCAGATCGGAGCCGCTGTAGCAGCTTTGATCTTCGCCAGACGGCTCTATCTCGTCCAGTGCAGGACAGCGCTGATGGAAATGGTGCCGTCAGGAACGGCAGGAGGGTTAATGACATGCCACAATATACCTTGGCAATGCTATTGTTCAATTGTTCAAACAGTGATCATGGTCCAGGGGCAGCAATGTTGAAATGCCTTATACCACTGAGGCTCCATTTACACGGGCTGCTGACAGTTGACAAAGGCAACTCCTGTCTGCGAGCGCCTGCACAAAACTGCCCATGTAAATGAGCCCTTCCCCCCTGTCACTGGGTTTGGTGACTAGTGTATACGTTTTGATGTACCCACGTAACAAATAATATTCAATTACATGCATCAGCACATAAAACTTCACATAATCTGCCACTCCATGGCTAAAGGCTTGATTTACACCTATTCATTCCATGGAAGTTAGGCAAGGCATGTTAAGAGTGTGCCAAAAGTTCATATTAAACCCAATGGACCTGTTCACTAGAAAATTCAATATCTGTAAAGCAGATAGGTGTGAGCCAAGCCTCTCTGCACATAATTCATACTTACAAATTTTGTTTGAAAAACTTCAATATTAATGTCTGTAGTCTCCTATAGGGTCCCTATACACCTTTAGATTTCTCTGACAGATTTCCTTTAGATCTCCTTTTGTTTTACCAAAACCATGTAATATGAGGGACTTTCTAATCCATCAAGTCTACCTGTGTTTAATCGCAGAGGATCCTATACTACATAAATGTTGGTAGATCTAAAGGATATCTGACAGAGAGATCTAAAGGTGTATGGCCAGCTTAGAGCCTTTAGTTTATAGCAAATACTGCAGAGAAATCTAGAAAATTTAATTTGAAAAAGGTCTGATAGCATCTAGTGTTCATGAAAAACTATGCAGTATGCTATCTTTAAAGCTCAAACCCTAATGGAAGAGGACTAGGGAATGAATCTAATTTCCAGCCATTATGCTCTCTACCCTCCTCTACTAATAAACTCTGGCAGGGCTTCTGCTTTATGTTGTCATTTTCCAGGCAGATCTATGACTTGAACAAAGTGAAAGCTCTGTGTCAAATGTAACCACTTCACATTAATGCCCACACCTCATTAACTACTGGATGGCTAGGGCACCGGCTAGCAAACATTGCCATCATCTCACAACACTTTCCGCAAGCCCTAATCTCCACTTGAATCTTCCCAATCATATGCTGACCTGAGTCAGCAACTGCATTGTGATTCCACACGCTGTAATTTGCAGCCAATTAAAACACACTAATTGCCTGTCACAATCACAGCAGGAATAGGTGGCTTCGCTGGGGCAGGTGTCTCATTTTGTTTGCAGCATATCAGAAGCACCTTGCGATGAAAGAGGTCTCTAAACCATGTCAATCAGTCCCTAATCATTTCTTATAATATACATGTTATATAATCAACCAGTCCAGTTTATGGAAATTGAAAGAAACGTGTTACCCTAAATAACCTAAAAGCTGGATGTAGCTTGTTATTCCATCAATTCTGGTATAACAATGACTTACATTAGAAACATTGCTTTTGGCTAATTTTCCATTACGCATTGAAAATAGTCATTTCTTAAAATAACATCAAATTATAGAGAGCACCTCCCCGGCACAGCGTAGGCTACCCAGGCTGGAATAATTGCTGATGCTTCCCATACTGCCTGCTCCTCACTCACAAAGCTCTATGAATCCTCAATCACTCCGCTCCAAAAAGCAACTTCACTGCACCATAACCTCCATCTGTAACATCCAACATGCCACTTCACTTGTCTTTACCTGATTCATTATTGCCTGACCCAGTCTGATGAATCCTACACATTGTTCCAATCTGAACAAAATCAAAGGAAAAGCATTAATTCATACTGTGCGTTATAACTGCAAAAATGTCTCTCTATATATATCCTCTATATACAACTACATAGATAAACCAATGATAGACCAAATAGCTACAACCCTACAGTGCATGTATTAGCTCCTTACAGTTACTTTTTAAGTGATTTCTTTGATAATCATTCTCAAATCCAATGTGTGCTAATAGCCTTATTGTAATACAATGCAGTATTGTGATATTAAATACCTCTTGTTAATTATTACCACATCACTATACACAGGTACATGCAGTAATTCCACAATAAAAATAAACACATCAGAGCCGGAATAGTGTGGACTGGGTGAAATCTATGATGCACCCTCCCCCTTGACTGATTATGGAACCAGTGAATACATCTAGCTGTCAAGAAACAAAAAAGAAACACACCTCTGGGATTTGTGATCTAAACACAAGGCACCAGCTGTTTGGCAACATTGCTAAAGTCTAAACAGCAACTGAAGGGATATGTCATGCTTTACTAAACCTGCTGCCCTATCCAGTATAGGAGAGCACGAACAACTA
>CM070033.1:92387541-92417822 GCA_036250615.1 Ptychadena robeensis
TTGTTATCGTTATCCCTGCACCGTTGTGCTGTTGTATACTTGAGCACCCCAGCTGGGCCCTGAGTAACAATAAAGTTGAGCTTTGAGCATTACAGCCGCCTCTGTCGTCTGATTGATTCCAGTGTACCTTACATCGCTTAGAAGTTAGTGCAGCAAAATCATCCTATATATAAAGGCACTTGGGATGAATTCTGTAAAAACAAATTATACATTTGACATTTACTTTGTACTGGGCAAAAGTAATATTTTTCAACAATGGTGCCAAACAGATTATTCAGTGTAATAATTATTGATTATTTCTATTTAATGTCTTTTGTCTATATCAGAATTCCAGATAACAATTTTTTTTTATTTGAATTAACTTCATCCAAACATTTTTTATAGCCTTCCACGAAATTCCAACATTCCATTTCATAGCAATTTAGGCCCATTCCTCTGTAGCGTAATGAAAATAGCCATGAGATAGGTAAAGGTATTTTCATGTTTTTCTGGCAGCTAGCTTATCCCAAGGGAGGTGTCTCCATCCCCAAGGGGTCATATAGCCTGAAATTATGGGAGGGGCTAGAGTAGTCTTGCCTGAAGAATGAGACAGCCTGTCAGAACCCCATGGGACAGGCCTGAGGCCTGGGGCATGCAGGATTCTCCGGCTGCGATGTGAGTAACCTCATTCCCCTAAAGGGCTGGGGTAGTTTGTGGACTGATATTCATTCATCTGCCTGGGAAACTCACAGTCCTTGGCGGATCTAAGACACCACTTGAGGAATTGGGCTGCAGCATTTTCTATCTACTGTTTGAAACTGCATATTTTCTCTTAAAAAACGTACCCTTTCTCTGGGACCAGAGAAAGTGCTGCATGTACAAATATCTTTTCCTTTAGCAAAGTATCCCCCAGTTTAACACCAACTAGTGTGTGAACATTCTTTATTATTGCATGAAGTACTGTGTCGTGATTATACCTATTACAAATGTAATTGTGTGAAGCAGAGCCCGCTGACTATCTGTCGGGACCAAGGTGCCTGTCTCCCACTGTAAGCAGTACTGGCGCCCCATTCCACACGTAGCCCCAAGATGGCCGCTAACTGAAGAAGAATAGGGGGAAAGAGTGTGCCAAAGGGTAAGAGTCATCACTGCACCTGGTGACCTAGGCACATATCCCCTAGGGTCCCGCCCAGACAAGCACCACACAGTTGGCCCTTCACCAATCCTGTATACCCCCACATAGGACTGGTGTAACTGGCATACGTTTACAGGCCTCCATGTCAGCTTTGGAGCAGTGGCTTCTTTCCTAGGGTGTATTCCATCCATTGGGGCCAATTTGTTTTCAACATTGGGTCCCACATTGTTATTGTAGCAATGCAAGGTTCTTCTGTCACTGAGAAGTGAATATTGAATATCAATCAACACCTCAGTGAGACACCCTACTATTCACAAACAGTAGCCAAACAGTGAAACCCACCCTATGAAAACATACCCTTCTAAGTAACCTTTCAGATTATGTCCGTATAGTACTCATTGTCCGTATAGTACTCATTTTTTCAGGTTTTATTTTTCAGCGATTCACATCACACTTTGCCTTTGTTTTTAACTGCTGACAGGTTCCAAAAAAATGATGTTATTTAGAGCATAATTGAAATCAATTCATAATACATCAAAATAAGACATATGATTTCGTGTTTGCGGATCATGATTACCATAATTTAAGGAAAATGTTCAAGTAAGTAATCAACCAAATGACAAGAGGTGTTTGATGCAAATAAAACATTATTAAACTGCAAATAAAAAAAGAGAAATGCAGGTAAATAAGGAATGATTATGAGAATGCAGCAAATAACCACAATGTCTAAACTGGAACCACTGATTGACAGATAATCAGTTACTTGCATGCCTGTCTCCTGGTAGGGTCACAGTCAATGGCAGTCAGGCTCACACTGGTTCCATGTAGTGGGTAATAGTGGGATTAGTAGGAGGGACCACCCCACTGAAATGACAGTACCCAGACACCACAGAGGAACCAGGAATTCAAAGTAGCTTAGTGAGGGCTCCTTGCTTGGCTGCAGTGTTTGTCTAGCTAACTTTGCCTGGCCACTTTTAGCTCAGACATCATAAGATAAGGAGGTTTTATATACAGGCCACTGAGGGATTGTGCATAAGGCCCTGACTCCCTAGAATTAAGATGGCATACCTACAGCAGGCATAGCGGGAGAGAAGCACCGACCTGCACAGCATAATTCCAGATGTAGTCAGAGACACAGACTGCATATCGGCGTGTATGCAGTCTCTGTCTCTTTTTCAGCTTGGGGTAACCTTGTATTTCCGAGCTTGACTCTGGCTGGTGAAATGTAAACAAACAGGCAGAAGTGCCATCTTGTGGTCATACTTCTAATTTACCAGGAAATTCGAAGATATAGCCTACTTTTGTTTAGTTTTATTGTCTTGTTGACTGTTAATGTTACAGAGAACTTTAAGAAAAGTTGTATATTGATGGACACTTGTGTTCCTTAACTGTGTCTGAGATAACAGCATCACGACTAGTTGACTCAACTACGTCAGCATCATAAAAAGTACGGCCACTTGAAACTGGCTGCTTATGAAGAAAAGTGACTCAGCCATGGCGGTGAGGATGCTGAAAGCTCCTATCAAGTTCTGTGGTGTTTTCAAGATCCTTGCTGTCGCCTCATTCCTGTATCGGGGCAAAATTTCAAATAATTTTAACAATTTTAGCGCCATTTCACACTGCTGTGCAGCTGCGGTACGGTTTTTGGTCAGCAATGGACGTGCTAGCGGTAACCTCAGTATTCAGGTAAATTGCATATTGGATTATGTGTTTCCGTTTGGGCACTTGGCCTCAAAAAGTTTCGCCATCACTGCCCTAAAACAACCTCACTCTCTGAGCACTACTAAAACAAATTCCCTATTCACTCTTACAAACAAAATGGCAATGCCTAAACATGATTCAGAAATCAAAATTTGGTGGAAAAACTTGCCACATAAGAACTAAAATGAAAGAGAGATAAGGAATAATAAGAAATGGCATAGAAAATAATATTCTACAATAGTTTTTTTACTTATAAATGCTGAAGCAGAATATCATTACACAAACATTTGAATCTCCTGCAGGTAAAAATATGGCCAAAGTTATGACCCAGGACAAAGTACAATAGTATCTGAAGCTGTCAGCAATTTGCAGAAGACTCATAAAGTTAAGGAAGTCCGCCATATAAGTTATTTTAGCATGTCCACAAAACAATAAGAACATAATAAGCCTAATAAATTCAGTGCATTGCTCAGGGGAAGATTGTTTATCACGTAGTATAATTCAGCTGATTTTACAGTATTCCATATTACAAGTGCACATATACCCTGGCCCTACAGTGTTTAAACATGTATGTCAGGTGAGCAAAATCTTTCAAAGGTCAGAAAATTTCCAAAGAAGGATTGTGCAACTTTAGTGGAATGATATTATTATCATTTAAAAGATACCTGTAGCCAGGGGCGGTCCTAGGGAGATCGGCACTCTGGGCACCCCCATTCCCAGTTGACACCTCTGGTCACTCGCGTGGGGGGAGGCTTCTCATGAGGTAAGACTCTGTAACGGATGGAGGTAAAACTTCTGTTCCATCCTCTCCTCTACTCCTTCTCTCTCTCAAGCGGATAGGCGGGCATGCTGTGGGGCAGAGGGAGAGACATCTGGGCATCGTAGAAAATTTCTGATGCCCAGATGTCTACCCCCAGCATGATGCCGCCCTGGGCAACCACCCAGGTTGTCCATGCCTACAACCGCCACTGACTCTAGCAATTTTTTAGGCCTAAAGTAGACATCGTTTGTATTCTTCTATTTTTATACATTTTTTTATTATTTGTTTATAATTCCCAACCTCCGCAATGGATACTCTTGAGGAAAGTTTTTTTTTTCAATGTTTCCCTTTTTACTGTCTTTGATCCATATATCTGATTGTTCTTTGTATTCTAAGTGAGGTTTCTTTTTTCCCCTGCAGTAATTCACATCTCTTGACATTTTCCATAAAAGCAATGATCAAACCTTTGCGAAAGAAACAATTAGGCGTACTAGCGCTGCTATTTTTATCTTTCTATCCAGCTGCTGAGCTGTGTTTTTATTATTTCCTTGTCAAAGGTAACTGGGCACATACATCTTTGATGCTGTGCCAGTTGCTCTTGCTGTGCTGTCATCTTCGTTCTGTGGCTTTGGACCAAACAACACAGCTTGAGCAATCCAGTGTTTGGTCTGGAAAGTGACAGTTATCTGCTCGCTGTAGGTGAGAGTCGAGCTTGCTGAAAACAAAGCTACAAAAGACATGGCCTTACATCAAATGCATACAGCAAATGAATACTGCAAAGCCCTTCCCTGTGGTGCTCTCTACTTCTCCAAAGGAAAACATCCATGCAAGAACTATTATATCATAATTATCCCTATAATTGATATTTTTATAGTAACTACAAATAATAAAGATATCATATTTTGCTGGTTTTAAAGACAGATGGCCTTTCATTTATTAGCAGATTGCAAATTGAATTTTACAAGTTTTAGTTTGGGGAGAATTGTTTTTGGAAGAAAGAATCCCAAAACCTGTGCTGACAATTTTTTTTTAAAGTGCAGTCAAAGAGATATACCCTAAAATAGTATAATATGCTTTTAGTTTGTTTAAGGGTTTAGTCACACCTATCCATTTTAATGTGCATTGAGTGAAATGTTAACATATGTTAACAAGTGTACATTATATCCAGTGGGACTGTTTACATATGCAGGGGTGCCCATAAGTGGTACTTTGGTACTTAAAAGGGGCCAGAAACTAGCTATGCCTACCTGCATTATTGTTACAAAGCTCATATGTGTACTAACAACATGGAGGCACTCCGTGTCTGAGCGGCAGCAGCTAAATGTTAAATGTACACAATTTATGTCACTTGGATAACTGCATGGAGATATGTATGTATGTATGAAGTATGAAAGGTTAGGGTGTGAAATTGGAAATGTAAATTAATAATCAAAAAAAGATTGGACTTCTAAGGGTTTTGGAGATCTGCGGGATGAAAGTCAGAGTAGGCATATGTAAGGGTAAAATCTGACAAGAGAAATGTACTGTGTGACAGCTGGAATGCGACAATGAAAGGTTGACATTTGGGCTGCTGGTAGTCTCAGGGGTAAGGCACTAAGCCAGAAAATCTCAGGGTTGTACTACCAAGGTATGAGATCTGGGGGATCAAACGTGTTGTACTGTGACTGTTACATTTGACCCAAGGCCAGCTGGTAACCTGTGGATGGAGACAGGTAATCGGAGGATCAATCAGGAACAGGGAGGTCCATCTGCAGCAGAATCTACCATGCAGGAAGCAAAGGACAGTGAGGGAGACCACCTATATATGGGGTCAGTACCAAACACCATCTCCTGGTACTCATCTGAGGAGCTCACTAAAAAACGTATGTGCCCCCCTGTACATATGTTACCATGCTTTGTTCCACATGCATTAAAACTTTGAAAAATGCCAGGCCTTATTCTCCATGTAACAGAAAATTGGATGACTGACAACACTCACCATGTCAATCGAGTCTTAAACTAGACATACACCAATCATTTTTTATTTTGTTCGATTTGCGAGGGATCGTTTGCAAATTGAATGCTGCCCACCTGGAGCAATCGATCTCGCTCCCCAAAAAATTTTGGTCGAACGGGGAACCAACATGTTGGCAAATTCTTGTTCAATCACCATTACTTTGGATGGGGACCATTTATCCCTATACAAAGTATCAGCCAGGGATTGAGCATCCAAAGTGGTGCGCATAGTTTCGCCAAATTATTGTTTGCTAATTTTTACATCACTGCATTGCGGTTGTTTGTTCATGTATTGCCAGCTTTTGTTTAAACTTTTTATTTGATTCTAAATAAAACCATACGCAATACAGACTGTGAACACCCAGAAGGGTTTTTTTCATCAAGGTTGCGTAGTCTTTATTGCCTATGGTTTTAGCATGGATCAAGTTAAGTGTTTTTAAACTAAGAACCCCTTGGCTTAGTGCGGCCATTCATCAAATTTTTAGTTGTTTGTGAATTGCTTGTGCAAGTCTGAGGAGCCAGCATCTGCTTAGCTGGGAAATATCCAGGAGCAGCAGACAAGGTACTGTGACTTTATTTTCCATATACTGTAGGAAACCAAAACATATAGGCCTGGGTCACACCCAGGGCTTTTTTTCTGGGGGAACACACTGGAACGGAGTTCTGCCACCTATTTTAAGCCTGGCCCCAAAATAAGGGCACTGGCTGCAGTGCGTCGTGGGTGGTCCGCCGGGGGTCCCCCATGTGCGTTGTTTAATGGGGGGAAGTGTTGGCCATTCAGCACGGGTTACGGCCACGCCATGGGCAGATGATTTTGTGCCTCCCCTCCCTGGCAATGTGCAGTGAGGGAGGGGTGGCGCCTTCCCATTGGTTATGGGTGGTGGCCCTATGATGGGGCGTCTCCTCCCCCGTCCATGCTGGAGAGATCTTTCTCTTCAGCGTGGACTGGAGTTCTAGCCACCCTGAGGGAGGGGAGGCGGCACGCCTGCCTACGCTGGTAGGCGCACTTGCCCCCGTTCCCCCGATGGGGAGCTATTTATGGAGGGGACACCCAACATAACGGGGCGGTTTTAGGGGGCAGTCCTAAGGGTGGGTAGGGGCATGGCCAGGGGAGGGGGGATGAGCTCCACCACATTTTCTCTGAGAAAAAAAGCCCTGACCTATCCATATTTACACACCTTGTGCTATGTATATTGAGAATGTCTTAAAGGGCACTTTGAATCACATAGGCCTGTTTACATGAAAATACATGAAAAATTTAGCAGATAGGTGTGAACCTGGATTTAGGGAAAACGGTATACACTTTAAAAGCTTTGACATGCATTTCATGTAACCAGACTAGTTTGATTTGTGAATATGCTAAGCAAAGCATGCATTAAAATGATTTAGGGTGAATACACCTGTAGTGGAGTGGTGTAGGGCTGACTGCTCAATGGCTTTCTCGGCAGGGCCCCTAGGGAGTACATGACCTAGGGCACCAGGTGCTGGCTGGGTCTCTTACCGGTTGTGGCTGGGTCTCTTACCGGTTGCCGCGCTTTTCCGTCTTCTTCCTATTGGGCATCCATCTTGGATCTGCTATGGGGAAATACACGGACGCGACTTACTGTAGGGGAGACAGACACCCTGGTCCAGACAGGTGGTCAGCGGGTTCACAACACACAGTTCCGTTTGTAGAAAGTATATCTATGACACAGTTATTATATATAAGTAATAAACGAATGTCCACACAATAGTTGCTGTTCAACTGGGGCTACTTTACTGAAGGAAGGATATATTACACATGTAGCACTTTCTCTGTTCTCAGAAAGGGTCAGTTCTTTAGGGAAGTATTCAGTTGGTTCCAAACATTAGATAGTGGGTGCTGCAGCCCAATTCTTCCAGAGGTGTCTTCTTATCCACAAGAAACTGTGAGCTTCCCAGGGCTATTGCTCTGAATGGGGGTAACAGTCCACAACTACCCCAGCCCTATAGGGGAAATGATCTACTCTCATGCCGATAGAGATTCTTGCTCTCCCCCAGGCCTCTCGGGCCTGTCCCATGGGGTTCTGGCAGAGTCGCTGCTGAATCTGGCAGGCTGTATCCTTTCTCTTAGGCACCTCCTATCATTAGACTGTAACCCCTTTATGGATGGAGACACCTCCTCTGGGATGGGCTAACAGCTAGAGAGAACACAGAGATGCATTTAACCATTTCATGGACAAATCCTGTTACGCTACACACCTGAAAAATATACTGCAAGCACCTAAGGCCTGGTTAACCTTTTAGTTTTGTTGAGAGAGGCATGTTAAACATATCAAAAAAAAGGTCACATGCTATCAAATGGGCATTTTAACATGAAAATGTATGCATAATAACTGGATTTATCCATTTCAGATGCACCAACATGTTTTTTATGTGTTTTAATGTGTACAGGCCCATTGTATTTAATATACACTTTTAGAACATTTGTGTGCAGATAGGTGTGAACCAGACATGAGTTCATTAATAACGTCCTCTTTCAGGGGTTTGGATATGGGATATGTTAGGCAGCGTGAACCATCTTGAATATGATGTGTAGAAAACAGGAAAGAGTGGCTTTGATAAAAGCAAAATTGTGATGGCAGGACATGGTGAGTAAGGTTATTTGGAACTGAAGGGTGTTCCCTCTAAGCAATGTTTAGAACTTACCAGAATTAGCCAAAGGGAGGGTGCCCACAAATCCCTAATTTAAAGCATAGTGTGTCATTTCCTGATCACACAGATGAGCTATTAGAGCAAAAACATCTTAATATTTTGATGCTGCCCATGATACCACAAAAATTTTCTGAACACACAGTGCATTGTAACTTGGGCTAAGCCAATCAAAGTAGTCTGGTTTAAGAACAGTCAACAGACTAGTGTTAATTGCAAATATTCTAATCACAAATTTTTATTGCGAATATAGGCACTTTGAGAATTTACGAAAATCTTGAATATGCTATATTTTCGTAATCCCAAATATTTAAGACTTTTTTTACATCAGTACCCGGAACTGTCATGCATTGCATTGGCAATATGCGCATGTACAAGTGCCAATTTGTGCACTAAAAGAATCACAAATTCTTGAATTTACAAATTTATTGTGAATATAAGGTGAATCATTTGCGATATTTTGCGAATATGAATATTGCCTATGCTAACTTCACTACAATAGACAAGAGCTACAAAAAGTTTATTCAGCTGATAATAGACTCTTGAAAGAATTGAAAATCTAAATGTGAACCTGCTTCTCACAACCTCTTTTAGTTAAAGTGGATCTCTTTCTTCTCATAGCATTTGAGCTAAAACAAATTCTAAACTAAAACCTATAAGCAGTATAATTTCAGTACATAATCTGCTCAGTGGATAATCATCTGGAGCAGATAAAGGGCATTCTCGGTAGCCATTCAGATACCACCCCTATATGTGAATGTTAAATCTACCATATGTATCCGCTATATCCACTTTAATCCACTATATGTATTGTTTGGTCTATGCTCTTCCAACAACAATGAATATGGAGTTGGTATTTGAATATTGACAACTACATTTCTAATAATATTAATATAGGGCAATAAATCTAAGCGCATGATTTGCCGACATCTCACATATACAAAAGATTTTTAGAGAAGAGTGTCGGTAGACCACACGGACAAGGAGGTGGCCAGCCTCTGGGACTTTCATGGCAATCGAGTGTTAAATAGTGGTAGGGTCAGAAGGGTCAAATTGTGAAATGATTTGATTCATTCTATGGCAGTGGGCAAATAAATATATATCCAAGAACGAGACGATACAATTCTGAACCAATGGTCAAAAGTATAATTCATAGTGTGTATCATTAAAAATAACATAAATACATCAGATGCTTAGCATTTTTTGGCCAATAATAAGTCAAGTGTCCAATGTCGTTCTCTCGACGCGTTTCGCCCATGTAGTCGGGCTCCTCAGGAGTCTCCCCAATGGCTGTGGAGGAAGGGGAGAGATCTTAAAGATGGGGGGGGGGGCAGTCTCACACGGCCCCATGGTCTTGGTCCACAACTATCACCCAATGCTGAGAAAATTAGCATGCAGTGAGGTATACAATATACAGTTCAAAACACTGTTTAAAGTGATCACTCACATCAGTGACTCTCCAGATCTCTGGTGAAGTTAAAAACGAGACTATACACCCATAAGATCTCTCACCTTCCTCCACAGCCATTGGGGAGACTCCCTATTCAGTTGGTACAGCATTGTGGCACTGTGTGATGCTCCCTTCCGGCTCGCTATCCTTAATATTTGGGAATATGAGAATTAGGGTATGTGGATTTCTTTTAAATCGTAAGCGACATGAAACATGTGATAATTGTATTGTGTATAGGCATGGAGACACCTGTCCCCTGGTATTTAAATCATGTGAAATGGATTCATTATATGTTGATTGAACCTATTGATCCTGAAAATATTGTGGAACCTATGTTTTGATTTATAATATAACATTCCTATTCGACTTATAGGGTTTAATATCGTATATCATATGCACGAAGCACTTTTTTTTTGGACCCAACTCTATCTATTTCAATATGGACCACTACTCTCCTGAGAAGCCTGACTACATGGGCGAAACGCGTCGAGAGAACGACATTGGACACTTGACTTATTGTTGGCCAAAAAATGCTGAGCATCTGATGTATTTATGTAATTTTTAATGATACACACTATGAATTATACTTTTGATCATTGGTTCAGAATTGTATCGTCTCGTTCTTGAATATATATTTATTTGCCCACTGCCACAGAATGAATCAAATCATTTCACAATTTGACCCTTCTGACCCTACCACTATTTAACACTCGATTGCCATGAAAGTCCCAGAGACTGGCCACCTTCTTGTCGGTGTGGTCTACCGACACTCTTTTCTAAAAATACATTTCTAATAAGTTCAGCCCCAAGCTGGAAGGACACTCTGTTATTTCACATTTATTCTGCAGTAATTACTCCATTTAAGAGCTTCTTCTAAAGGACATCAGGGATCAATTAATGAATTCCCCAAGGACACTTGGTTTCATGTATGGAAAACAAATCAGCAGATGCTAATTAGAAATATGCTTCATTTTCTCCTATTCATCTGAAAATTAAGTTGTGTATAGAGTCACATTATCTGTTTTATTATCTGCCCTGTGACTGGTCTGTTAATGCAATCCCTTTTAAATAAATGCAAGGCTGGACATGAGTGCAGATGGTGTGGAGGGGACTCTTGGCTGTGTATCTGCTCTACACACCTGATACCAGCCTAATGCCTCCAAAATGACATTTTATCTCAGAAAATGAGCAATTAAACACATACAGCTCTAGGCTTCTATTTTATCTACTTTTATCTGGTTGATATTTTATGTACATAAATCATCTGAATGAGTTTGTGCATTATATCATTTGTCAAGGGTGGACGTGGTTCTGGAGTTTGAACTTTTATTCTTTAAAGATCTCCTAAAATAAATGTGTTATTGCATATATGTGACATATATGGTCATATGCTCATATATGGAAGTTCACATTTAAGCCACCATTTATAAATGTTTTCACATTAGGTTAACTCAATGGTATTATAAAAGCTGAAAAATATAAGCGATCTTTCAATATGAAGTAACAATATCTTTTACATCTATGTACCAGAATATTTAAAAAAAAATCTTAAATTGATTTTTGCAGGTTACATTGACTGAAAGCGTCATGCAAAAAATTATACAGTATGCAATATACTGTTCATGGTTATCTGGATGGCATCATACTATGGGCCCCTATACACCTTTAGATTTCTCTGTCAGATTTCCTTTAGATCTCCTTTTGTTTTACCAAAACCATGTTATATGAGGGACTTTCTAAGCCATCAAGTCTACCTGTGTTCAATCGCATAGGATATACTACATGGCTGTTGGTAGCTCTAAATGATATCTGACAGAGAGATTTAAAGGTGTATGGCCAGCATAAATTGTTGAGATTGAATGTAACGTAACTCTGATTTGCACATTAGGTTACTATATTTCCTTACAGCAATATGGTCCAAGGTTAGTATTCAGGGCAGTATCTGCATGGAGTTTGTATATTCTACCAGTGTTGGGTTTCATCTATACATCTATAACAACATCTTTCTCCAATATAAATTATCTTTAGACTATGTAAGGGAACATCTGCACATGGCTATGATGCACAAATTATTTAGATGTAAAATGACATAATTAGCTGGTGACCTCAACCCCTGTACGTTCCAGGATACTCACAATGCAACAAAACAAGGGGGATTAAACATGCCACAATGTCATCACATGTACTCCTGAAATGTGTCGTTTTATCTCTTTTAAAAATACCAATAAAAAGATAAAAAAAATAAAAATGACATGTTTAATTATATTTGTTTACTTTAGGTAAAATATGTTTTACAGCTGCGATGTTCTCTTTTATTGACTTTTTGCTTATTTTCTGTTAAGCTTAACTTTCTTAACTTTCAGTCGTATAGCGAAAAAGTTTTTTTGTTTTTGTAAGGGCTTGTTTCCACTGATGCGGAATCATGCGGATTGCTGCGGTTGTATCCACGCGGCTGCCGCCCCTCCGACCGCATCCATAGGCAAAGCATCGGCCAGGCTCCACTGGTGCGACCGAGTGCGGATGTGGATGCGGTGCGGTTCTGAACGCTCAAAACTGCGTCTTCGTGCAGATGCCGCAACCAACCGCATCCCTTAACATGGGGCATGCCCGAAGTCCACATCCTAAACAGCTTGGGGTGCGGGCAGGAGTGGCTGCAGCCGCGCGAATAGCACCGCAGCCATCCGCATAATCAGTGGAAACAAGCCCTAACTTACATATGTACACGACTTATAGTAATTTTTCCATAACTATGTCCAAAACATACAAAAGCACGAATACTAACAAAAAACCTCAACAGTCACTTCATTGTTGCACTGAATTGTATATGTTACAATTGTTGTAACAAAGGGTTAATGTATTGGAAGTGTGTTGCAGCTGTCTTTTTCATATGGGAAAATACACACATATTAAAAAGTTGATTCTGTGTTGTTCATTCATTTATTAATTTCCTACAAAATGCTTTTTTTTTTTCCTGTGTCCTTATATATTTAAATAAAAAGTACATCAGAACAGTCAAAATGTCATCTGATACCAAATGCACCTTTTATATTGTTATTCAACATATAACATTGTTCTTTCATTCTTTGTGTCATCACATGTGTTTAGCATAACTGGCATATGTTATCATCTACAAAAGGGTATTGCATATTCAGACACACTGCTGGCCGGAATTCCCTGGAGGGATGCAGTCTGGGCAGGCTTTAGGAAATCACTTTGGTTATTATCACTGGGTCATCAATCACCACAAAAAGCTGAATACTGCACGCGGCCCAAACAGAACAGAATTCCCTCCAAATGCAGTAAACCAATGTTTCATGTATGGCTATAAAATAGATGCAGACTGCGTTTTATGATAAAAAAGATGAATCATAACTGCGTAGAATATGCAGCCAGATTTCACAAAGCAGGGAATATATTGTTGATAGGTTTGCGTTATGTCAAGTGACCTTTCCCAGTGACTGTTCGGAACACAATTCATTGTGTAAATAAAATTTATGCTTTCCACCAAATAAAATTGCTGCCTTGGATCTTGTTCTTGTCTGCACCCACTGACAGGAGACACAAAGAAGGATTCCCAAACGACTGGAGCTTTTTTGTGCTTATCTTTTAATTTAAGGGAGATTAACTCTAGCTCTAATTAAACTGGATTCTGCTATAGTCCCATGAGCAAAAGTGGATTGCTTTAACTCTTCTGTCACATGTAAAAGAGAGAACAAAGAATGTGTCTTTCTTAACAGATCATTTTTAATAACAATCACTGCCATTAATTACATTGATGAAAACCACTACAGTGTCTCGGCCCATAGCAACCATGTGTATAGAAGCAGCTCTGCTTATTGCAGGTTGTAAATCTGTTATTTTAGGGGAAGGGAAGAACAGTATCTTTTCTACATTTTCAAAATGTTTCCATGAGGACACCGCAACATTTCAGAGCGCTGAGGGAACTTATTACATGTTCACAGGCACTGCATTCCTCATATTAAAGTGTCTCGTTCCAAATAAACTTCACTAATAGCAGGACTCTAGACGCAAATTAAATAAAATAGTACGTCCAATAAAAGATAAACAAATTATAATTTTTGGTTGAAAAAACAGAACTGTCTATCGTTATACTTTTTCGCATTGACAGAAAGTATGATTTGCCAGCATCACTTGAAGCAGATGTATGCTGAAAAAAATATAAATATTCAATTACATTTTTACTTACCCCTAAGGCACAATTGTGGAGAAGTGCTCCACAATCCTAAATAAATATACTTACTTGCAGTTCCCTCGATTCTGAAAGTTGCCAATTGTAGCCCTCTGTAGCTGCCAGCATGGTGGTAGTTTAAATATGGGCAACATGAGCTGACCCCCAATTTCCCCAACGCCCATCAGGAGAGAATAGATTTCGGGGAGTGCAGGCTATTCTCTCACTCACCTGCAACCTGGAAAAGCTCCACTGGAGGTGTAGAAAGGAGCTCATGGGCGGTGCTCGCCCAGAGCTAGGACCGCCCCTGATTGTGGGGGGTTAATTAACAGTACTACTAGGCCACTAGATAATGGTTTTCCATGGTCAAAACATATCCCCATAGGTTTGTATAGGCAATTGAATTACTTCTCCAGTTCACAATATTCCTTTGCTGCAGTGTGATATGGTCAGAGGGGAGAATCAATGCATTTTCTGACAGAGCATCCCTACAATGTGGGTTTTGGCTGCAAGAGCCATGGAACATATCAGGTGAGTATAGGTCCTTTTTTAATGTGTAGTGTTCAATAAGATGTATATTGTTCAGAGGTGACTAATAAGATGCACAAAAGTTCATGAAGTCAATCAAACATGTCAGCTGCTAATGTCAGTTTGTGCATCACATTTATCATTTTTAATGGTGATATATTTAATATAAAGTGCATTGTAATTGCAATGTATTGACAAACATATCAATGTCTCCATAAACTATAATGCTTCAGGATTAAAAAATCTAGTTTTAAGCATGTACTGTTTGGCACCTGGGCACACAATCACTACTTACACTATCTAGGTAATGCTAGGCATACACTTACCGACCCACGCCGATATCTTCCTCCGATATCTTTCGGGATGCTAAACGTGATGATGTCATCACGTTTAGCCTCCCATTGCATTCTGGGGCCCTTCAATCGGCTGGGCACCCTTTGTGTGCCGGCCATAAGCTGTGATGAAGACGCCGCTTCATTGCAGCTTATGGCAGCGGCTTTCATCGGCTCCCATCGGCCAGAGAAGAACGGACATGTCCGTTCTCTGGCCGGCCGAGAAGTGGGGCGACAGGGATCTGTCGCCCCATGTGGGCACATGCCGATTAGCGGCCGATTTTTAACCTGACTGACGGCGTGAGCGCGTACGCCCGTCGGTCAGATTAAAAATCGGCCGCTTATCGGCATGTGTATGGCAGCCATAACAGGCTTTATTGAGTGATCCAGAAAACAAGTCAAGGGTCACACACAATAGGTCAGTCCAAAAAGTACAGCAAAGATAGATAAGACAGGAGACATGTTCAAGGAGAATCTGAAGACAAGGCAGGTAAGAAGGTAAGATTTCAAGCAATGTAAGACATCAGTCCAGGTCACTGTTTTGGTATACAGGGTTCAACAGGAGTTCTGCATGCCCCCCCCCCCCCCCCCCCCCCCCCCCCCCCCCCCCGCAGGCATACAGCATCCTGGCAAATTAGGAAAAAGGGTAATATAGTATATATCTTCATAAACTTTTATAAAAAATTTACAGCTGTCTTTTTTTGTATGTGTCCTGAAGACTAGGCATAATATGCAATATGGAATGCTGTGATTTTGCTGAAAAAGCTGTAAAACTAAAAGCAATGTCCAGAGTTCCTGGTTAAGCAGCGGGGGCAGTTCCGTTTCCTAATTACAATTATGAGATATGTCTTAGTTGACATATTCCAAATAGCCACACCGCAGGAACTAATGTCCTCTAATGTAATCACCACCATGTTAAATTAACTGATCTCTAAAAAGCCTATAATGTGGTGATTAAGAGGGGAAAGCCTTCCCTATTGAGTGGCTAATTTACCTCAGTTCAGCTCGGATGAAAGCTAAAGATGTTCACATTAAATGACTCAGAGTCCTCACACTGGCAATGCAAATTATTGACTAGGGTCTGGATAATAATGGTAGTGCCCCAAATAACCTGGGATTATCATTGTGTGTTTGTGCCTGCTTTTCATTAAAATAAATTAACTATAATAAAAAGCTCACATCTCTGATATATCTTTCATGCAATATTTCAATGCGCATCTTGTACTGCATATCTCATCAGTGATTGCTACTGGTATGCCAGCAAGACAGTCTCTTGGGTTGATTTACTAGCACAGTTCAGATATCCCATAATATAAAGCAGCCAGTCATCAACAATCTCTTATGTTGCCAGAGCAGATTAAATTAATGGAAGACATTTAGGCTAGGGCATGTGAGTCCATAACCTGTCCTGAAACGCCAAATCCACGCGAAAGCCAGGCCTCTATGTGGCCCTCAAGGACTGGCAAACCCTGGGCTAGGGCTACACAAGAAATGATTAAATCTCAGGGTGACACATCTGTTGAAAAAGTGTTATTTAAGACAGATTTTGCATTTTTTTTACTTCTGAAGATGCTGTATTATTTTCCTCTCAGCTTTTCTGCATCCCGATGATGGGCCAGCGTTGCAATAGTGGAACCATCACATTGAAATGCATGAACAGGTTTATGTCTGAAGACATGGGGAAAACGTGATCATTTTAGGCTTTTTTGTAGTGGCCCAGGATTTAACCCTATATACTTAGACTCTCTCAAGGGAACAATGATCAATGTGCCTGCTGCCATTAAGTTTAAGCACATTTCAATAAGTAACCCCTTGTGAACTCCCGGAGTAGTTGGTTATAAATGGCATACTTGAAGCAAGTGGATCTGGAATATACTGAGATACTGTTTTAGGTGTTTGCTGTGTGTGTTATACTATGCAGCTCATTTGTGTGTTCCATTTATATAAGTTAAATTTTTCCATCATTACACAATATGCTACTGTTTATATTTTTGTTTGGTTTTATCCATTGGTCTCCTTTCTTTACATTGGTGTCTTGTGTCAACGGTTTTATCAATGTTGTGTAGAATTCTTGTAATGTTTTTAGTATATTTTTGTGATTTCTTTACACATTTAAGTGATCATGGGTGATATATTTTGTGTAGACTTCCACATCCAAGCAATTGGCATTTTTAAGAGCAAAAGCTGCTTTTAGAATACATTTAGGTTTACTTCAAAATACTCTTTGTTTGTTCCATAAGTTCTATTGAAGGGCAGCTGTTGCCATTCCAAGATACCACTATTATGAGCATAATTAGCCAGTCAAAAAATTTGCATGACATTAGCAGGATCTCCCTGCAGTATTAGGACTAAAGTATGTGATTAAATATTGCCATGGAGGGAAGTGGGCAGACAACAACAAAAAAAAAAAACCTAAAGGAAACTCTGCTGCCAAGTGTTATCTAAAGCTGGCCATACATGGGTCAACCAAGCAAAACTGATTAAAATCAGTTATAGAGCGAGATAGATCAGGTTGAAAAATTTTAGTTGGTCGTACATGTATCTGAAGATTTTTTTAAGCATTTTTTTTCTGCTTGAATCCAATTGGATTATGGAGCAAGCACACATCTTTATCCTCATCTTTATCCTCATAAATGGAAAGGGCTCATATTTAAGGAATTAGGTTTGCAAGGATTTTATTGTCATATTGTTCAATGTTGGACTGACAGTCAATATTTAAATTGCCGTCCATTGGTTTGAAAATTAATTGAGCAGAAATAGATGCATTTATGTATACCTTTACATGTGCTGAAGACTAAAGCAGGGAACACACGGCTCGATATCCGTCTGATGTTCCCTGCAGCAGTGTGATGACGTCATCACGCTGCTGTCAGATATCGGAGGAGCTGGAGAGACAGCACTGTGAGTTCCCTATTGTTTAGTGATATATTTGATGTCAGTTTACTGCCAGCTAGTTAAGAAGGCTGGTTACATGGACCAAAAATATAACAGCTGGGCTCTTGAAATGAGAGGACAGAACTAGTTGGGGTGGAACTTGAGTGTAAAGCCCCCCATACACCTTAAGATCGATCCATACAATCTCCATTGGATCAACCAACAACTGTGTAGTATAGTGGCCTCCCTGATAGAATACATAGTGATTGGAAGGTTTAGAAAGGCCTTCATATCACATGGTTTTGGTAGAACAAAATTTGATTGTACAGAAATTGTATGTAAAGATTGTAAGGTGTATGGGGGCCTTAAATGGCAGCCCAGGATAAGTTATGAACTTGGACATATAGTGAATATAAATAAGTGTACATACCCCTGTTAAAATGGCAGGTTTTTGTGATATTGAAAAATGACACCACAATTAATAATCTCAAAACTTGATCCACCTTTAATATTTAAAGGTCTGTCTCAAAGGCTTTGTTTCCATTGGGTTGGGACCTCCCAACGTAGCAGATTTACCTGCTCGGCGGAGACTCTGTCTTCATTGTGCCGAGCCGATCTGCCGATGTAAAGGCCCCCATACACGTGTCGGATTCGCACCGGATTCCGGCACGAACGATTCCGGGCGCGTGCACGCCAAACGATCGTGCCAGAATCGCATGCAGCCCACCTGGTCCGATCGATCAAGTCCGATTGTTTAGGGGCTCAGAATCGGATCCGACGGAGAACCAACATGTTGGTCTTTCTCATCCGATTCTGCCCGGATCAGGGGGAGTTGCCAGTTGTGAGGTGGACAATCGGGCACGGATCCGTCCCGGAATCCGTTGGACAAGGTGGTATGCTGCGATGGATACTCTTAATTGGCCGATTGATCACACCTGCGATTCCCGGCAGAATCGCCGGAATCGATCGGATGATGAATCGATCGGACATGGAATCCGACACGTGTATGGCTAGTTTAAGGCTGAACGTAGTCGAGTACGTTCAGCCTTTGCACCGGCGGATGTGTAAACAGACCATCCGCCGAGCAGGCAATGTCTGTGGGATACGTCGGGATATGTCATATACGTCGTATACGCTTAACAGAGGGGTCCTGATGTATAATGGAAACAAGCCCTAAACCTTTCAAGAATTCAATTAACAAACAAACAAATCTGTAAGGCTAGGGTCAGTGAATTAGTTCAAAACTGCACTATATAAAAGATGTACTGAATTTTTATTTACACTGGTGAAGCAATATATTTCTTAAACAACAATAACATAAGAGAAATGACTTAAATACAATGATGGCTTTTTTTTTACCGCTAATGTAACTGTATTGCCTGCTTGGAAAGCAATATTTCTATACAAAGGTCAAGATAGAGAACATTCAGAATGAAGCCTTCTTAATGAAATAGATTTCATCCCTAATCTGCCAATTTCCTGGAATTCTGCTTTCAAGCCGTAGAAGAGTAAACAAAAGAATAACTACACTAGGCATCGATTGAAGATTCATAGAGTGGTCTAGGTCATGTAAGACACAATAACCTTGGATAGCTTGTGTAATTTTGTGACTGGAATCAATAAATATAATAACTGCCTTCAAGTACCCATTTCTTTGTCCATTACCTTTTGTATTGCTGCCTCTGTAGTAAATAATGTAAAATAAATAAATAGATATTGTATGAAATACAACACAATGTGGCATTTCAACCATAAATAGTATAACATTTTTCTTTTTAAGGGTTTGTTTCCACATACATCGGGATCCCTTCTGCTAAGCTTATTGCTGTGTTTACACATCCGCCGATGCAGAGGCTCAACGCACTCGAACTAGGTTGAGCCTTGCATCGGCGGAACAGCTTGGCGCCGTGAAGACACAGAATCCGCTGAGCAGGTAAGTCTATGTGCTACGTCGGGATCCCCGCCAAGCACTGCGCTTAGCAGAGGAGGTCCTGACATATAATGGAAACATACCCTAAACGTGCACAAAAATAAACATTTACGGTATGTGAAATGCATCCAAAAAGCCAACACTGCCCTGCTAGGGGGCACACACACATCACGGGTATGCACCCATTTAAAATGAATGGGATGCATACAGAAGACAGGGCCATTGATTTTGCTATGTTTCGGCAAGTCGTAGTGGAGCCTTGGCCTTAAGGATCCATTTCCATCTAAGGTTCTATTTGTCAAAAATATTTTCAGCCAGCATGTTACTTTGTGCAATTTTTCTTACAACTAATGATCATGATCGATAGCCTTCTCTCATCCCTGGTGACCACACTAAGCAGCCTGATTTTCCCTGTGCAAGTGTGAACACCACCAGTCTGAGCATGCTTAAATTTCCCCACACAAATCTCAGTATTTTTTTTCCCTGCTTACTGAAGCCATGTGACTGCAAATACGTAAATTATAGTAATTTAGAAATTTTTTTTTGTTAGGCTTCTCAGTCTGTATGGTGAGAGAGAGAGGCAAATGGGTTTACAGACATCTATCTATTTTGCTGTGACTTGCCTTGTGACCAATGGCATTTTCAGAGACAGAGACAGTGAGCATGGCTATCATGACACTCAATTTTTTCATTTAGTGAGTAAATGCTCTACGGGTCTAAAGGTCACTATACATGTAATTTTTTTTTGTAGAATCTATTTGAGTTGTACCAAAAATTTAATATTCGGGCCTTTCTTACATATCTAATAAATCTGTATCCAATTGTGGAGGCCCCTGCACTAACATAGTTGTTAATAGGTCTAAAGCAGATCGTATAGAGCAGGGGCAAAGTGAGCCACATGTGGCTCTTTAGCCCCTTCAGTCCGGCTCAATGGCATAGAGACTTGTCCTTCCTAATATCTGTAATGTATTATTTTTCATTCATGTCTGCCCACCCCACTCCCAACAGCAAAACCCCGCGCCATCACCAACAACCCCTTAACATGCCTGTAAGGGGGGCTTTGTGATTACCTGTAAGGGGAGCTCTGTGGCCACTAATAAGTGGGGGCTTTCTGTTTACCATTAAGGGAGGGGCTCTATGGCTACCTACTGGGGACTTTTGGGCTATCTTTAAGGGGGGGTCTGGCTCTCTACAAGAGGGTGCTTTGTCTACCTATATGGAGGGGGCTCTGTGGCTACAAATAAGCAGCGGCTCTCTATTATTAAGGGAGGGGCACTATGGCTACCTACAGGGGGCTTTTTGGCTACCTTTAAGGGGGGGGGGGGGGGGGGGGGGTCTGGCTATCTACAAAGGGGTGCTCTGTCTACCTATATTGAGGGTGCTTTGTGGCTACAAATAACCGGGGGCTCTGGGTCAACCATCAAGGAAGGGGCTCTATGTTACCTTTAAGGGGGCTTTGTGACTAAAATAACAATATGAAACCTGACTTACCCAAACTTTCCAAGGAGATGCAAAAACATTGTTCACAGGGGTTGTCAGTCATTGTCCTCACAGTATATTGCAGTGGTTTCCAAACTGGGGGCGGGCCCTCATTCTCAAAATGTGTTTGGATAGGAAGGGGGAGGGCTCGATAATGTTCCTAAACAGAAAAAGGGGGGCCCTGCAAAGAAGGTTTGGGAACCACTGGTATATTGTAAGTACATTGTAGGGGTTGTTAGTCATTGTGGTCACAATATATTGTAATACATCTTATAAAAAATAATATTGTTTTAGAGAATGTTTTTAGGGAAAGAAGACGTAATTTTTTAATTTTGACAGCACAAACCCCCTCCGGCTCTCAACATGTATTCCAAGCGCTACACTGTTGCGATTTGGGTAAGTTTGCCTATTACTGGTATAGAGAGATTGTAAATTGTGCAGCAATCCATACCTAAAGACAAGCCAAATCTTTTTCCAAAGTCTGGAAAAAAGGAGGAAATTCTATTCCCCCTACAACATTGGCTGTTTGCTGCTTCTACTTACTTACTCAATAAAGAAACAAAGGAGTGATTTATTTTACCATCTATACCATAGGTGCTCAACCCGTGCCCTGTTTTGCGTAAATTCTTGACCTAATGCAGAGGAACTCACCTGTCCACCATTCTTCTGCTGACCCATCCATAGCTCCTGGCCAGATCTTTGTTTTTCTGTCTATTCCGGAGCTCCTGGTATCACAACTGGATAAATTAAGGCGGCACTGCCATCTAGTGGGCGAATTTGTAATTTTTCACTTAATTTAGAAAACTCCACTCTCTGACATTGTGAATTATTTACAATGCCCTTGAACAAAGTATCATCCCCATAATTGCTGGAGATGTAGGGAAGGGTTGGAGAAATATTATAAAAAGGAAATTATTGCTTTAGCGCTTGTAGCTTTTTAATGAATAAAAAGTAAAGTTGTTGGATTTTCCATTTAATTAATGCATAAACTGCACATACTAGAGTAATACTTTCTTTTTTTGTAGTGTCAGCCCTACATAACCTGGAGAGGGGTGATATGAAAAATTCTAGATCATTCTATTCATTCTATCAGATGTGTCAAAATCAAATACTCAGGGGGCCAAAAAAAAAAACTTGGACAACATTGATATTTATAAAAAAAATCTACAATTGTGGGAGTTTTTCCATCTCATCAAATATTTTGACGAACACAGAAATTCTATGGTGGACAGTGAGAAGTGGTCCCGATCCATCAACACACTGATTGCTGGGATTTATTTTTGAGTTTTGTGTTTATTTAGTTTATTTTGTTTCACACTTTATTATAGTCAGGATCACTACTAGGAGCATTGCATACTTTCCAAATGTTATTTGTTTTACTGCTGTTCTTTATCATTTTACTGCTTTCACCATGTTGGGGCAACAAGGATATAACTGACAATGACTGTAACTACACATTCTAATTTTGGTTTATTACACTGTGTGAAAAAATACATCCTTATGTAAACATGACACAAAATGGGCATAACCATACTACAGTATTCCCTAATGCTTGAAGTGTCATTTAAAAAAAGTTTTGTTATTTAAAATGGAAAAATAATGTCTTCTAGCTATTTCTGTTGTCCTTTTTTCATTATAACATGCATATACATGTCAGTATAGATTAAAAATGCTATGTGTGGCCTTTTAGTAATGCCGAGGGCCGCACTTGTTGCCCATCACTGATCTATACGAAGTGTTTCCCAACACACTGACATTTTAGGGAAGTGCAGCAATAGAAACAAGTACAAGTTAGGGCATTGGTTATTCCAGTTAGCTTTTGAACTGCCCACCCTAAGTCAGGGCACCAAGTGGCGCAAGGGTGCCTGTCAGGGGAGGAGCAGGAGGCTCGAAAGGCAGAAGGGATGGAAGGCAGAGCGGTAGAGGATAAAGGTGAATGGGCTATCTTTAAGGGGTAAAGGTGTCTAGTTGGCCATTTTGTCAAAGTTTCATCCTGCCTACCCTCCCCAATTTTATTGAAGTTGTTTCATGGCTTAGACCACTATATGAAAGTTATTGTAAATGCTTTATTTGTTTGTTTTGTTTTCTACCTTTGTTTCCAGCTGATGTGTGGGGTGATGTGCTAGTAGAAGGCTCACCGCTAGAGAAAACTTTGGGCTCTTACGTGGGTCAATGAACCATCAGTGTTTACTTGGTTAAACAATGTTTTGGATGGAGCCATTGTCAAAGGAAGTACCCATATATACTGATATAAAAAGGGCAAGGCCGGTGGCTTGTACAAGTGGTTTGGCGTGGTTCATTGTAGAAGGGCACTGTGTAAAATTCTGTAAATAATTTGCTTGTTATTTATTTTATTATTAAATCTGTAGCCATAAATGTTTTATAAACATTTTCTACCAAAATGCAAGTGTTTATATATGGGGTAGTAAGTTTGGTAAGAAGGGGGGTGGGGGCAGTATGATTTGGAATAAAGAATGTGGTGGTGAGGATCATCTCTACCCAAATCATATTGAGAGCAGAGAGAAGGAACCTTGTTTATGGCAGTAGCAGCCAGCAAAACATTTCATAGTGAGCAACATAGTTGAGTTTGAAAACTTATTGGTATTGTACATTTAAAATAAATGTGGGCGCATCATTCTGCAGCTGTGGCATTTAGGTCTTGTTTGAATGGCAATTTAGCAGAATGCAGGTATTGTAGCATTAACAATATGTTGCATTAACTACCATATTACTTATAAATATACCCGTGTTAGCAGCTCAGTGGAAACTATTGTTAATAAAAGAAGTGTTCATTGTTATTCCTACAGTAACCCAGCAGGGAGAATGTGAGGGTTGTGACTATACTGCACTGTTATGAATATCTATGGGAAGAAGGGCTGGCTATGCAGAATGAGCACAGAAATAAAGCACATATGCTCACTAACAGATTGCACATAACAATAAAGGATTTTACAGCTCAATATTCTTTTTGTATTCCCTCATTTGTAATTGTAATCATAGCTGTGATGTTACTTGTATTCTCATCTTACCACTGTGCTATTAAGCCCGCAAAATATATTACAAATTTACTCATGCCATGTCTTCTTTAATGACAATTAAAAAATGATAAAAAGCTATCTACAGCACAATATAGATGTTGTTTTTTAAAATAAAGTAATGCCGTCTTGAGTAGAGATGGGCCGAACTGTTCGCCGGAGAACAGTTCGGCCGCGAACACGGCATGTTCGCCGTTCGCCTCGCCGGCGGACAGTACGGGTGTTCGACCCGTACTGTTCGCCGGCCAGAAGAAGATGTAAATTCTTCCTCCGGCAGGATCACAACCTGTGTGATCCTGCCGGAGGAAGAATCTTTTCACTACAAGACCGGCATGAAGCCGGTCTTGTAGTGAAAAGACCGGCTCAGAACAGGAAGTGACGTCAGTGACGTCACATCCTGCGGCCGTAACCAGGAACTATGCGTTCCAGGTTGCGGTCCACGGACCGGATGTGACGTCACTGACGTCATATCCGGTTTTTCCGATTCAAATTCCCCGCCTAGAGGCGGGGAATTTGAATGTGTCCGCGAACAGGGCGGACGGCGGACTTCTTTGAAGTTCGACCCGCCCTGTTCGCGGACACCCCAGGGGAGGGTTCGCGACATCCCTAGTCTTGAGTTTTACTAAATAAATAGAGATGACTGCAGCCCTAAAATCCTAATGATGTAGCTGTTATACAGTCAGGTCCATAAATATTGGGACATCAACACAATTCTAACATTTTGGCTCTATACACCACCACAATGAATTTGGAATTAAACAATCCCAATGTGATTTAACTGCAGACTGTCAGCTTTATTTAAGGGTATTTACATCCAAATCAGGTGAACGGTGTACAAATTACAATATGTTTGCATATGTGCCTCCCACTTGTTAAGGGACCAAAAGTAAAAGAAACAAATGGCTTCTCAGCTGCTCCATTGCCAGGTGTGTGATAATTCCTTATTATCCCAATTACAATGTGCACATAAAAGGTCCAGAGTTCAATTTAAGTGTGCTTTTTGCATTTGGAATTTGTTGCTGTGAGCTCTCAAGATGAGATCCAAAGAGCTGTCACTATCAGTGAAGCAAGCCATCATTAGGCTGAAAAAACAAACCCATCAGAGAGATATAAAAAACATTAGGGGTGGCCAAAGCCTCCAGTTCGGATATGTTCTTGGGTTGTCTTGCATGAACTGCACGTTTGAGGACTCCCTTGAGTGGTACAATGATGTTGAGGTCAGGAGACTGGGATGGCTACTGCAGAACCTTCACTTTATTTTGCTGTAGCCAATGACAGGTCGACTTGGCCTCGGGTTTTGGATAATTATCATGTTGGAATGTTGGACCCTTTCTTCAAAGGCCATTGTTAACTCCAAATGTAGCGTATATGATTGTGGCCAAAGTTAATTTTTTTTTCTAATCACTTCAAACGATGTGCTAACAAGGTTTAAAGCTTGTCTCTGTGCTGTTTTGCATATTATACGAGGGATAATTTGTGTCATTTGTGTGGTAATGGCTTTTTTCTGACAACTCGACCATGCAGCTCTTCTTTCTTCAAGTTACTCATCTTCAAACAGCCACACCAAATTTTTCAGAGTCCTGTATTTCACCTGAAGTTATTTGTGGGTTTTCCCTTGCATCCCGAACATTTTTTCTGTCAGTTATGGCTGACATTTTAGTTGGTTAGCAGAACTCCTAATTTTCCACTTCTTAATTAGAGTTTAAACTCTGCTGTTTGGCATTCTCAAATAATTTGATATTTTTTATATCCCTTTCCTGTTTTATAGTGTTCAACTACCATATTTGCTGGGCATATAAGACGACCCCCAACTTTTCCAGTTCAAATATAGAGTTTGGTATATACTCGCTGTATAAGACTACCCCTCTTCCAAATCACATAAAAAAAAAAAAGAAAACCATCAGATTTAATTTCAATAAGGTAATTTTAATTCAAATGCTTATGACATGGGCAAACTGCCTGCAAGTCACAGGAAATCCACTGGCAAATGTGGCGACACATGTCCTTTTTTTGGCCAGCTCAAGGAAACCGCAGTGGACACATGGCCTTACATATGCCTACTCTTACTTTCAACCCCCAGATCTCCAACAACTTCCAATCTTTCTTTTTAGTAAATTACAGTCCCAATTTCACACCCCTAACTGTAACCTTTTATGGTTATTAATGTTTCCTGCGGTTATCACAGTGACATAAATTTAAGAATAAAAACTGAAAGAATTTTGGCAATCTAAAATTTTTACTTTTTCGAGTAAACACATTTTCTGTATTTAATGTGTTTGAGCTGCAATACCAGTTTCAGCCTCTAGTGAGCACGTTGTCTGCCCCACATCAAGGAGGGATGGGGAATAAGTGGCAGGTGCGATGTCTGACAGGCATCTCCTCCTACAAACTCCGACTTTTGAGAAGCTTGTTCTGGTTTTAAAAGTCGTCTATTTCTCGCAGATTATTTGACACTTCTTTTGCATTCCCCCTGACTTACAACCATGTCACTAAGAGAGTAGTTTAGACATAACTAACACTAAAGCTGGGCATAGACGGGACGATTTCACATTGATACCCGACCCGACCTAGCGTGCGTGATGACATCATACACGCACGCCCGCTAGTGCAGAGAATCGGTAGGCACCCTTTGTGTGCTGCCCATTACTTCAGCTGTCCCAGTCCGAACTATTGGTATCGGATCGAAATGATCCATCATGATGGCAGATTTTAGTCCAATCTTGCAAGTTGGCGCACCCGATTCCTTGCTGACCCGATCCTGATTGGATGCGGGAACGCTTAAGAGAGTAGTAGATATAAATACTGCTTTCCAGAAGCTAAGAAAGATCTGCTTACACAGTCAGGGTTCTCTTCCCAAAACAACCCTATTAGTAAACATGATTGCAAATTTCTAGCACATGAAGTTATTGCCTAATTTAAGTTTACATTTGAAATTTCAACATTAACAATTTTGACTTGACTTTGAACTTAATTTATGCAAAAACTACATGTGATAAAGGAATACTTTCATTTGCAATGAACCGCTCCGATGATACCATGGCTTGCGATTCAAATAATTACATAGTTGACAATTCATGAACATTTCAGGACTGCCTCCACATATTAATAGTTGAAAAATGTACCTAAAAACTAAAAGTGATATCTACACTCACATATATACATATGGTTTCCATGTAATGCACAACAGACAAAATCTTGTGAGAAGTTGCTCTAGTCCATTGCAAGATTGTATCTTCTCGTTAAATGTTTTCTCTTTTGAATTCCACTTTAATGTTCTCAGACAGGACATTACACAAACCAAAACAGAAAAGGTATAGAGAGTATCATTCTTCATTTCTTTACTTAATTCCAGGTGCATTTTATGCTAACTCACCTACTAGGAGACACCTACTCTTCAGACTCTGTAAACAGGCCTATTAAGTTAGTAGAAGGTCCAATCAAATGAATATTTCATGCAGTAGCATTTGGTCTAATTTACATGCACACAGAAGTAACTGCATCACTCACAATACATTTATTGTTCCTTCACCTGACAAAGTGCAAGAAAAAGCTGTTGACTTGTGGTCTAATTTGCATATTTTGAAGAACCTTGGACAATACGGGTTTTGTGAGTACTGGATCTTTCTTTCTGTGATAATTTTTTGTGTATAGTTTTTGTATTTTTTTAGGATGGTTGTGTCTGGTCACCCTTTTTATCTGGTGCATAAATGTATTTTTATATATATATATATTATCTTAAAAAAAAAGACAAAAGGAATGTTTCAGATTTTTTTCATTAGAAATAAATATTCAGTCCTCACAGGTAGCCCTACTCTTCACACATGACATACATCACAGAAATATCGCCTAATGGAAGAAATGTTAGCATATGTAAGTAGGTGGATTCTAAAATTGCATAATACTACTAGACCTTAGGAGACTCATTTATTCTCTTTTACATACTTCCAACTCTATAGAGGTTGGGTGTAGCTGAAGAAAGCTTTCCAGTATAAATTCTTGTGACTTTTATCCAGTAAATGATGCAGATAGTAGGTTTTGGACAATGTATAGAAATACATTTGTAGTAAAGTGGGTAATAACAAAACAAGTAGCTTTACGAAATATGACGGTGTGGTCCAGCACACAAAACTCAATTTTAATTATAAGATTCTTTCTTTTACAGTTGCAAGAAAAAGTATGTGAACCATTTGGGATTACGTGGAGTTTTGCATGAATTGGTCATAAAATGAGCTCTGATCTTCATCTAAGTCACACCAATAGAAAAACACAGTCTGCTTAAAATAATACTACACAAACATAATATGTTTTCATGTTTTTATTGAACATAACAAAAGGCATGCAAACCCCTAGCCTAATAACTTCTCCAAGAGCTTATTGGAGCCAGGAGTAAGCCACCCTTGAGTCCAATCAGTGTGATGATATTGGATGTGTTGCTGAAAGCGGTCCAGCCCTTTAAAAACACACACCAGTTTTGGGTTTACTGGTTTCAAGAAGCACTGTCTGATGTGAACCATGCCTCACAGAAAAAAGCTCTCAGAAGACCTATGATTGAGAATTGTTGACTTGTATAAAGCTGGAAAGGGTTACAAAAGTATCTCCAAAACCTTGATGTTCATGTGTCCATGGTAAGACAGACCGTCTACAAATGGAAAAAGTTTAGCACTGTTGCTACTCTCCCTAGGCGCGGTCTTCCTGTAAAGAGGACTGCAAGAGCACAGAATGCTTAATGAGATAAGAAAGAATCTTAGAGTGTCAGCTCTAGACTTACAAAAGCTCTGCTGAGGATAGGTGATGCAACAGGACAATGACCCAAAGCATACAAGTCATTCAACAAAAGAATGGCTTCAACAGAACAAAATACACCTAATGGAGTGGCCCAGTCAGAGTCCTGACCTCAACGCGATTAAAATGCTATGGCATGACCTTAAGAGAGCGATTGACACCAGACATCCCAAGAATATTGCTACACTGAAAGTTTTGGGAAGAGGAGTGTTTCAAAATTACTCCAGATCCTTGTGCAGGTCTGATCTGCAAAAAGAGGAACATTTGGTTGAGGTAATTGGTTGAGGGTCAACCAGTTATTAAGTCCAAAGGTTCACATACTTTTTCCACCCTGCACTGTGAATGTTTACATGTTATGCTCATCAAAAACATGAAAACATATAATATTTGTGTAGTATAATTTTAAGTAGACTGTGTTTTTCTATTGGTGTGACTAAAGGCCCCCATACACGTAGCGAGCCATGGCCGATTTGCAGCTGATGCTGATGTGCATACGCGCTTGCGGATCGTCGTGCCCACATGGGGCCACATATCCCTGACAGTCAACCAGAGAACGTACATGTCAGTAAATCTCTGCCCCATGCCCTTCATTTGAATGGGGATCGGCGTCCCCATTCAAACTAATGGCCAGTACACAATGGGTTCCCGCTGAGACTCTGAGTGATGGGATGCAGCGTGATCCATTGCTTGTCTGTCGGCACCTGCTCATGCAAAACTCCACGTAATCCCAAAGGGTTCACATACTTTTCTTGAAACTGTACATAACTCACTTGTTCTAATGTCAGACCAAAAATAATAGAATAAAATTGTATAAAATATTACATTCTATAAATATGTCAAGACGCACTGGCTCCCCTTGGTGTGAAGACGCACTGGCTCTCCTTGGTGTCAAAACGCACTGGCTCCCCTTCAATCATTCCCTGCAATAAGTGAAGATTATCCCAAGAGCATAATTGTTGTATTCTCCTAGAGGCTGAAGTTTACTATTCAAAGCCTCTTTTTTATATTTAGTGACGAGACTGTTAGCAGCCAGGAAATTGTCTGTGTGAATACTGCTTTATGCTAGACAAACATGGTTTGATGCCCATTCGATCAAGGGGCTGTTCGAGCACAGTGCAATATCATCGATATCGAGCAGCGGCACTTCTGCATCATGATCCCATGCGATACTTTGTTACTATTGTTTGTGTGAGTCTCAGAGAGGGATCACCAGTCTGAGGTTTGCAGAAGGTGGACACGAAAACCTGGCATGGATAATGATACAGAAACTGTGGTGACAACAAAAGTTATGTTCATGCAGTCCACCTGGTTGGGCAGACTGCAAGGGGATGACAGAAGGAGAGACAGGAGCAGGCTTAGCTCACATGTTAAAGTGGCCCTAACATGTTGTAGGTCACTTTGCACTATTGGCATCAGGCTGCCAATAGATAGGGCAATCACTG
>CM070033.1:92417847-92445335 GCA_036250615.1 Ptychadena robeensis
CAAAAAGAAAAAAATTAATCTATACAAGCCCGTGAAAGACGTGTTTTTCCCCGAGGTCTAGCATCCCTCCCATTGCTGTTGACGTTTGCGCCGCCGCTGCGCACGAGGTCCGCTTGTTAGAGCTGAAGGGCTTCCCGTGAAAACACTCAGCTGTGTGTGGTACCGCCAAGATCTGCCACTGCTCTGGCTGCCTCTGCTCTGATGACGGTCACTATCACAACGAGCGCGTTCAGTCCCGTGTGCCCTGTGTGCTTCTCGTCCCCCTCTCGCCGTTCTCTGTCTCGGCGTGTCATGTTCTCTGCATGTAATGAGAACTGTCCCTGTGTTCTGTGTCGCAATCTCTTCTGTCGCATACACCCCCACCCCCTCCCCCTCCCGCTTCTCTGTCTCGGAGTTCATGCATCTGAATGATGGACACGTCTCCCAGATCAACCGAAACGTGGTCATCTGTAAGGTGATTGTGGAGTAACGTGGTAGAGTGGAGACATTGCTTGGGAACTGGCCGCAGAGGAGGTAGCAAAATAAGATATTTTATACTTCAACCCATCAGGCGCCAGTACTTAAGATGGTGCCTTAGGGAATGAGGAAGTGAAGATTGTAAGTAACCTATTTTTTTGAGGCTTCTAACATGGTATTTTCCAAAGCTGTATTTAACCAGGTTCTTTTAAGCCATTGTAAATATTATGTAAAACAGACAGGATTTTGTTAATAAAAAGTTAAAGCATGACTAAAAGCCCCCATACACCTTACAATCTTACCATACAATGTCTGTACTTCAACTTTGACATGTAATATGAGGACTTTTCTAATCATTCCAATCACTATGTATCCTATAAGGGAGAGCACAATACTACATAGGTGTTGGTAGATCTAAAGTAAATTGTATGGAGTGATATAAAGGTGTATGGATATGTGTTATATTCACAGAACTTAAAATGGAATTAGCAGATAAATGAACCAATCATGGTGGTCACATGGAAAAGATTATGGGCGATACCAGTCTTTTACCTTGCCTGCTCATCACAGCTCCAACTGGGAGCAGAGAAGGAGATTTGCATATTACCATATTTGTTACTATTATTATCTGGTGCTAACATATATACAATGTATCATAACTATGAATATTCTCATAAACATTAATAAGAATAAAATGTACTGGGCATATTTTGAGCATTATTCAATATGCAGAAAATTTTACATATACATAATATTTAATAAACGAAAATGAAAAATATAAATATAAATAATATAAATATAAAATATAAATATACATTTTAATTTCCCTTTTTATTAAAATGATATATTCAGGTTATCTGCAAAAGCAAATAACAGGTACCTAGCTATGTGCAAAAACCTGGGCAGAAAGGTTTTATATTACCCCTAATCATGAAAAGGCTAATTATTCTACCAAGTAGTCAGAAAAAATGACTCCATACTTAAGAGTCATCCGCCCACCAGATAGTCATTTACTGCCATTAACAATAACGTTTTCCTGCTGAGTGTGTTGAGAGCAGGTTATGCCTAAAATGATGCTATTAATTTTAAAATCTAATGTGTTGTGTCTTGGAGGAACTGTTCTAATTAGTGTAAATTACAAGAATGTGTAGGCTATAATTGCTTTGTTTTTTCCGCCAAACAAAAAGCTTTTTTTTCTGCATCATGCAATTACAATAATCACAATTTTTTTTTTGGCAAGCAGAGCACAACCCTTCTCAACATCATGAGCAGTGCCATAGACCTCCATGTTAATGGAGAGGCTTCTGCTTCCCAGCCCTCCCAGCTTGTGTCATGAATGACACTGGCTGTATGGAGAGGGGAGGGGGGAGGGAGGAAATGGCAGGCAGTGTACCTCGTACACTGCTGCCATTGCCTGTACCACACTGTTAAAAACGGTGCGGTACAGGCAGTGCGCTAGGGAGGTTGAGCTAGCCACACATGGTACCATTCACACATGGTATCATTCAATCGAGGTTCGATTCGATTTTGTACTTCGATTTAAAAAATCTAACATCGATTGTCATTTAATCGAAGTTCTCCACATGGGGAGCACGATAATTGAACAATTTCGACTGAAATTTAATCGAAGTAATCTAAAATCGTCGATTGGATTAATGTTTTTTTTAACAGGAACTTTTTTTTCCCAGGAAGTAGTCATATGTTAATAGCGCACATCGAGATGATTAAATTGAAACAAACAAAACACTTTCAGAAATGTAGTTCGATCATTGATCAATCAACAAAAATTTTCCAACTTGTCCGATCACTTTTCAATCGACGATTTTACAAAAATCATTCAACGATCGTCGATTGTACTATGTGGGCAGTACATCGATTAACGTTCAATCGATCTTTTTTTTCATCGAAAATCGTCAATTGAACGCTAAAATTGTACCATGTGTGGCTAGCTTTAGATCACTCCTTACAATATACTTTAGATATACCAACAACTATGTAGTGTCGGGTCCTCCCTGATAGAAAACATAGTGATTGGAAGGTCCTCATATCACATGGATTTGGTAGAAGAAAAGTTGATTGTACAGAAATTGTATGGTAAGATTGTAAGGTGTATGGAGGCATTAACTGATATGGTGGACAGATTACAGAAGGTAGTAAATTCCTGTGGATATACAAGAGAAGATTATATTGTTTTAAGTGGACAGACACTACAGGTGATGGTCAGTTTCTGCAGGCATACGACAACTGGAAATGGTCAGTTACTGCATTTCATATAAATTTGAAAAGTTAATATTTTCTACTTGTTCAGTAAATCTGGATTGATGCTTACAATGAAACAGTAAAATATGAAACACCTTAGAACTTTTTCAGTTTGCTGTCCTGAAGGCAGCATAGCATACAAACTTTGTGTGACCCAGTAAAAAAAAAAGCTTGCATTTATATGTGGTTTTTCATCACTATATTACTATGAATAGAACATTTTGCTGTCCTCAGTTCATCTCTCTAAAATAAATAGATTAATTTCCTGCAGGACACTGAAGACATCATTCAGGTAACGAGTGACCAAAAAAAGGGCAAACGGTTGCAGTAATTTATGTTCATCATAAAGATGAATGCAGATGTACTGACGGCTGTCAAAGTCCTTGGCACATTGCAGGAGTAAAGAGCCCTGGACATGACGCCTGCCTGAAGAAATTAAGCTATAACTAGGCTATGAAATAGCACACAGTGATCACAGGAGCTCTTGTGCAATTTCATTTTACATTAATATACTTGAACAACAGCAAAGGAATCCTGCTTAGCTAATTTCCCCAATCCCCCTGATGCAATATATCTGTAGCACACCATGTAAGTTATGTGTAAATATAACATTTTCATGACCACAGTACTCAATGCCCCTCAATGTAGCTCACATCATGCTTCCAATCCTCTAATTATAAGACTGGTCATGGTAAACACACATAAAGCGATCAGAGTTGGTATGCAGTGATGGTAGGTTTCTAAGGAGGTGTAGATGGTATAGTAAATGAACAGAATCTTTCCTGAACTCCCTAGAATAGAACTCAGACTTGTCAAGGGAAGGCCTGCACTAGAAATGGAAGTACTGAATTGGTAGATGTTTATAGAGTATCTGCTGACCCAAGAGGAGATGGAACAAAACTAAAAACCTTAGAAAAGGTGAAACAGTTACAATATACTCATCAGCTGCTGTACTGAAGCTCTGGGCAGTTAGTTATCAATAACTCTTGACCACTTATGAAAATACATTTTTGGGTGCCTAGACCTGGAATTGTCTTAACCTCCTGGGTGTTTCCTCTGGCAGTCGGGAGCATCGGCAGTGACACCGGATTTATGTTCTGAACCTCCGGCTGGGCAGGCAATAACGGGGGAGCATGTTGTGAAAAAAAAAAATGTGCCACGTGTGCAACGCCCAGAAGGTTAAGCAGGCTATAAATGGGGTGATTTTAGGAAGGAGTAAAAATACTGTATAGTTTAAGTTAATCGCTTGGAAAGCGACTACCTTCTTACTAGATTGATCAACCAAAACAGATGGAAATTAAGCATAAAATGGAAAGATTCATGATCAGTCATGATGGAAAAATTCAGGTGATATTTAAAGTATCTGAAGGGTTTGTTCAGTTTTCTATGTGACCGTATTTTGATGCAAGCATACACACTTCTATCTTCATAACTGAAAAGGAATAGAATTTAAGGAATCTATTTTGCATTCAACACACTGTGTGGTAGTACAATTGAATAATGTTGGACTGGCAGTTGATATTTAAATCTTGATCAATTTTGAATAACTGACTAATGGACCATACCTTAAGTGTATCAAGAATCTTGGTGCCAACCCATAATAATAAAAAAAAATTACATGTAGGTTTCTAATAAGGCAAGGTAACTTTTCATAGATGGTAGAGGAGCGATCTGACACATTTGCCTCATAAGACAGAGTACTTCTTATGAGGCTAAATATACAGTATACTTATATTTATTCTTGTATATGGGAGCAGCATAAAAATCTCAATTCAATACTTAATATGACTCTCTTAACTAAACATCTTCCAGCACAATATTTCACAAGAAACTCTGCAAATGCACTTACCTGTAACATTCAGCTGGCTTTCTTGTTTTTTTCTAATTTTATTGAGCTTTTTAAAAGGCATATTAATGCAAAATAATACACAAATGACAATGTCAGAGTAAACATAAGTATACATTTGACAAAACTAAATAGGTCAAACAACATATAGAAACAAACTTAACAAAGATCAGAAAATGAACACAGGACATTATTTTACTCCACAAAGTAAGCATAGCAGGGACCCCCTAAAATGTATGTTTACCATATAGTTATCTGTTGCTCTTTGGTAGATCAAACATCACAGTGTTTTCTTTGTATGGAATTTGCAGTATTCTGTTGGCTAGTTACTGATTTCCGGGAGGAAATAACAAGCTTCTTCTAAACACCAAATAAATGGTATATTTATTAAACTTTCCATCAGAGCACACCTCATTAACTTCTAATCAGCTTAGGGGCTTTTAAAATCCCCGAACAATCTTCTGTACCAAAAATGGAGCCATGAAGGCAAGTGATTTCCATCCAACATTATACAGCTGTTGAAGCCTTCTACAGTCCTCAGGTGCAAAGCCTGGCATAGCGAGATCAGTAATTTACTGTACTTGTGTTTGGCAACCTAGTGAGTGTTTCCATGGAGATGGGTAGAGAACTCTGGAACTGTCTGACTCTCATATTTTATCATTTTCAATGAATATACACCACAGCCTTACAATTCTAGGGATTCTACTTCTCCTATGTCATACCTGTACCTGTGTGTTATCGTGTATTATGTATCTCCACTCTAATGTATTGTACAGCACTGCGTATTATGTTGGCGCTATATAAATAAATGATAATAATAATAATAATTGTATAGTTATAACATTTATGGATCCCAATTACATTTAATATGTGGCCAGATAGTAAATGTAGTAATTACTAGTAGGGTTGATCAAAGATGTTATAAATTATGTTAAACAACTTTTCTGCAATATCTGTTTTCAGCTAGTGGTCTTGAAAACATAATTTCCTAAGCAGACATGTTACTGAAAAGAGATAGGTAGAAAAAAGATGGGGCATGCAAACCAATTCATACCAAAAACAAGAAACAATGCCATCTCCTTAAAAATCATCTCTATACATGATTGGAAAAAAATGGATAGTTCAATTATTATAAATAATTGCACATTATGTTGTGAATAAAAAAATAACTCAAAAGAGCTTTTGAAAGAAGAAGAGTAAAAGTTACTTAGAGAATCATTTTACTGAGGGTAAGGCTAGCAGCTAGCCCACGGGAGATGTGCCAAGGGATCCATGCATATAATAGATGTGGATGCTTTCCAATTCTTAGAAATCAATGCCAAATAAGAATACAGGGTCTGGAGTGCAATTGTTGGCTTTACTACTATAAAAGGGTGAATAGAACTATGTGTTTATAGCATGACTCATTGGTTACAAGTAGATAGATATCAGCAAGGGGTATTCCCAGCCCTGCTTCAGAAGATGGACCCTGGGGCACTGGCCCACTAACCCCTAGAAGGAGGACTTATACTGCTTACGTCTACTTAGAGTAAGGAATGTAACTGCATTCATTTCCCTTATGTTCAAACATTGCTGGGTGTATGTGATGGCCACAAATGCATGTTGTCCTTTAAACAGGATTGGGTCACAACCAGACACTTTAAATGGAACAAATTCAGCTATTTATTGCACAGAAGGCTGTTAGATCCAACAGAAGCATCTTCTACACTCATTCAGGAGTATAATGTAAATTTGCATGCATGATAAGACACACAAGAAGATGAGATGCACCCCTCTATACAACATGTATACAGGGGCTGAGAAACATGCAGTGTCTGCTAAAAGCTTACAGCCAGTGTTTCTCTGCGTAGGCTTTTGCTTTAAACAACCCCTGTTCTCCCCCCTCCCTCCTCTTAAGTGCCATCAACTCTTAAGGTAGCCATAGGCGCCTCGATTTGTCATCTATCGATTCCTGATCCGATCATTCCAGGTGATCATGGAATCGGCAATTGATCGTTTTGGAATCAATGGAACACCACCTTAGGAATCTGATTGGTGGTCGATTTGGATATGAGCCGATCGACCAAAGAAAACCGACCTGTCGCATTAATATCCAATTCAATTGAGTGAAAAATCGACCCGTGCCTTTAGAACGTCTTAAAAGCACCTGTAAAGTGCAGGTTTATTTGGCCAAAAACTTCTTCTGTTGTGAACTTTTAAAGTTTAAAGCTAGCCATACATGTGTCGATTCCCTGAACGATCGATCAAGCATCCGATTGATTCCGGTGATGCCACAGGCGATCGGATGGGCGATCGATCGCCCAATTACGCCTGTGCCTACCACCTTAGGCCAACGATTCTGTGCCCGATCGATCGCTTCACAAATGGCAACTCCCCTTGATGTGTGCTGAATCGATCAGAAAAGACCAACAGGTTGGTTCTCTTGGCCGATCCGATTTGGGGGCCATGTTGATTGGGCGGGGTGCACGCGCCCGGTGATCGATTGGCCAGGAATCGTGTGAGAAATTGACCCGTGTATGGCTACCTTAAGAAAGACAAGAGCTGTGGTAAGTGCGGTTAGAGAATATAAAAAAAAATATAACACAACATGTTTTACCTAAAAAGCAGGTTAGTAGGTTTTCTTTCTTAACATTGCAGTTGATTTGTACTTACTCCAGAATGGCCACTAATACACGCTCAGCCAATCGAGTGGAGATCTAAAGCTTAAAGGGCCGAAACTGGCCACCAAATCGATCTAATCCATTATGGACATGTCTGTAATTCTTAGATCAGTTTAGTCTCCATCCAAAGTACAGGTATGCCTCAGTTTCATCGGGGATCCGACGGGGCTGAGACCACAGTACCTGTCTGGAGCTGCAGCCGCTCTCCGAAGATGTTGAGCAAGGGGGAGGGGTGCTAGCACCTCCCTCTCCCATTATGCAGCCTCTGCTCACGGCCTGGTCTCCCTAGCAGCTTGGGCCCTGATGGCAGCCCAAACAGTTAGGGGGACCCAACGGACATACCCTAAGTGCTAGCACACAAAGGGTGCCCAGCTGAGTGTGACCCTATTTTGTGGCATCATGCTGATCGGACAGAAAATTGGGTCACACTTGGCCGGACACCCAAAAATTGCTTCACAATCTAAACGTGTATGGGGGGCTTTACACTGTGTTCTTAGTAGGGTTTTGTAGGCAATCAGTATAAAAATGTATCCAAGTGTGAATAATGTCACAGTTGAAGCCTATAATCTGAACTGATGTATTCAGTGCTATACAAATAGCTGAATTAGGTGAAAATATTATGTGGATGAAAGAAGAAACATGAGACTTTTACAGTTGTTTACAGGGGAAACCATACTAGTATAGTAACAAGTGATTTTTTTTATTGGCTTATATATGTGTAAGCCATAAATCAACATCAATGTGTTGCGTGCCTCGTGCCACAGTCTCAGCTTTTGATATATAACACTAGGATTAAAGTTTTGAGACTCTTGAGCTGTGAGGTCAGTTTTACCATTTCTGAACCATTTTGTATAAAGGAGTCTATTTAACAAAAAAATAATATATATATATATATATATATATACTATATATACTGTGGCAAATACAACAGATGGGGCAATTGACAAATTCTAGATATCTTGAAAGATGTCCACAAAAAATAGTAATAGGAACTCTATATTTGATGTTACCATTATGAGAAGCTTTTATTAGATTATTGTACAGCTTTTGCATTTCCCCTACCAGTGTGATAGTAAATAGAATGTTAGAAGGCAAACACGAAGAACACGTTGGGCTTTAAATATAATGTAGCAGCTCTCACTGTAACCAAATATGTGTTCGAGTATTATGGTGCATTCTGCCAATTTCTATCAGTGTGAGCCAGCACCAGATGGATGTTATCACGCTGATCAAGACTTCACGAGTTTAAAATCTCCCATCCCAAGGAAATGCATAATGCCAGAGCAGTTTACAAAGCTAATCATATAACAATGCTTGGCAAAAAATCAAAAAAAGCTCTTAGTCTGTATGAAATAGTGCTGCATATTTGCAATTGGTACTTCTTCTGCGTTGCCATAGCAATATTTAATTACACCATTTAATGTCATTGTGTAGTTACAGCTGTAAATAAGATTTTGGCAAGCAGAAAAGTGTATGCATTATTGAATTTAACAATCCATCTGCAGATTTGACAGACATCCACTATTAAGTATGATAAGTAGGTGTCATTTCTAAAGTAGCTACCTTTATTCTGCATGTATACTTATTGGATGAGCATTATTACTGACAAGTAATGGGTGAAATACATTTTAGATGTAATGTTGACTAGTGATGAGCGGCATAGGCAACATTCGTATTCGCGGCATGCCGCGAATTTTTGGGAAAACATTCGGAAAATATTCGCATTCGGCAATATTCTTCTTATTGCGAATATCGGCAGTTTTATGCGAATTTTGCGAATTTTATATATTCGCGAATATATGTTTAACTTGCATTGAGGGGTGTGTGGAAAAAAAATTTGGACGCCATCTAAGTGATTTTCGCGAATTTTCTAAAGTGCCGATTTTCACAATATTCCGAATATTCGCATCACCCCAATATTGGATTTAAAAACTGTTGATGGTCGCAGGGAGTGTTGCTAAGCTCTTGTTGCAGCCTTCCCATTTGTCCACTTGCATTGAGAGGCGTGTGTAATGGAAAAAAAATACGGAATATCTGGAATTGCGAATGTTCGGCAATATATTCACCATCTTCGCGAATTTCCGAATTGCCGATATTTGCGATTAATATTCGGAATCCGAATATTCGTGATCATCACTAATGTTGACAAAGAAGAGTTTGTTTATGGCATCAAACATTCTAAGCTGGATACAATATATGTATACATTGGTATCTGTAACAGTTCAGCAAAGAGATGGCTAACTAAACCAAGGGTCTTTAAACATTATAAACAGTCAGTTCATGGTCCCTTGGGATGCCAGGGGTCCAAACTATAGTTTAAAAAAAAACACATGAACAAATTCCCATGCACACTGCACATATCTTATTTGTAATGCAAAAACATGTAAAAGAGCAATGATAATGTGGTTTCGCTACCCTGGTATATATATATATATATGCCTTCTCTGACTCTAAACCCAAAGATCTCCGACACCTTTAGAAGTCCAATATTTTTTGGGGGTTAGTAATTTACCATTTAGTAACACCCGCAAGTTTCATTGTTGCAATAAAGTTTCCCTGAGAATATTCAATGGACATAAGCTGTTTAAGCAATACAAATTGGAACAATGTATTATGGTATTATAAAAAGGTGGTTATACAGCTTTAAACCTAATTTCAATTGGAAAGAATCCTCCTGCAATACCGTCTTTTGCCACAAGTTGCAGAAGAGTGCACCCTTACCACCAATATCACAGCCGCGCCTCTCTCCAACAGCTTCAGCTTTCTGACACCTCCAAAACACTAGGGTGACTGCTTTAGGGGCTGGATTAAAAGCATATATATGTGACATGTGGGCCTTAGTTTGAGGATATATGATTTAAACCAATTTAGACCAAGGGGGCCAGTACTGGGTATTTCAGAATAGCTGTAAGGGACTGTAATAGCATATTTTGTTTAGAAGTAAAAGTTTTGGACTTACATGCCTATATGACCACTATGCCAATGAAGAGCTCTGATAAATGTGCTGAATTATTATCAGTCCTGACAACCTCCATTTAAAGATGAGCAAAAATCTACACCCAACAAGGCAGTTTTATGTACTTTCTCCTATAGAAAACTAGAGAAAATATGTTATTTCAGTGCCTCCATTAGGTTTAAATATATTTTCTCCACAATGCATACAGCTACAGAGGTTGGAGGAAGCTTCTTTTATAGCCCTTGTTAATATTAAAGTAAATTTAGTAAAGTAAACATAATATGCATTATATAAACAAAAGCACCCATTAATCATTGTTGCATACACATGTACACTCACTGGTCACTTTATTAGGCACACCTGTCCAGCTGCTTGTTGATGCAAATGACTGATCAGCCAATCACATGGTGGCAACTCAATGCATTTAGGAATGTTGACATGGTCAAGGCGAACTGCTGCAGTTCAAACTAAGCTTTATGACCACAGTGCACCCATCTTCTGATGGCTACTTCCAGCAGAATAATGCACCATGTCATAAATAGTGATGAGCGGCACAGGCAATATTCGAATTGTGATATTTCGCGAATAATTCTACTAATATTCGATTCTATATTCGCGAATATTCGCAACTGTGGTTGCAAATCCAGATTCGCAGTTATAATCGCCTCGCAATTACCTTCAATTGGTAATGAATGGTGACATGTGCTATTTATTTTCGCATTGCGAATATATATTCGCAATTCATGCGATAAGCATCCCGATGGCGAATATCGCAAATATTCACTGTCATATTCACAAAATTTGCGAATTCTCGAATAACCAATATTCGCCAAATATATTCGCAATTCGAACTCAACACTATTCATAAAGCTTGAATCATTTAGACTGGTTTCTTGAACATGACAATGAGCTCATTGTACTCAAATGGCCTCCACAGTCACCAGATCATCCAATAGAGCACCTTTGGGATGTGGTGGAACAGGAGATTCGCATCATGGATGTGCAGCCGACAAATCTGCAGCAACTGCGTGATGCTATCATGTCACTATGGACCAATGTCTCTGAGGAATGTTTCCAGTACCTTGTTGAATGTATGCCACGAAGGATGAAGGCAGTTCTGAAGGCAAAGGGGGTCCAACACGGTACTAGCAAGGTGTGCCTTATAAAGTGGCCGGTCAGTGTATATATGTGTAGTGAAGACCCTGCTCCCTCACTGTTAAAGGGAAATGGGTTCTCCTGGTAGGTTAAAAACCCGGTTTAGGCTCTTATACTCAAATTCAATCTCAAACTGTCCTTACGCATTACTACTTTTTATATTTAACCCAATATATACTGTTTGGGGGGACCACAGATGCCTGGTTCGGTTTTCCTACAGGTAAAGGACGTTCGCGGATGGTTCCCTTCTCCCTCCCGCCCCCCTTTCTTCCCCCCCCCTAAACGTTTTTCTATCCCTCTCCGCCTTTCCTTCCCCTCTTTTCCTTTCCTTTTTTCTTAGTAGTTCTCTATTGTTTTTGGCTTTTTTTTTTCCTTTCATACAAATTATTGAAAAAAAGTTGCATCTCCTTCAGTTCTGGAGACGTTCCCCTTGGGCCCACAGTATCCTGTTGTTCCCTATGTAGCGACTCACGTGTCCCCGCTTGGGGTATGCCGTCATGTGTTACTGCTTTTCTTCTTATCTTTTGGGGATTATCTGCTGTTGTAAAAGTTTGCTCCTCCTCATGGAGTGTTTTGTGCCTCAATAAAAATTACATGAAAAAAAAAATAACCCAATATATAAATTGTCTTCTGGGTTAAGAATGTTCTACTTCATTAGATTCAGAAGACTGGTGACACACTATGAATGCAGGAACATTTTCACATTAACTCATTTACCATTTTAGAATGTCTGAAATACTAAGCATAAGAAAACACACTTTTTTAATTATTATTATTTATATAAACAAAATCATTATACAAAGGGCAATCAATTGGAGGCTCAGTTTTCATCTAGACATTATAATAGTGAATCAGTCCACTCCATCATTTGTATTGATATTCTATTAAAACTTTCTTAAGGCCCCCTTACACGGGTCCGTTTCCCATCGGATTCCGGGACGATCGATTCCGGGCGCGTGCACGCGACACGATCGTCCCGGAATCGCGTGAAGCCCACCTTGTGCGTCCGATCACGTCCGATCGATCGGGGGCCCAGAATCGGATCGGACAGAGAACCAACATGTTGGTCTTTCTGATCCGATTCTGCACACATCAGGGGGAGTTGCCATTTGTGGAGTAAGCGATCGGACACGGAATCGTCCAGGAATCCGTGGGACAAGGTGGTATGTAGCGATCGGACACACTTAATTGGCCGATCGATCGGACCTCCGATTCCTGCTGAGATCGCCGGAATCGATCGGATAGGTGATCGATCGGCCATGGAATCCGACTGTGTATGGCTAGCTTTAACCCTCATCCTACCGACTGGGGTCCGATTGGGCCCCATGCAGAGGTCTTCCGGTGCTATAAAAACACAAGGAATAAAAAACAGCAGCCGTTTTATGAATTGGTGACTTCATCAACCGTAAGTTTAAATAATTTAAATTTTAAATGTTATTGTGCTGACAGCAGCGATTTTATATATTTGGAAATAATATTATTAAAATATTTGGAATGGTTGTGTACATTATTATGTGTACTTAATGTATAACCAATCATTTTTCTGCATTTGTAGGTGGTAGCAATGTCTAACTCAGTGGTGGGCAACTCAGTTGATATGGAGGGCCACAAGTGCGGCCCTCGGCATCACTAAAGGGCCGCACATAACATCGATCCAGACCCTTCCCTCATCGACATATCTCAGCACGCGGTGGACCAGATCCCTAAAGGGAGTCAAAACCTGACAGCACCCATTCCTGCCCCTGGGTGCAGAGCTCCTATGTAGACCTGGTTTCGGCGATCAACATTGACAATTTTACTGATGTAAGACCGCAAAAGTTGATTAGGCTTTGGGTCAGTGTGGGTGAGTTCCTCTGCGCTATGTATTAACAGTTAGGTTTTGGGGGCCGCCGAACAATGCCCAAAGGGCCGCGTGCGGCCCCCGGGCCTCAGGTTGGGCACCTAAGGTCTAACTCCTGGAAATACACGAGATACAGTGCTGCAGATGTCCTTAAGGCAATTTTGGAGGACACAGATGACTCCGATTTTGACAACTTTAGTGTTGAAAATGACCACATCTCTGAACAGATCATAGTGACAATGAATCCGGTCAACCAACCACAGAGGGTCAAACCACGAAAATTCCTGTATGATTAGAAGGTCCTGTACAGGCAAGTGGGACTTGTGGTGCACGTGGCCACAGACGTTGATGGAGTCACAGCAGAGGACGTGGCAGGGGATGTGGAATGGATGAAGGTGAGACCAGTCCTGGTTCTTCCAATACACATGAACATATACCAGATGCGTTAGTTGGAAAAACTAAATGAATGCAGTTATTCCTATGTCGAAGACAGAGATGAGAAAGATGTGTACTGTACCCCTACATTTTTTATTGGGTGGCAGTCAGGATCCAATATGACCTACAGCAGAAATTGGGGTATTCACACAGTGAAACTGCCCCCCAGCCAAATCCTCTAGACTAAATGAATCCTTCTATACTTTAGTCTTTTAAAGTAGTGGTCCTCAACCTGGGTTCTGTGCATCTCTCGCATGCACGCTAGATTGCTGGAGGGGTGCACTATTAGTGGTATCAGGAGGTGAAGCAAAACTTCATGGGCCCCTCCTCGAACTCTGTTGAAAAGTTAAAGTGGTAGCGCCATCTTGTGGATGTTTTACTAGAGATGGTAAAATGTCTGACTTTGTGAGTTACAAAGGCCCTGAACATGGTATCATCCCCACAGTTGCTAGTGATATAAAAAAGGGTTGTGTGCATGCAAGTTGGGAGGGATGTTATCCCAAAGTGAAAGCGTTGTGGTGTTGCCTCCAGGAAATTCTGTCTTGGAGGGGGTCTGGTTCCCCTTGGCAGGCAAAGAAAAAACATTCGGAACAAGGGTCAATATTCCACTATTAGTAACCACAGCCTAAAATGCAAGTACTCAGTGTATGATTCAGCCCACTTTTAAATGATCCATACTAGAAGGAAAACTTTGGATGGCCATACATGACGCTGTACACTAAATAAAGAATGAATATTTAAATATTACAAGGTTTTGTCAATTACCTAGTTTTAATTACCTGAAACCTACAAATGAGAACTAAACACGAATAATGGACTGTTATTATAATTTCATTCTCTGACATTAGAAGCAATCATAATATAGATGAAATTCAGGGCAAACCACAAGTCACTTGTCTTCAGAGCCTCCTGCTGGCCCACGTCCTATACTTCTCATTGCCATTGTTCTAGTTCTAGCAAGCATGTACAGTCCTGATAAATTCTGTGTTGAAGCTCTACTTGGAACCTTGTAGAGGTTCCAATATGATTATTTGCCATTTTTGTGGTTTTAAACTTTTGATAAGAATTGTAGTCTGAGATAACAATAAAATACTAACCGAAAAACACTCATTTGAAATAAATGACATTTTCATGCTTCCAGTTTTGTGACAGGAAATTTGTGACTATATAGACACATCCAGTTACAATAAGCTTTCTATTTTCAAAACCCTTTAAAGAGTAACCTGAATAAAGGAAAGCACAAAATAATCCTGGGGGTTTCAATACCCACTATATACAACTTTGTTTATCTAGTTACAATGGCACCCGTAGTGGGATATATTATGGAGAGAGTGAACAGTCCATAAAGCACACCTAAACTGTTTGCTTAGCTCTCAGCTGTCCCAATAATTTAAAGTCACTCCAAAATCCTAAAACCATATTTCTACTTGCACTGCTCTCATCTGTGAAATTCACAATGTTTTTCAAGTGTAGTTCCTAGTTCTCGAAGGGTTAATAGTTACAATAATATGTACATTCACTGGGGGGCGCTGCCTGCAACATCCTCGAGCATGACAGGTTTGGCAGAGGGTGAGTAATGGTGTGGGTTGGCATTTCTATGGGGGCTGAACCCCAAAGAATGCCCCCCCAATGGCAGCACCCAGCGTATAAGATGACCCCGGACATTTGCACACATTTTCCTGTTCAAAAGTCATCTTATATGCTGGAAAATACAGAAATACATACACCTAGAGTTTTTTTCCTGTCCTCCGTGAACCGGTTTCTTTTCTTGATCCATCAGTATTAGGAATAATAATTTTGCCTAGGGAAAGTTCTTCTGTAATGAAGAAAAAATGAAGTTCTACAGAAACACATGGAGAAGCAAACAATCAAATTGATCAGCTGATTTTATTCAACTCCAAAATTTGTTGGTCAGGATGATTTATGTCTCATTTTGGCAAAAACAGAAGCAGCCAATCAGAGAAGTACTAACCAGCCAATCATGTGATTTGCAAGAGACTTTGCCGCCCCTTATCAGTCTGATTCTAATTATGGTTGCTGCATTATAGTAAAGGGATCCGTGTATGGATCTCCGGAAATCATATTGGTTTAGCCTCTGTGTGTGTGTATGGTTTTGTTTTTTTTTTGGTAAAAATGACCAATTAACCAAGAAAACACTGAATAATGACACCATACATTTTATTTTAAAATACATTACAAAATGTTCACATTTGTTATATAATCTTTATATCGGTGCACTGTAGTCATAACAAAAATATATGAAAAAAATCCCTGCAGAATTAATGAAATATTAAATACAGCACTATCATTCTCTCAAATAACCTGTATACAGATAAGACTCTGTTTCACCTTTTAGATATTCACCCATAACCATCAAAGCATAGTTTAATACGCCACATAAGATATGGTATTTATACCTGAGCTTGTGGTCTTCAGGTTCCAAACACATTCACGGACATGTAAAGCCTTGTACAGATGCCAGATAAAAGTCATTCAAAGCAAACGATCAACAACACATTTATATATGGATATTAAAAACATCCAATAATAAGATTATTTTTTGGGAACCCCAACCTGAGCCATAAGGGCTGGCTAGGTGGTCTGGTTAGGTGCATGGATGACAGCAATGTTCACCTCCAGTGACAACGCTCAGTTTTTGCTGAAAGTTCATTTTGAATAACTTTTATCTACTGTCTGCACAGGCTTGAAGTTTGATGTATTCACAATGCTATAAAGAAAGAAGGAACATCATGGAAGGGTTTAAAAACAACAATTATGCCAATTTGAATTAACGCCAAAAATAAGTTTGTCACTTTGTGTGATGCCTGGTTATCACGTTGCAAATGTTAGAATTACATGAGAATTTAGTAAGATGCAATGGTGCTTGCGATAGTAGTCTTTTCCTTGAATACCATATGTACATGAATATAAGCCGAACTGTTTAGCACCTGAACTGTGCTTAAAAAAAAAAAAAAAAAAAAAAGTGTCAAGAAATGAAAATTACTGCATTTCGCTGGTAGACGTTTGTGAGTAAATTGCAAAGCCCCATAGCATGAGATAATCTTGAAATTTTCTGGAGACATAGAAAAGGGTTGTAGCACAAGTAAGTTTTGCAAACATTTGGCTGAAAATTTTAAGGTTGAATTCAATTTGAACTTAATTGATTGAAAACTCCATAAGCTAGAGTACTGGTAAACAAAGTACTTGGGCGACAGCAGGTCACAAAATAGTTCTAAAAAGAGCCTGCTGTCTTCACAATACATGTGTAAGGAGTGCGGTATCTGCTGGCAGGCGCTGGTACTGCATGCTCACATTCCAGGCACCTGACATTCCACATTCCAGACACCTGACATTCCAAACCTTGAAGAGCACTGCACAACACAGCATCAACTTCTGTTTTAATAAATGTCAAGTGGTTCTATGTATTTCATAGAGGTTCAATGATCATGAGTGCTCAGCAAGTCATCTATTATGTCTATGTGTTGGATCATTTTTAAAGGCCCTTTCACACTAGTTGTGTATGCATTACAGTATCGCAATACTGCCCGTTTGCATTTATGGCAATGCACAATGTCACTCGTTACCACAAACTCACTGCAGTTTGCATTTTTGCAGGAGTAGTGCATGCAAAACGTAAAGGCATACAAGCGCTGCACACTGCAAAGCGTGCAAAGGTTTTTACCAGAGAGAGACATGGTAGTTTTACCACTATTGTGTCCCTTACCAGCCAAAATGGCATTGCAGCTGCATAGGCTACAGTGTAAAGATCCCAAAATCAATATTAAATATCACCAGGTCGCTACATTTTTCCATAGCGACTCACAGAGGCCATGAAAGTAAAGAAGTGGAGGAGGGTAGTGTAGCACATGCATATATACATGTGCCATACATGTGGCAAATACAGCAAGAAGCAGGTAAGATTGTGGATCCTCTCTGATACTGCTGTATTACTTCACTAGCATCAAACTCCTGCGATTGAGCCGCATCAAAGTTGGGTGTTTTATTGATAATCAATGAAACAGTACGCATTGAAGTTTCTGCATCACTGTGTTTTGCGTTGCATTTTAAAGGCAGCTCGCTGTGTAGCCCAGTGTTAAAGTTTCTAAATGCATCCATTAAAAATGTATTTAATGCGTCCTTAACCTCCTGAGCGTTCTGCCCGAGATGCGGGCAGACATACCAGTCAGCCGGATTCCTCTGGTGATTCTCTGGATTGGCTTACATGTCGATCCTTCCGGTTACACCACAATAGCGCCATCGGTGACGCGAAAGGGGCAGGGGTAGGAGGCACCATAGACCACCAAGTTAATGGAGGGGCGACGCTTTTTCGCAGCGTGATTCCAGAGTCACAGATGATGCCGGAATCATGCTGGGCACCTCCTGAAGAGCCCTCAGGAGGTTAATGCAGTGAATGTGTTTTTGACGTGTTTGTGAATTCTGCTCTTGTTCCGGCCCCTCTATCAAATTTAAGAACCCAGTGTGGCCCACAAGTCAAAAACGTTGTCCAACTTTGAGATAGAGCAATACCTTTTTCTTTACAGTGTTCCAAAAACCCTTCTCTACACCTCCAGCAATTTAAATGATAGTATCATGTTTAATGGCTTAGCAATTATCTGACAAAGTTAACTAGTTGAAATTATCTCAAAACAAAAGCACATTGCTGTGTGTTTCTGTGCCCAAGCTGCTGAATCCAGATGTTTGTGTAAAATTAGGTAGCTCAGTTTATACTTGAGTTTATATGGAAATGGTATTCAGTCACTCTGAGTAAATTGTGTGTCATGTACTGTGCTTAGTTTTTTTTAAATGTTTTTTTCCCTCATTTGGGTAATAACTGTTGCAACCTCCATATGCTATAGCACAGGGCAGACTTGATAGACAGCTTTTTCTGTGGCTATTCTGTGTTTCTATCCAGAACATGCCATAAAGTTTTACATTATTGTATCTGTACTTTGCTTGTTGTTTGATTAAGAGTGATCTAGGTCTAAAGGCTGCCATACACAGCACGGATTCGTGCCGGATTCCGGCGCGATGGATTCCGGCGCGATGGATTCCGGGCGCGTGCACGCGGATCCATCGTGCCGGAATCCTCTGCAGCCCACCTTGCCCGTCCGACCGCATCCGATAGATCGGGGGCACAGAATCGGATCCGAGGAAGAACCAACCTGTTGGTCTTTTCGGGTCCGATTCTGCTCTGATCAGGGGGCGTTGCGGTCAGGGAGCCGATCCATCGGACACGGATCCGGCCGTGCAAGGTGGGCTGGCACGATCGGATTCCCTAATTGGCTGATCGTTCTCACCTGTGGATGCCGGCGGAATCGCCGGAATCCATCGGTGCTGAATCGATCAGCCAGGGAATCCGTGCAGTGTATGGCTAGCTTAAAAGACATCTGGGGCATCAAAAACGTGGGTTGCATTTTCAGCACATTCAATGCCATTTAAGCTAAAAAATGCTTAAAGCTCATCTATCCAATTACAACCTTTCAAGGACAAAGACCCCTCAATCTGGAGGAAAAGAAGTCTGGAGTGTATGCGTAGAACTATGTGGTCTCATAAGGGTAAAAAAATGGATATTATTCCTTTACTTACAAAAAGGGACCAAAACTGCATATGTCAACATAAAGCTGGACATACAGTGGTTAATTTTTATATTTGATTGAGTAGTTAAATTGATTGCTTATATGAATTGTCTGAAAACATTTTTTCTGAATTTGATTGATCAACAGTGATGGAAATTGAGCCGCACTGTGGATATATGTCACATTCGCTGGGTGATCATCCAGTGACTGACAACTGCTCACTGAAAATGTATCACAAGTATGGTTTCAGGATCAACCCAACCATGTGAAGACAGCCTAAATGTTTTCTATAAATAAAAGTCATTGATGAAAAAAAACCCTAGTATTTAGTAGTAGCTAAATGATCTGACATTTATTTCCATTTATGAATGCAGCTAGAAACTGATTAGTTAATGAAAGCCTTCTGCTCTTAAGGCAACAACGGAGTCTTGGGATTAAACCCCTCACAAACTTTGGTGTGTCTTATATGTTTACAGACTGTTCCACCAGGTCTGCAAAACATCTAAGTTGTATATACTCAACTTAAAGTATCAATGAACCAATTTTCCTTCATACAGGCTGGAGAAGGCCGACACAACATGATCTATACCTCAATCACTATATTCTATATTGTAGAGTAGTATACTGTAAACACCTTTGTAAGAAGTGGCTTTCTGGTAATAGGACTCCTTTAACTTCACATTGGCTGGCATGTGGGGGGACCTAAGAACACCGTACAGTACGCAGCACAGTTAGCGTTAAGGCAAGGTACACAGGTTTCACACAGAGGTAACCTGTGTACCTTGCACACTGGCCCCGCGATTGCATTTACAGTAATGGCGAGCATTACCGTAAATATCCTGCAGCATGCTTTTTTGCAGACACTTGTATGGGAGACACAAGAGCAGTGCAATGTGGTCACACAGGGTTTTGCTGGTAACTGCTGCACCGCTGCAGGTGTGAAATGGACCGAAGATTAAAATAACTACAGTTTTCCCCAAAAAAAATTGATATTATATCCAATGACATTCCGGTTTACAGACATTTTAGCACTCCTATCAGGGACTCCCATGTATATCCCTCTCATTCCAGTTATAATATTGGAGCAAATTCTTGATGCAAACAGATTGGCAGAGGCCGAGGTGCTATTTACAGTTGATTAAGTTCTTAAAACCTTAAACCTCCCTAGCATTACGCCCAAAGCCAGTACGGGTGCAGTTTTATCGCGAATCAAACTGCGCCTGTGCTGGGATTGGGCGCAACCACCGGCTCTCCGTGAGCCTGCAGCATTTTTCCAGAGCTGTAGGCACACAGAGCCTTTCCGACCCCGTGTCTTCGGCATAATCAGTGACACCGAAGGAGGTAGGGCGGCGACATAGACCTCCATGTTAATGGAGGAGTGTCGCTTTTCTCCCCACACACCGCTGACGTCTAATGGACATCTATGGTGTGTAGAGGGCTGGGGGGAGAGCCGGCAATCACGGCTGAGTACAGTGAACTCTGAAGCAATTGCCCGGGCAGCAGCTTTTCGTGCCATAAAAATGGGGGGAAAGCCCATAACGCTAGGGAGGTTAACTACAGCCTAATCAACTATAACATTTGACTAAACTTACAATATTCTCAGAATTTCACACACATTTTCTATCCATGATTGTTTAAAGTGTACTAAATGTATTCCCAAAACATGTTTCTATTTCCTTTTAGATAGAATGAGGAATGTTTATAGCCCCTGTAGGGATTTACTGCTTTCTGTGGTTCCATTAGAAAGAACTGCCCTCACTTTCCATACTGCGAGGCAAAACCTGTAAGGACAGTGGTTCTACCAGTCCTAAATTTAAGTTTTGAAAAACAGACTTCAATCCATGTTGCTGTTCAAGAGATTTTCTCACTACCCTCCCTGGTGAGACAAACATTTAATAGAAACCTCTCATACAGAGCTCCTGTATAAAACCTGACAGTTCTAATCCTTCCTCACTCTATCTATAAAAAAATAAATAAAAGGTTTTCTACAGGTACATCACTTTTGTGTCTGTAAAAGACTGCCTTTAGTCATGACTAGAGGCCCCCATACACATAGCGAGCTGGGTGTCATCACGCTGCACTCCATTGCTCAGAGTATCGGCGTGTGTCGGCCGTTAGTTTGAACGGGGACACCAGTCCTCATTCAAACTAATGGCATCGGCCAGAGATTTACGGACATCGGTCGCAAAATCATCTGCGGCTTGCTACGTGTATGGGGGCCTTAAGACTTTAGGTCACAGTTTTCTAAGAATTCACAAAAGTTTCTCCCAACTACTTACCATAGCTTATGACACATATGAACAATGACCTATGAAACGACAGTGTCACCACTTATGAAATCTAGTAACACACACACCATCAGTCTTTTACTAAAACTTTGACTTTGCTATTCACCAAAACACAATAGTAGGATAGTAGATCAGTAATGGTGCTCATGTATTACATGAAAAATACATATACAGTTGTGCTTTCTTGCAAATGTGAATAAAAATCTCTTCTCAAAAATAGAATGCTTCACTAATAAAATCAGCAAAATTAAAAGCAACCCTACCCACACGACTTCCTATATAATAAGTAATGTACAGGTTTAAAAGGATATCTTCTGGAAGCAGAGGGACAACTATTACAAAATAAGGTCTTAATATACCTTCAAAGGCTGAGATGATAACCATTGCATGGCTTAGGAGACAACCAAACATTAGAACAGTTCCTTTAGCAGTTCTGCATTTGACTGTACTCCAGAGTAGTCAATAAAATATCTTCAGTAGAAAAAATCTTCAGTAGACAAAGGCACATCCTGGCACAGACAAGTGACCATTGAATGAAAATGTCCTCCAAATAGTGGTGGCATTAATGGCTTTCATGGTAATGGTGCCTAGGGGGTTCAGCTCCCAAGGGAGGTAGTTTTCCAAGTGTGAATTGTAGCTTTTTTCTGATCATGGCGTAGGCTGCGAATGGTACTGTTAATTGCTGCCACACAAGCTTTCCAGTCATGGCCACTTTCCTTTAAATCAAACATTGGGTAGTTCATTTGTAGGAAATCTTTAAATGCAAAAAACAAAAAGAAATTGTAGTATTTGAGAATACTGGAGAAATTTTATGTAAATACTGTCACATTCAAGTTGGAAATAGCAGGTCAGTCATGTATGAGCGCAAGAAATGCTATATGTAATAAACTGTCACTGTTAAAACATAACACTCCTCAATTTTGTATGGTTGGGAGTAATCCACTAAAAAAACATTGCATCTGAAGAGTCACCCGTGGTCAAATCGACAGAATCTTTAAAAGAATCTTTTGAAGTACATAGATGCATAAACCATGGGCACCTATTTTTTTTGTGGAATACTCCCATCCATAGAAACATACCCTCACCACAGAAAGACCGACCAAACATCCAACCCTCTTGGTTATCCACAGGCCACCAAATAGCAACCAAATAGTCAGTGGTGCCAAAACTCTCCATATGTCATTAATGTACAAAGGTTGCTGGTAATTGTGTAAGACCTCTTCCAGAAACCCTACCAACCAGCAGCCAACAAAGTAAGACATATCATCGATTACTGATTACCATCTACCCGCTATCTATTTATTCGCTCCTAGAAATTGGTTCTAACCTTTCTTTAACCTTTAACCTTTTTCTTCATTGCATATTCACATTTTTTTCTGTGGAAATTGTCCCACTGAGCTGCCACTCAATTCTCATAAATTGTCCCTATACCTTTCATAAGAAATGTCAGTTCCTAAATTGAAAAATACATATACATTACCCAGCTAGCATGTTCAAGCCTACCCCATACCTCATCTAAGATGTTCTTAAATTGGAAAACTTACTTTAAGAGTTTTTATGCTCTTTCTGTGAGATTCCTCCCACATCCCAATAACAGGCTGGGAGATTAAGGCTAAGCATACACGGCTTGATTTTTTTTATAGTTTCGAGTACAATTAAGTAACGTGCTCGTTCACAGCACTCAATTGTGTTTGAATCTATTGAAAAATCAGGCTGCCCAGCCTTTCTTCGAGCGGGATTGATCAAACCGGATGTAAATCCCGATCGATCTGACAAGAAGCACAGAGACACAGATGTCTGCAAAGGAGCCCCCCCCGCACATCACACAACCTACAGCCTGTGGTCGTCCCCCCCCCCCCGCACATCACACAACCTACAGCCTGTGGTCGTCTCGCGGAATGGGAAAGGGAGCTCAGCCTAGCACAGCTGTGGCTCCAATCGATTGCATGTCAATTGCACCGGTGAGATGACTATTGTAGGCAGATTATATTGTGAGCTTCTCTGGGAGTTATTAATAGGACTATGTGCATCATTACTAACCCAACCCCCAGCAATGTCAACATCTCCCTCATCTGTGCCTCCTGCTATAGGTCCCCATCTTCAGCCACTGTTTTGACAGGCCGCTAGGACTTTTATCGCACATGTATGTATGTATGTATGTATGTATGTATGTACGTATGTCTCATCCACAATGGAAAAGACAGCTTGTTTAGTTGTGTTTGTAGAAGTTCAACAACATTAGTGGTTTTTTTACAGATTTACAACACAATATATAACAAGGTCTGTAGACATCTCTGGTCTTCTCTCACATATTTCTTAACGGACAGCCCAGCTGAAGGCATAAAAAACATACCTCTTAAAGCACCAATCCTGTTGGAATCTAAAGGTAAAACACCACGTTCCAAGTTACCATACACATTGCTTTTGACTAGCACATCCTCTGGGAAAAGATGTCTGATTAAATATCTAGCGGACAGCTCTGGACGAGGCTTTCCTTTGCCAATATATATCACCGAGAATGGTAACTGCACATTTCTCCAAGGTTCACCGAAACACTCTGAAAGCAATGGGAACAAAAAATGTTCAAAAAAAAAAAGTCAAAATAACAAAACTTTACATACCATTAATTATTGGTATTATTTATATCTAAAGAAATTTGGAAGCAAGACAAATGTGTGTAAAATATCACATTAATGCCTTTAGCTGGGAACATTTGTAGCAGTTTGCTAGTAATGATGGATCAGGAACACCACTTGTATTACCATGGCCCCATTCCCTCTGCCATGCTGTTGCCCTAAAAGTGTTATTTAATTTCCATTGCGGATAAGAAGAGCAGGATTCCATTGTTGTCCACTTTATATTCACATGTGTAACTAAACCTAGGAGTGTTCATTTAAGAGAGCAGCTGCAAGGTTATCAGTTGCTCCAGACTTCTTTATGTCTAATTCACATTTTCAAGGTTTACAAGTCTTATATAAAATAATTGAAGTCCATGAGATCTGTTATAGAGCACTCTGCCATTTTGATGTGAAGAATGACCATTGATTGTCTCAAAGCACTCCCTAAACTCCTTTCTACAAAAAAAGGACAGTGTAAACTCGGCAATACCCCTTCCGGCTACAAGAAGGTGCATGAAAAGCAATTAACGACATGGCTAAGAAACGACTTTGTTAAGCCTTATGTAATGAGTCACTAAAGACTATGTAATGAGTCATTAAAGATGTCTATGGCTTTATGTTTCTTCCAAGTCCAAAACATAACAGATTGCCATCCTGATTTATGACTTTCTCATCTAAAAGCACATAACCAAAATAACACAAGCAAACTAATGAGACATTTTCACCTACTGCCTAATTAGGAATATTACCGATAGGATCTAAAGAATTATGTTTTATTGGTGTGGCAATGCTTGGAGGTGCTGAAAACCGGTTCTGCTTCTGCTTGTTCAGTAGATTTGCTTGCAGAAAGCCAGAATTTTGTGTAATGTGCTTTTTTTCGGTGATGTCTGCTTCATGATCCTCCCCAACTGCATCATCAGAATCCAGACAAATGGAGTCTTCGGGTGCTTGAGAAACAGCTTGATTAGGGAACACGTTTACCTTCAAGGGGAAAAAATAACCATCTATGTCAGAGCTCATATACAGTTGCTACAACGTTACTCAATAAAAGGTCAAAAACACACCTAATGCAAATAAAACAAAAACAAGGATTTTCATGTGTCTCTGGTTCACACCAGATGAAGATAAAACACACCAGGTGGGTCTTCCAGACCTGTGCATAACAGCCTAGCATTACTTTCATATCTTAATAATTATAACATCATTCACATACTGGAGTTGCTCCCTAATTATTATTGACATGCAACTAAACAATAAAAAATAATCAACCTTAATGAAAAGTAAAATCATTCAACAGTTCTATCTTTTTTGATTTATTAAGTATAAGGAATGAGTAAAGGTGCCCATACACGGGCAGATTCTCCCTCGATAGATTAGGGACAGACGTGTTGACTTAGAGTGAGGATTAGCGGGCACCCTCTGTGTAATGGGATTGGCCAGAGAAATACGGACATGTCTGTTGGTGTCTAGTTTTTGCCAAAATGGATCGGCTGCTCCATGTGGGCACCCACGATCCACGGCTGATAGATTAGCATGAGCAAAATCGGCCGCGGATCGCAGTGTGTATGGGGATCTTAAAGCTGCATAGGTTTTTCTTTCAGATAAGGAAGTGAACAGAGATCTGCTCTGGGTAATCCTCTCTCAGTTGTCAATGGAACACCATCGGAACACATTTACACCTATTCCTAGTCCCTGGACAAATCAAAATGATTATAAATTAAAATAACGAGTCTCCAATAGCTAAACAACAATAAAAAAGAAGACATGGATTTAACCCCCCAACCCCCTCTTCTACTCTATTTACATTTTTTAATAAATAAATACGCTTGAATTATATAAGTAAGAAAAGTAGAATGTTGCCCAAGCTTACAGAATTCTTTTTGGTTTCTATATGTAAACAACGGATCATGGCGTTAACATTTGTGGTACAGGTTTTCCAGTCCTTCCCATATTCACTAAGATCACATTCAGGGAAAATTGATGCCAAGAACTCTGCAAAACAAAAACAACCAAAATTAAAATTTGGTATGACCAAAACCAGACATGTCAGACTCCTTACAGTTACAGGACATTATATGAATTTTTTTCATGAACTTTCCAGTATTAATGTAAATACTCGATTATAAGCGGATCTAAATATAAACTCAGTTACCGTATTTTTCGGACTATAAGACGCACCGGACCATAAGACGCACACAGTTTTAGGGCAGGAAATCCAGAAAAAAAATATTTATTAAGTTTTCACATCAATTGAGTTAATGCAATGGATTGGCAATATTCTTTTCAGCCAGCAGGGGTCACTAGCAGCAGTGACTCAGCATATGTCTTTACACTGATCACTCGGGAGGAGAAGGGAGGGGGGCAGAAGCTGCAGCGTTTGTGCTGTCACTCTCCTCGGCTCTAAACAGCTCAGCTGTGATTGTGCCCGTGTGTCAGTGGGAAGTGCCGAGTTATTGCGGTTCCCACTGACACTGAGAGAGGGAAAGATGGCAGTCCATCTCTCCCTCTCTCTCTAGCTTTTCTGACAATGGCAATTTCACAGTACAGCTGAGAGAGCCGGCAGTAGCCGGCATCTCTCAACTGACATTCCCTCCAGCTCCTCCGGCTAATCTCCGTGCCGGGGGAGTTGGCGGGCAGCCAAGATGCGACCACCAGCGGCCGAGCGGCCCCGGGGGTCGCACATTCGGACCATAAGACGCAGGCACTTTTTGCCCCCAATTTTGGGGGTGAAAAAGTGCGTCTTATGGTCCGAAAAATACGATACCTAATTTTACCAAATAATCCTGGAAAAACTCAAGTATCTCATATCTGAACAAATGAACATGATTAAGTCCGGTATCTAGGGGATGGAATGTGTCAAAGAGTTGGAGGTGACCCCCTGAGGGTAATAGGATGCACTATCCTGTACTTGTATGATGAACTGATTTTGGATAAAATAAAGCTGCTTTGAAGATTTTGCCCGGTGTGCAGAATTCCAGTGCTTTGGATGCATGAACAAATGAATAACTCTATATCTCCAGGATATTTCTGCTTGGGTCACCAAGATATTTTGTATTTAGCAATTAAAGAGAATAATTAGGGTAACAAAAATATGCAAAACTCATCATAAAATCAAAGTATTGGAAAATGGATGATTATAATACTACAGACATCTGCCTAACTTTATGAAATGTGCTATGCAGAGCAATTCCTGATGGTAGGTAGGCTCAGGGTAAATTTCCAATGCAAAAAGTGGTATCCCTAAGCCACAGTATGGGGTAGCTTGCCTGCTCCAGGTGACCCTATTGCATCATCCAACGATCCCACCTAGGGATCGCTTTTGCCTGGGCACTTCCTGGGACGCTAAGAAAGATGATGGGTAGTTGCGCACAACCTTTAGCAGTGATTACACAGCTATAG
>CM070033.1:92445435-92456564 GCA_036250615.1 Ptychadena robeensis
GGGGGGCTCAATAGGAACAATGGGACGCGTTTCGAGAAGAACTCTTTTTCAACCAACTTCCTGGGACGCCTATGCCATATGCTATGTCATAAAATACAAAGGCAACCCCAGTGTCCCTGACAGCATCAGAGACACTGAGGACATGGACCAGCTGCCAGCGCCTACACTTGTAATATCTGAAACACAAAAGGGTCCCAGGTCCCAAAGTGGGTGCAAAATTTTAATAGATCACTCGCTTTATATTTTTTGTACCCATAAGCCGCTGAAAATCCGACCGAATCGGACCACCAGAAGGGTTGCTTAACAGCTACACCAGTAATTACAATTGTGCCAAACACTATAGCATGTTTACAACATTTGTACATTGCAGCTCATACACATACCTCTTATTGCTGAAACCTTTTTTGAATCAAGTGTCAAAAGTCCTTGCACCTTGTCTCCTGTAGCACTGTTAAGTAATATGTCCTTAGGGAACATGGCACGAACCAAGTAACGGGCTGCATACTTGGGTTGTGTTTTCTGTCTAGCTTTCACCAAAAAGCTTCCAGGAACTTTGATATTTCTGCTTGGGTCACCAAGATATTCTGTATTTAAGTAATTTAAGAGAATATAATTATAAAAAAAGCATCAAAACCTATGTATGCATTACGGTAACAACACGCAGGACACTTTCTCACACTTTCCTTTTTCTTTGCCAAATCTACTACCTTTCTGTTCTCCAATCCTCTGTCGCCCACCTCCATTGCCCCCCAAACCCAACAATTTATTTCTTGGCCACTCTAGCTGGGTGTTTGACAGGTGGTTAATAATTACCCATGTAAATTAGCCCTAAACATCCCTATTAACCACTATGCAAAGATTTGCCATTCTCTTAATTATGAGATTGTCATCTGGAATGGCTTTGATTTAACATGTGTGCCTTGCCATTCGAACTTCTTGTCATCTTAAGGCATAAGAAACTACAGAATCATTCCAAATACATTGTGGTGGTGTATAGAAAACAAAATGTTAGAATTGTGTCAATGTCCCAATACTTTTGGACCTGACTGTAATCCTAAACATGTTTCTCTTTAACATCATGACTGGAACTGTATATATAACTTTACAGGAAAGCTGTAGCCATTGAGAAAATTATTGACTTCTCATTCTGAAAACACCAGCATTTATATCAATATAGTACAGAAGGTTGTGTGGCATTCTCCAGGAAAAACTAGGGACTGTGTTGGGAACACAACCAATTGCATTAGCACATACAGCAATACCTCAGTAGAGTGGTGACACCTCAAATTTACAAGTGTTATATCTGAGTAATCAAAATAATTATGTTTTCTTCAAAACAGAGTATTAATAACCGATCCTTATCATATTTTTAATGTAAGTGAATAAGAAAAGACCTTATTTATGAACAATCAGTTTCCCTGCCAGGATAGGTGCCTTATTGAAGGGATGAAACTATTAGCAGCTACATCCTCCTTTTCCAAAAAACAAGGTATATAGATAGGTATAGAAGTTTGGACATATGCTTCATGAATGTGAAAAGTTAGGATTATGAAATTGCTGAAAGTGGGCAGAGTAAAATATGCCTGGTATGTAGATCATGGACAATAAGGTGATTTAAAGGTGAGGGACCCATTATACACATCCCCTTTTACAAACTACAAGGCTGATTTCTCAGCTTGCATTAAAGTGTACTTACCATAAACAGGAACTGGCTGAACTGAAGATGAAGGCAATTCCTCACTTGTAATAGCATTTCTCTGGACAGCTACATGGGACAACCCAACAGTCACTGTATCCTTATTATTTTCTTTTGCAGATTTGGAACAGAGAGATGATGGTGACAGATAAGTAGTAATGATTGGGGGAGAAGCACAAGTACTTTCAGGTAAGCTTTCAATCTTAATGTCCCTATGGTCATTGTTTGTTACACCAATGACAGGATGCAAAGAGTGGGTTGACACAATGGTTGGTAGAGGTGGACTTAACCTCTGGGCTTGTTGAAGTTCTCGTGGAATTGTTACTGAATGAACAGGTTTAAAAGATGTGCTGCTTTGGAGCTGCCTGTTTTCCTCTTCCATCTTTGCCTTATTGTTTGTAGCGCTTATTCGAGGGTGTGAAATTTTCGATGAAAGAAAGGTTTGGTTAAAATTGTGAAATCTCAATTTCACTTGAGGTGAGGAGTAAGGACCTCTGGCGGAAAGGTTGATCGGTCTCTGGAAGGAATTCAAAAACAGATAAAATTAGAGACCTTCTAAGCACACAAGCTGAACACATAAACATGCCAAAATAAAACACTTCTCCTCAGCCAGTCATAGCTTCATGCACCTTATATTGTGATATAACAAAAAAATTTAATATTTTTGGCTCAAGGAGACAATCCCAGCTGCCAGATCCAGAAATGCATGTTTGCCGTTTCTTTGCTAAGGATGGAAATAAATGCTGCATAGGTAAATGGAACTTTGATTTGAATACAAAAAATCTGCTTTTTAATTACACACACATCTCTTTATCAAATTAGCAAATATGCACCTTGTTAATAATTATTTATGAAACATTAAAAACCCCTAAAAAAGGATTAATTTACCAGAAGTAAGAAATAGCCAAGTTAAACTTATTGCGAATAGGTCCCCTGACAACTCCAGCTGTAAATAGTATGCATTCCTGGTAGAAGTGTTATATGTGTAAAGGTAGCCATACAGGGGTCGATTTGTCACCGATTGATTCCCGATCCGATCATTCCAGGCGATCGTGGAATCGGCGATTGATTCAAAGGAACACCACCTTGGGAATCTAATTTGTGGTGGATTTGGACATGAGCCGATCTCCAAAATGGCGAGTGCATAAAATCCATCAAACGGAAAGGCTGCTGCATTGGGATCTGTGGGTCCACCAACGTACTTGGATTGCCAAACGATCAACCAAAAAAAAACCAACATGTTGGTTCAACGTCCAATCCGATTTTTAGTCGATTCTGATTTTGTTTGGTCGATCCTTCAGGGTGGGTAGAACTTGATTAATCGCCGTGAACCTGCGCAATGATCGATTGGTCAAAAATCAAGTAAATAATCGACCCATGCATAGGAGCCTTTAAACCCAGGACAGATAGATTAGAAGGTGTAGCTCAAGTTTATTTAAAGCATACATAGAGAAGTTTAATACAATTAATGCTTACTTCTATACAGTCAGAACAAAAATTTGGCACCCATGGATTTGTCAGATAATGAATCTTGTATCGCAGAAAATTGTTGCAATATTAAATGTTTTAGTGTTGTCATGTTTACTTCTTTTGGACTGTGAAAAACACAAAAAAGCAGGGGAAAAAGGAAATTGCTCACAACACATAAAAAATAGCCTGGACAAAATTTTTGGCATCCTCAATATATGATCGCATACCCTTTTAAAGTAATAACTTGTGTTAATCAATTTCTGTAACAATCAATGAGTCTTGTACAACTCTATACTGGAATTTGTGACTATTGTTCCTTTGACAACTGAACCAAGCTTCCTCCACACTGCTGAGTCCAGATCTAAAGAGTTTGGGCAGCAGCAAAGCAACTCCAAACCATCAATAAACCTACTCTGTGTTTGACTGTAGGCACCATGTCCTTTTCATTTTTGGCAAACAGTTGAATGATGTGAATTACAGAAAAGCTTTATTTTTGTCCCATGTTCCCAGAAGATATTCTCCCAGAAGCACTGTGGCTTCCATTGGTAAGATTTAGTAAACTCTTTCTTTATGTTTTTGTGTCAGCAACAGAGTACTGCTGGACCTTCTGCTAAAACGTCCCTTTTCATTCAGATGGTGACAGATGTGGTGCAAGCAGACACGGTTATGCCTACAGGTAAGCTTGAATCTGTCTAGAAATTGATTCAGCTTTTTTTATCCAACATTCCAAAAAATATTCGTCATCATCTTTGTTAAACTTTGGTCCTCACCTGGGGGTTTAAACGTATTTACTAAAAGTGGAAACAGGAAAAAAAAGACCTCTGAAGAGGAACTTCATGAATAATGAATTTTGGTTTTTAAATGCTCAGAATGTTTTTTTCTCTATGTAAAGCCCCCCATACACGTTCCGATTATTCTCACGACCAATTTTTCATCTGGTCGTGTCATCCGATTTTCACCTAAAATGTTATGGTCGGTCGGCTGGCACGAAAAATCGGAATTCGAAATTATCACCAATCGATCAGCCCAACACTATTTAGTAACAGCAGATTGACCAAAATTTACGGACAGGTCCGAAGCGGTCCCGACCGATTTTTCGAAATCGGGATCAGTCGGGTACATAATTCTGCATCCGATTAATCTCCCGATCGATTAATCTCCTGACCACGTTGGTCGGTCGGGCAAAATTTGGGGGAACGTGTATGGGGCGCTTTAGCTAATTGCAAATGGGAATTATTGTCAGAACTTGTTAATTGCTACTGGTGAGTTGAATTATACATTAAAGATGTATTACTTTAACTTTTTAACTTTTACTATTTTTGATGTTTTGTGTGGAATGATTCAGATTTGTGTTTATTTGGCCATGACTGTATACTTTATTTTAATAAAAAACAATGTCCAGGTTCATTTTATTCTAACCCAGGGGTTCGGAACCTATGGCTGGTAAAACAGATGTGGCTCCTTTGATGGCTGCATCTGGCTCGCTGCCAAATCTTTAACCTCCCTAGTGTTCATGCTGAGCCCAGCTCATAAGTGGTTTTCTTGAAAAACAAACTCCAGACGAGCTGGGCTCACATGAAACCTGCGGCCGCAGCATTTTCGGGGTTGTGCGACCCTCCTGATCGCATCACAGTAACACAGAAGGGGCAGGGGGGGAGGCTACACCAAAGGCCTCCATGTTAATGGAGGTTGTGTTGGCTTACCAGGGTAAATGAACAGGCGTGGGGGGAGGGCAATATTCTCCCTACTTATGTCCCACACACATCAGCACAAGCGGGGTGAGACATTAGCAGGGAGAGTAACTCAGAGTTAATCAGCTGTGAACTAAATCAGGTATGTGACGTCAGTGACGTCACTTCCTATATTTCATGGCTTTCTCCACAAAAGGTTCCCAACCCCTGCTCTAACCCAACTGGGGAGGTACATATTAAAAGGTAGAACCTCTGGAATTAAATATATTGAGAGGGACATGAGGAAAGGCTGCCCCCCCTTAAAATTTTGTATGAACCAGATTTTAAAACTTTCTTTCTACACAAAAGAGGAGATTTATTCACTAAATACCTGTTTTGAAGGATGATGTCTCCAAGCCCTGTGTCAAAGGGGGGAGATCTCTTTTCTATAGTAATTTTACCTCAAATGGTAAATTACCTTATCGTAAACGCTCATTGGTATTTAGTTCTTTCTTAACTAGCTAAAATGTTCCCTTTGGATTCATCGCTTTCATTCTAGGGTTGTGGCTCATAGAGTGGACCTGTCATAAGGTTGGGCATTTTTGGATCATGGATGCCATGGTCTATACAATTTATTCATTCAGTGGCTAATATTTGTGTGTCCCAATCTCTTCACATAGCATTACTGCATGAACCAGTTGGAGTCCCCAGATGCTCTCAAACTCTCATATTTTACATTTTTTCTGGTGGCTAAAATGGCTCTAGCCAGGTTTTGTTATCTCTCCTTTCTTTCCTTTTGGGCTGATGCAAGTTGTTGACCTCACTGTATGATAGTGGATTGTATATATACACTGAGCAAAAATATAAACGCAATACTTTTGGTTTTGCTCCCATTTTGCATGAGCTGAACCCAAAGATCTGAAACATTTTCTACATACACAAAAGACCCATTACACTTAAATATTGTTCACAAAGCTGTCCAAATCTATGTTAGTGAGCACACTTGAGATAATCCATCCCACCTCAAAAGGTGTGGCATATGAAGGTGCTGATTAGGCAGCATGAATATTGCACAGGTGTGCCTTAGACTGCCCACAAAAAACACTCTGAGGTGTGCAGTTTGATCACACAGCGCAATGCCACAGATCTCACAACCTTTAAAAGGAGCGTGCAATTGGCATGCTGACTACAGGAAAGTCTACCAAAGTTGTTGCCCATGAAATGAATGTTCAATTTTCGCTACCATAAATTTGTCCTTTGTAAACATAATCCCCAAATTGAGAAAATGAATTATACCAATAATGTTTACTCATAAAAGAAACAAGTCTAATATTTGTTTTTTTATCAATTCATGCAACACCCACATCTGTTTCCAAAATCAATGCAGTAAATTGACTTACAGGTTTTAAGTGAGATTTCATCTTGGCATGGTGCAGCTCTGAGACTTTCCTCTGAAGAAGATCCATCTTCTTGTCCAGTTTCTGCACTATGTCATACATTGCCTAGAAGGGTGCAATGTTGCTAATAGTTAATGTCCTTTTTCAGTTAAAAATCTTAAAAATCTTAGCTCAATCTTGGCTCACACTAACAAAGTAACTTATCTTCAGCTATGTTTTCTGTTATACGAAATGCAGCACGCAAAGTAATGGATTAATGTATTAAACATTCTTAAACCATAGGACTTTCCTTTAATACTAGGTTTACAGCTACTCTTCTTGGAAGGCTTTGTGCAAAGTTATGGAGTGTGTTTATAGTTTTTTTTTTTTACTATTCTTCCACAAAAGCATTTGTGAGGTGAGGCTATGACATGGTAAGAAGAACTGACCAATAGTCTTCACTCCTATTCATCCTACAGACTGGCAGGTAATTTTCTGGTCATTTAGACCAAGGTTGTATTACTCTTTTGTTCCTTGTAATTTTTGTTACATTTGTACCTTTTATTGTAAAGGAGTAAAAACAAAATTTAAATCTGCAAAAAATACACTTTTGCAATTTGAATTAAACTTAAAATATTTTCCTGTACAAGTTATGCCTGGCATACACATGCCGATAGGCGGCCGATTTTTCACCTGACCGACGGGCGTATGCGCTTGCGCCGTCGGTCAGCGGAAAAATCAGCCGCTTATCGGCCTGTGCCCACAGAGATCTGACGCCCCACAGCTCGGCCGGCCAGAGAACGGACATGTCGGATGTTCTCTGGCCGATGCCATTAACTTCAATGAAGACCGGCGTCTTCATTGATGCTAATGGCCGGCACACAAAGGGTGCCCGGCCGACTAAAGCAGCCCCATAATGCACCAGGATGCAAACGTGATGACGTCATCACATTTGCATTCCACAGCTCATCGGAGCTTGTCTGTCGGCACCCATCTGTGGGTGTATGGCAGGCATTAATCTATATTAAATTGTACAATAATTGGCTTCTGTACCTGGCAGTAGTAGAGTACATCTGTGAGTGATGGCTGTTGATCTTCGGAATAAGATATATCTGACTTCACACTTGCCTGTTGCCGAAACAGAATGGTTAGCAAAGTGAAATCTTTTAAGTTTAAATAAACACTTGACCTTTTAATCTGTAGTAATCTGCCAGCAGAACCTTGAATCAGATTTGAACAGGTCACTATAAGTATGTGTTGTAGCACATACTACTTACACAGTCATATTCTGCATCATGGCCAAACTCAACACTGTTATCTCCTTCATATTCTTGATCTTGGATTTCCACCTAAAAGAATGGGTATATTAAAAAATTCTTAGTTAAGTTTAAGTATTGTCAATTCATTATTTGACTATAAGACAGACATCGGATACCAGAACTGGCTAGTTACAACTGTAAGAGAACATTTACAGCTTTATTTATTCTATATCATTCATACTGAATGATGCCTAGGGGCATCTGAATTTTGCCATGGGGACACATACCCCATGGATGAGAGGAGAATGAGAGCAAACATGGCAGGTAAGCTTACTGAAGTGTGATTGGAAAAAAAAGTCACACACTCTAATATTTTGTTGGACATGCATCCGTTGGTGGCATTGTTTGGATAAGCTTCTGCAAGGTCAGAAGATTTATTTCCATCCAGTGTTGCATTAATTAGTCACCAAGATCTTGCATTGATGATGGTAGAGTCTGATCGCTGTGCAAAGCCTTCTTCAGCACATCCCAAAGATAAATCCTGGCATTGTCATCTTGGAATCTGCCCATCAGGAAAAATAAAATCCATTGATTTTACCTGGACATTCAGTATATTCAGGTAGTCAGCTGACCTCATTCTTGGAGCACATACTGTTGCTGAATCTAGACCCGGCCAACTGCAGCAACCCCAGATTTATTCTATAGGAGGCTCATATCCATTTGTTTTTGTTTTTTGTCCAGGTAGTGTATATAAGTAAATAAAAAAGATTTATTTTTAATGTCCCTGGTGGTATGATTATTTATGTCTTTTTTGCCCGGTCTACCTCCCACTGCCTTTACCCAGAATCAATGATGCAGGCACTAAGGGTACCTGTACTGGGCACCAATCACAGGTTTTTGGTCTGACCCCAAAATTAAGAACCCATTTAAACCAATTAGTCAAAAAGTTTGCCCATCACTGATTTAGACACTATCTCATCTGCAAAAGCTGCATGATGAGGGCAGTCAGGAAATTGTAATGATATCTATGGTCATACAAACATTTTCAGTAATGAAAAACCATCAAGATACATACTGTGTTGTCAGACATCATGGAGGCAACTCTTCTGCGTTTGTGTGGAAAGCTGTATTGCAGCTTCTCAGTAGTATTGACATCACTCTGCATGGTTTAGTGGTTGAGAGCAGATTTCAATCCAAAAATAGTTAGTGATCAGGCATTTTCATTCTCTAAAATAAAAGAAAGGCAGTTAGTCTTTTTCTGCCGCTGCAGTTTACATTGTACTTCAGTTTCTAAACTCTTGCATTAAATGTGGCATAAGAAAAAAGATAATGCTTGGCGTGGGCCTAACCAAAGCCTGTTAATTCATATAAGCCACCAACAACAAATGAATAAATGACAGACATTTATTGCCTGCTTAATTAAGTCATTGGTAATGCTCTGTTTCTTCATAGGACATTGCTTTATAACACACCCTATGTTTATAGCTATACATTGGATGTAGTCTAAAGGCACTTGTACATAATTTTCCTGGTTCCCAATAGTGTTTATGATCTAAACAAGCAATTTGCGTGGTTCAGCTTACCTTAAATACGGCTGTTTGCAAACATTGCTGTATTAACTGAGCTCCAGACAATGTTCGAAAAATCAGGTCTGAGTAAAGCTGCCCAATCAAAAATATGTATAAAAAACCTTCATCAGTCCTAAAAACGGACTCATTTAGGGCTCTTTCACACTTTCATTACAAGGCTATAGAGAAGATACCTCCATGTACACAGCTGGACACTGAAGGAGGAGAGCATCATTTTAGTATTGTATAATAGTATGCTTCGAGAGATGGTTTTCCCTTTAAGCTTTGTAATGTTACAATTAAACATATCATGGATACTATTTAACAGATCATTAGTAAATGTAAATTTAAAAAGGTCAAAGAAAAACAGTGTTTCCCAGAGAATCTCCCAAAAAGGACATGGGGACTCACAGCAACACTATCAAATCTGTAATCAATTTAATCAAAAGCATCTGTAAAGTTACAGGAACAGGTTGCCACTACAGTACAGAACACAACATCAACATACATACATATCCCTGCATAAACAGTAAGGTAACAAGGTGTTGCCCACCCAGTCATGCTTTGCGGGGATCTGCTCCTTTAGGGGCTTTCTGTGCATAGCAGTCATTTCCACATAAATTAAATGGGCAACAATGATCATAATATATCACAACATGCATTGTGATGCATGCAACGGCCACACACACTTGTGTCAACAAGGTCATACATGACAATGAACATTTATTTCAATCTATATACTTATTTGTTGTTAAAGATCATTTTCAATATGGAGGCATTTAACTTATCTAAAGCCGGGCACACACGTTTAAAATTTTTGCCGATCTCCCAGCAGATCGACTGTGCGTGATGTCATCATCATATGCAGCCTTATTATCATATATCCTTCGTGTGCCGGTCATTACATTGGATGGGGACGCCGGTCCCCATCCGAAGGAATGGGATCGATCGAAGAATTTAGGTTCTGAACATCTGAATTTAGGTTTTACGCATTAGATTTGCGGCTAATTTCGCGCATCATGAGTGCGCAAATCTAAACATGTATGGCCACCTTTAGGTATATTATGCTTATTTTAGGATACAAAAAGGTTTGGATTTTCGATACACAGGATAAACCTAGTTTATAATAAAGATAAGGTAAAGGGACTTTTTTAAATTTATTTTGTACATGGATTACTTTTAACAATGGGTATATATGAGGCATCTATTAGAACATTTATACTATTCTATGCCAGATGATTATGTAACCATTATATATATTTAATTAATTTCACTACAAATACTCATTGTTACTTATATCATGTTTATTCTATCTATTATAAATTTACCTCATTTATTTTAATTACTGAATTAATCTAATTTTAAGGTGAATTTTGAAGACACACCTTGCAAACAAGAAAAGTGACAAGTAACATTTAATAAAATATTGATAGAGGTACACTGAATCATTTTTTTTTTTATCTACTGTATTTTTCAGACTATAAGACGCACCGGACCCTAAGACGCACCGGACCATAAGACGCACCCAGTTTTTAGGGCAGGAAGACCAGAAAAAAAAGATTTAATAAGTTTTCACATCAATTGGGTTAATGTAGTGAATTCAATAAATGCAATATTCAATTCAGCCAGCAGGTGTCAATAGCAGCAGTACACTCTCAGCCCTTCAATCATGCTTTGGGGCTGTTTTGCTTCTGCAGGTACAGGGAAGCTTCAGCGTGTGCAGCTGTTATAACTGGAAAAGGATGTTGTGCTAAGTACTAAGAATGAATGTCACTTGGGGGCTGAACAAAACTGATAATGATGTGAGCACAGAAAAGACATTTGTGGTTATTTCATTATTAATTTTATGTTATATTTGTCTGACTTACAAGTGCCTCTTTCATTTCATTGTAAACAAGATGACTGAAATGATCAAAATCAATGCCAAAATGGCCAAAACACTCAATTTCAGTGGGGATTGAATAATTTAGAACACAACTGTAATACTCCTGTGTGTGATTACTAGTACAGTGTGGCGGGGGGATGCTGTACAGGAGAGGAGTGTGGACAAGACATGGACTTCTGATCACAGATAATCCTCCTGTGTGTGG
>CM070033.1:92456950-92511144 GCA_036250615.1 Ptychadena robeensis
GGGGATGCTGTACAGGAGAGGAGTGTGGACATGACATGCAATATAGATGAGAGAACCTGAAGTAAACTTTTGCTGACTATTTCACTAGCAGCCATGACTGTACTGTACTGCTCCCTCCTGCACCATGGGCAGAGCCTGTCACACACCAGCCCTGTGTATGGGGATTTGTTATGGAGTGTGAGAACTGTCTATACTGCCATAGTACATCAGCCCTGGCAGTTCAGGAATATATAGAGTGCTGTGTGGAGACACCTACACTGGGCACTGACGTTTATTGTGCCAACCCCACATCACCCTCCTTGCCTTCCAATGTACCATAACACACGAGGGGAGGAGCTCGCTGCACTGCGCCCCGCCCACTAACAATATCACACATATGTATATAAGTCATAACCAGCCGGTGAGGAAGCATCGGCGCTCGGTTCACGTACCTGGTTTATCAGATGATCAGTAGGGAAGCTCGGCGACGCACTCCTGCCGCCCGCTCATTGGACGAGCACTTCTCCAACAAACACCGGGGGGAAGGGATTGCATTTTCTCATTGGATAAACAAGTAAAACAGACGTCATCACGTAAAGCCGTGTTCGCACATAGGACGTGCGAGAATCTGACAGAGGAAAGCATACAACGCCCTCAGCGTCTTCCGTCGTAGGATCAGCAGTGTAATGGCGCCACCATGTGTTCATTTATCAGTACAACATGCCCATGTATTACAAAGGTGTACAATAAGGACTACTTTTTATCATATTATTTTAGTAGTGTCTGGGCAATGAAAATGTTTTAATGCAAACTTTTTTTTTTTTGCTTTTTTATTTGGGAGATATTAGCGTTTAAATTAAAATTACAATATTTCCCCCTTGCAAAATCATCCTAAGAGCCAATTTCTAAAATGTGACATCACATGCCCCCCTTCTGCCACCTGGAAAATCTGGCTGGTGTAAACCTGACACAGCTGGGGTTTTCTATTTAAGCATATTAGGGTGAATTTTGGTAATTAGCTATTTGGGATTTTTAACATTGGTCATTGGTTTTAACATTGTTTTGCTGATGTTGCCAATTTGTCATTGGGCACATTTGTCTAAATGTACTATAGGCTACCCATGGTCACCTACATTATGTACAATAATTTGCTGTTTGGATCAGAGCACTGCAAACTGTTATTTGTACATAAAGTGAAACTCCAGAAATTTTTACATTCAGGTTAGAAAAGCATGGGATAAAGATACTACCACTTCATGCGTTTTTTTTTTGTTTTTTTTTGCTGAATCTCTGATGCACAGATGTCCCACCATTTTCCTAGCTTTAAAACCACAAGAGATATTTTTACTACTGTTAAACTATTAATTGTGTGGGTGGTGCTAAGACAAATTGGGTGGGAGATCAAAAGGGGTTAGGCCAATGTCCCTAGTAAAACAAAAGAAGGAAACACGTATGATTTAGCAATGGTAGATCAGGTGAGGTAGCTAACCTCAGGGGACTTTCTAGTGGCTATAACTGGAGACAGGACACTGGGATGTCAGTAAAACACTTAGATGTTATACAATATACAATTTCCAAATCAAGATCATGTAGAGATAATAACTAGGAAGAAAAAAAATCCAACTCAAATAGTAGACCTATCCAAAATTTATAGGCTACTTGCTGTTTTCCCTTTTCGAATTTAAGATCTTGTAGAGAGTTTACAACACAAGTGCCTAAAAAATGACATAGGTCCAGCATGTGCCTATCCCTGGCATGTCAATCACAAAGTTCACAAGTCCATAGTCACAAACATTTGGGGAGCAGTCTGGTCATCTCATGGATTCCCTGAACACATTTCGCCGTTTGGTATTCAGAAATTTTTACTACATAGAAGCATAGAACAATAAAGTCCTTGAGATGATGGGGTTAGTGACTGAACAGTCAGTGGCAGAAGTCACTACCATGTCATACTGTTCTTTACAACAAAAATGCAGAACATGATTATTAATATGTGTATTATATAGTGGAAGAGGTTATAAATGTATTGCTGATCAAGTTTGATTTTGTGTTCACATGGTAAACACTACCAATGGAAAATGCTAACTAGATTGTGACTCGCCTGCTCAATGTTTTCTTATGGGTATACATTAATTGGACTATATTGGTGTATTACTACTGATTCTGTATACATAGTCAGATTGTTCTCTGCTGATTACTATGATATTATAAAGTAAACCAAGACAATTTTATAGCTTTAAGTAGTACTGTATTTAATACATCATGTTGAACCCATGTCGATAGATTGTTTTTTTGCTCGGATGGAAAGTTGAACCGTGTATGGCCACCTTAAAACTCTATAAGACTTTACATCCTCCTCAACAGCAGGGTGTGTTTTATAATTGTTGGTTATTGTTTCTGCAGCATCTAACAGGCTAGGCCTAATCATTGATATACTGCATTATCAAATTTAAAGTTTTAATACATTTTACGAATTAATAAAGCTTAAGATTTTATGCAAACATTTAAAGTAAAAATAATCTGGTATCTTAACAAAAAGAACCCCCTCATAACTTCATGAATTTAAAGCAGAGTGTTATTGAATGTTATTACAATGTACTACATGCATGCCAATTTGAGATATAACAGAAACCCATAAGCTAGGCATACACAAGCTCTATTTTTTAATAGATTCAAGCACAATTGAGTGCCATGAGTGTTCACACTTGATGTGCTTGAATCTATTATATAACATATTATTATATTATATATAATATATATAATCTATTATATAATTGGGCCGTCCAGCCTTTTTATTTCTATAACTTTGAATGGGAACCGAGGGGCGATGAAGCAGAAGTGCTGCGGCTCAATATTGATTAGAGCAAGCGCAGACCGATGACCTCATCGCACTGCATTCGAGCAGCCCCTTGATCATATGGGCATCGAGCCGTGTATGCCTAGCATAATTTATTGTTCTTTGTGTCAACATTTAAAATGTATTTTCTCTAAATCTTCTGTTTAAGATTAATAAGAAATGAAAGTGAAGGTAAATCTACAATAATGAGTTTCCACCATTGCAGGACTATATTTGAATGGGGATGCATATGTTAAATGGATGTTATTCTACTGTGTGCTTTGTTCCCACATGTGCGACCACCCGCGGTGCGCTTATATGGCTGCAGTTAAAAAAGGCGTTATTGAGACATTCATGTCTATGGCCACAACATAGATGCGTTTAGAATCACGTTGCGAGCGGTCGCACATGTGGGAACATAGCCTTAAGGCCCCCATACACGTGTCGGATTCGCACCGGATTCCGGCACGATCGATTCCGGGCACGTGCACGCGAAACGATCGTGCCGGAATCGCGTGCAGCCCACCTTGTCCGATCGTTCGCGTCCGATTGATCGGGGGCTCAGAATCGGATCCGGCGGAGAACCAACATGTTGGTCTTTCTGATACGATTCTGCACGGATCAGGGGGAGTTGCCCTTTGTGAGGTGGACAATCGGACACGGAATCGTCCCGGAATCCGTTCGGACAAGGTGGTATGCAGCGATGGATACTCTTAATTGGCCGATTGATCACACCTGCGATTCCCGGCAGAATCGCCGGAATCGATCGGGTGAGTGATCAATTGGCCATGGAATCCTGCACGTGTATGGCTAGCTTTAGGGCTTGTTTCCACTTGTGCGGATCTGTGCTGTTTGGTGTGGATGGTTGCAGTGCTATCTGTGCGGCTGCAGCCGCTCCCGATCGCACGCATAGGTACAGCATCGGCCAGGCTTCACTTGTGCAGCCGCGTAAGAGTGCGTGCCATATCCCTGGACAAGGGACCTGCCTAAAGTCCGCATTCTACTGCACGGAAGTCCGCGTGCATCCACATGGGGTGCGGTATACAGCGGCTGCAGCCGCGCAGATAGCACTGCAGGCCATCCGCACGGAACCGCTGTAGTGGAAACAAGCCCTTTGTTTTGTATTGGATATGTTGGATACTGTGCACTCGTGTCATTAATGGATTTTTTTCATTTCTGGATTACATTTCTGGTTTAGTTATATAATAATTTTTGAAAAGAGGGGTTTCTCCTTTCTGACAGGAAGTTCAGGAAAATCTACCTGCTTATGGCTGTACTATGTCTTCATTGAGTCTACTGGCACCAACCTAATTCCATAAAATGATCATGGCAGCATTTAAAAGGACTACAAAAATAGGACAAAGAGGAGAAATAGTCCAGGTAATAACTTACAATTCCATCCATGTTTGTAGATTTTATTTTTATGGTACAAATTACAACCTACAGCATTTTAAATGCCTATAAACATTAAAGGAATTGTAAGTTATTAACTGGACTATTTCTTTCTATTTTTGGGCCTTAAGGGCTTTTGGTTAGATAGAGGGTCCCATGAAGCCCACTGAACTCATTTGACCTACTCTTTAACTTATAGACTGGACTATGAGTTTGTTAATCTTTGCTGAGCCAAGGAACCTCAGAGCAGAGACAGGAGCATGTACTGTAGGGTAGGTAGCCTCTCCTAATTCTGCACCACTCCATTACTCAAATTCTTCCCAGCTATTTGATAGCCTTGTGCCTTCAACCTCCCTAGCGCTCTTGCAAGGTCCAGATTTCTGTACCAAAAGCGCACCATAGACTCTAATGGAATTTTTTTTGTGTTGTAGGCTTGTAACTTCCAAAAATCTGTCCGTACAAGGGTCTAATAGACATCCTATAATAATGTTTGAAACACACAATTATTATAAAAAAAGTACATAAAAAATTATAAAATGTATCATTTGAATGCTTAAATCTCTTGAATACTTATTTGATATGAAAGATTTCAAAACAGTATTTATGTTTGTTTATAATAACATTTTTATTTTGTTTTTGTTTTGAATTGGATTGGATACAGTTATCACTGTATAGCTGTCAGGCCTCCGGGGCTCAGGGGTCCCGGGTGGCACCCTCAGGCTCCCCAGAGTATGGGGGAATTGGCTCACCTCAGTCTGCCTCTCCACTTTCACTCCAGCTCCCTCTAGGGGGGCAACGCTCCCCCTCCACGCCTCCTGCTCCAGCCGTGTGACAAGCTGCATGCATGCATTTTAATACATACTGGCAGGAAATGGATGGGCGTCGGTTTCCCTGCTAGAGGAGGGGCTGCCCTAATGAGCATCATTATATATTGCTGTCTTGCCCTCAGTATGGTGCTGCTTGATTCAGCTCTGATCCCTGGTTGTGCCTTTCCCTGTGATTCCCTTCCTGTGCTCCCCTGTGATTTGCTTCGTGACTTCCCGTGTACCAGATCCTGCTAACCCGCAACGACTATTCTTGACCTCCGGCTCCCCGACCTTCGCTCTTATCTTGGAATCTGGTTTTGTCCACCGTCCGCCAGCGACCCTGCTTGTTTACACGTTTATGCATGAACTCTGCCAGCCCTTGACTCACTTGTACTGGACTTTCTTTTGAGACTCTCGTCCCTTGGGGACCCCAGCCTCGCTGTCACCTCCACATCTGGAGCAGCTCCGCACCTCCAGGTGAAAGAGGAGACCTGCCCTGCCACCCGCAGAAACACCACCGGTGCCCCCTCAAGGGACATCGGCCCATCTCCCATTAGGGGGGCTCTGGGTAGAAGACCTGGCTCTACGGGTTTAGACTCCTCCTCTGAATCCCGGTTCCCCCTCTACTCCATCCTGCTATCGGGCGTAAGCCTTACAATAGCATTTGGCAACCCTCTGAAAGGGTTAACTTCAAAGATCACATCTGGAATGACAATGGGGGTGATATTACAGGTGTGCTCTTTGAAGATATCCCAATTTGCATATGAATATTCCAATTTGCCCCCGGGGGGGCACGGGACATTCATATTGCAAATTAGGCTGTTAGAGAGGTGACACAGCCTTGCTTCAGACCCCCGGACAGCACAGAGCAGAATGTGCAGCTGCGAGGATCTGAGCTAAGCTGGACGGCTCTATCTCGTCAGCTGCAATACTGCATAAGCAAGTGCAGGACGAGATGGTGCCATCAGAAGCGGTAGGGAGGTTAATTCTCAACCAATTACTATGCATTCAAACAATCCACTTTTATAAAAATCATTTCGTGACTCCCATAAATGTATCCTCAAGATACTGTACACCGTGTGTCAAAATGGAAAAACCGATACCCCAAATAATCACACTGTTACGTTGTATTTGATTGCGGTAACGTTTATTTGCAGCTTCTATACACACTTTCTATGTAGTCAAACTTTTTTTCTGACACATTTTATTTGGGCTCACAAAATGAAATTGTCACCATTTTACTAAAAAATAAATACAAGACTTAAAGTGTTGCACAGCTCTAAAATATACAAAGGCTTAGATTTAATGTAAACTCTGAAAACATTTTACAAAAGAAAAAAAAACATTTTTGCAACAATTTAAATTTAAAAAGTTTATATTTACACATATTACAAAAAAATACAAAATGGATGCAAGTCTATTAACCATTGTCTTTTCCGCCAGCAAGTACTAGTAATAGTACCAAAATAGTAACACTCCCTTGGTATTCCTTTTTATGTATATATTCCTATAACTAGCTGTTGATTGATTGATATTTTGCCTGGCTTAACTTTTAGGAACAGATTGTGGTACACGGCATTGCTTATTATTTTGGCAATGGAGTAAATTAAAGGAAAAATCAACCTTCATTCAACACCTATAGCCAGAGATCATTCTGCAGCAGTGCATGATGTTTACTTGGTTTGGCAATTAATGTTACTACTTTCTTTTCTTTTTTCAGGCCGTACTTAGATCAAGGTTACTGTAAGTATTAGAATAAACAAAACATTGCATAATAAAACTAAACTTGGTTATGTCAGTGCAAACAGAACTTAGAGAATTCGGAAGGATGTTAAACAGGCTTGAACAGTTTATATTTGTTTGTGTTTATTTTCTATAGTCTCTGATTCTTTAGGACATTGACAGCATAGAAGAACCATTGCAGAGTCTGGAATAACCTACCCTATTGGCACATTTGTAATACAAAAACAACTCCCCATTTGTCAGTGATTCGATTACAACTTGGCACAACTTCATAACTATTAAGTAAGGAATAATCATCATTAGAAAATATAGTGAAAGACATGATGTTAGTAGTTTTTCCTGGCTTGTTACAGTAAGGCAAACTACAAGCACTCATCACATCCATTCCTAAGCAATCTTTATTCACTCATTATAGCTGTTTCTATCTAATAGGACTGTACATGCTTAGTGGATCTGTTCCTTTAATGCCAAACTCATTCCAAAACCACTAAAAGAGGAAACACCCATGATAATAAGTAGAATTCCTTCAGTACAAAGCTCATCATCATCCTTCTCTTCTATGTTTTATTGTTACCAATACAAACAATGACTTTTCTAGCAATTACTTCTCAATGGAACTTTGAATCAGATTGGTAACTCTTCCTGCACGTTTTTGAATGGGATTACCCAGCTCTAAAATCTGGATGCTCTGAAATATTAAAATAATTCCTTTGAAATCTTTTACTGAGGAATCTTGTTATTCGGGTAACCAAAAACTGTTAACAGTCATTTAGTGTGATGATAACAGCTGCCTAGCCATGAACATTACATGCTACTGTAAGTAAGATATGTGTAAAAAACATCTAAAAGTAAAGTGCTACAGATGCTACAGTAATGTTACTACATAAGTCCTTGGTATAGGCAGAAAAATCTGAAAAGACAGTACTGATGACTGACAAAAAATATATAATATGTAGTAACCAATGGCATCAAATCAGCAATTTAAGCTGCTGCAGTCAAGCCAGAAAATGTTTGATTTGTTGTTATAAGTTAATACAATTTGCACATTGTTAAAGCATCATAGAATAGGACAATTTACATAGCTTACTTTTCTAGCTTAGTTTTGACAGCTTGTCAGTGTATGTTATAGTTATCAAGTTTAAAATATTATCCATTCACTAAGTGCCTGTAAATCTATGTAGAGATAAATGTATGGTAAAGCAGGCAGGTTTGCTTTTGAATTGAACAGTGCTGCTTTAATTGTGAGAAAAGTGTGTAAATTGTTTACATGGTATACTTTACACATCCTATTTTGAAATGATATGCAGAATAAATAATAAAATTTTTCAAATAAAACAATTTAATGTTTAATGTGTCAATTTGTTATAATGCCCTTATTACTGATTACTTTTTGTATAGTCGGGTCTTCTCCAAGACGACATTAGCTGTATGTAAACATTCAATGTGATGATAACTGGGTTTAAATACACTAAATATTTCATTTAGTTTATTAAATTTTCTAAAGTATTTGTTTGAGTTTTTTTGTATAAAGTCAATGTAGAACAGTTAGAATGTAAACATTTTACATTTAGGAATATAGAAATAAAAGGTTCAACAGAAGTGGTTTGTAGAGGAAACAAAGTACTTCAACACAGTTTGATTGACTTACTGATTGTTTATGTCACATGATGCTGAATTTAAACTGCAAAGAAGTGCAAGGTTTAAGGATGTGGCAGTACTCGTATCTTCAATCTATCTAACATAAAAGTATTAACTGCATTGCAGAACAGTTCATTTAAAAAGGCGGCTATACAAATATTTTCAAAAGTTTTTGTTTAACTGCTCTACGCACCTTTATCTCAGCTGTTAAAGATTAAAGAATACTGACATTTTGTTTTAAACTTATCTTAAATCATTTTCTGTCAACTATGAGTCACAATTCTAAATCAGAAGAAAAATGATCATTAATGTAATAAATCTTTAATTTATCTATAAATTATTCTTTTTTTATATTTTGATATTTTAATGTTCTATATTTTGCAACTTAAATTACATATTTTAATTTAATGACACTTCTTCAAATAACTTCATAATAATTAGACTTTAGTGAATTTTGGGAAACAAAATATTGTTGATTTAAAAAAATATATATAAATGACTCAATGGATGTGAAAATTTTAACACGGTCTAGTAGTGTAGAGTGTTACATTAAAATCATACTTTTTTTCTCCATGCACTAAGTTGTGGGCTATTTAGACTATATTTTACAGAATTTAACATGCTTATATAGAAATACTTGTCTAATTTAACTACACTATAAAGGTTTAATAACTGTTCTGAGTGTAATGTTCATAAAATGTTCATTTGTGAAAGTATGCATAGTAATGAACAGACCAACATAAAATAAGGCAATTATCTTTTACCACTTTGTCTACAATGTTGATGGTAAATAACTGAATTAACTTATTAATAGTTATAGAATTTGAAAATATCAGTGCCCACCATAAAGGGAAACACTTTCACGAGCACAATCACTTGTCATATGGTAGATATTGTATGGTCTGTGTCCTTCATTAGAAATGGCACATGGATGATTAAGCCATATGCATCTGATCACTTATTTTATTTCACTTATAAGTATTTAGTAAGCAAAAAATCCTCTTTGATTTTATATTATTATCATATTATAAACAACATTTAAAAAAAAAAGACTTGGTAACCAAGTGACCATACTATTCTACTTTCTTGACCTTAATGTTTCTCGATTGATATAAATCCAGATCCAATTTGTTCATGGAAATACAACTGCTGGCCTGCATACTCGGATTTGTTCTGAATATTAATCTTTTTCCGTTTTTAGAAATGAAATATGCACATTAATAATTTTTCATGTCTCTCTTTACTCTAAGTGCATGTGCATGGGCTGAAGATAAATATATATCATTAATTGGCCATGGTGATGCTATGGTGAGTGTTAGATTGAAACATGGCTTATCCTTGAGTTACGATATTGACTTTTTTAGATTAGTCTATTATCTATTTGTCCTTTACAGAGTTTTTCTTCCCTTCTGAAAATATAGACAACCCCACCCAACCCATCATTTATTATTAACTCTACACTTGTTTACTGGTAATTCATTTTTTTCATGTAAGGGACCCAGATGGTAGCAGTTGATAATATTTCTTCTTTTCATCAGAGATAATTTTAGAATATCATTCTCATAATTGCTCAGCTTCCTGAACTCATTCCTAAGGGCTAGTCTTAGGTCATCACTATGTCTAATACAGTTAAGTTGTGATTGTTTTACTTTAAAATATGGGGGTTAAACAATGTTTTTACGTGTATTAGTTAGATTTAGTGAACATAAGTTTGGCATGTTAGTATACTTTTGTTATTCTATTTTAATCTGCTCAATGTGTGGCCCTTGTATAATACTTCTAAAGTAGATTCATTCTTACAGGCTATGCTTTACAAGACAACATCAACAAATCAATTAAAACACACTCTAAAAAGAGCACCAATGCAACTTACTGATGTTTCATCTGTTTTCCATGACCTTTCCAGAAGGAAATGTGAGGCTGTCATTTGCAGATAAACATTAGCAATGGCAGACTTTATGTTTCCTTTAGAAAAGGTTCACTGAAAATGGAACTAAAGCCTCCAATCCGTTTTAAGACAACATTTGTACCATGCAGCCAATATTTACATCTGCAGTTGGTTTGGTGCTGCACATGGGCTTAGCATTGGCACTGCCAACTCCAGCATCTATTACCACAGGCATGTATTTAATGTACACAATGTGCTGCAGAAGACAACAATGGCATGCATGATTAAGGATCTTAAAACATTTTATCAATATTTCTTTTTGAATCTTTCATTTGAAAAATAGGTATCTCTTTGCGTTTAGTTCCATTTTCCGATTTTCTTGTAAAACAATTCCAGCTCAGCCACATTTTATCCTGCTAAATGCCATCTTCTCAACTTACTTGGTGTCCTTCTTAGGTCTTTCATACACAATTACAATGTTTACTATGTTTTGACTTTAAGGCATAGAAAACTTAACTCATGATAAAAAGTGCCAATCACTTCCTTAAAAAAATCCATATAACTTATATAAGTGGGTTTAACAATGTTTTCTTTTATTTTTCCTAAACCCTTTTAGCATTATTCTGTTTGCTGTTCATGATTTTTTTTCATATTAGTATACATTCTAACAACCTTATGTATGATTTGGTTTTACAAAGGAGCAAAAAAACATTTTGCAGTGATACATGAGTGTATAACTTTTCTCAGTTTGCTACATATAGCTGACTTCCTTCTCAGCTAATTTTTTATAATGAACACCTTCTTAGACCTTTCCTCAAACTTAAATACATACTAACACAACACCAAAGAATACAATTCTGTTTTCAACACAGCACATGGAACTTCCCAAATTTGAAGTTATGGGAACATGCATGCAGACACAATAACAGACATGTTGGGTAAACTAACAGTTGGAGTTTGCATTAGCTGACAGGAAATAGCCATTTTTTCCTTCTTTTCCTTGTTCTAGGCACTACTCAACTGTAGGGTATTTGGGATAGTGGATATTCCTATTTAACAGGAAATACAATAATATGTCAGCTTAATAACTAATTGGTATTAACTCTTCATCTAGATTTGCGAAGGGGCAGCATTGGCCTTGGCCTAGCTGGATAAGACAGCCATGTAATATGGATTGGGGCCATTTGATTTAGGTAAGGTGTTTTACAGTTACACTAACATACATTAAACTATTTACCATCACTTTATTTGAACTGATTTAACTTTCCAGGGAAAGCAGATGCTTCTGCATTTGCATATGTTTAACACAACTTTGATATATATCCCTTTCCAGTGTCTTGTTGTAACTGCACAACACTGGAAATACAATGATTGTGCTTTAACAATTTGTAAAATTGCATTGGCAACCAAAGTAATCACATTAGTTTCACATTTGTAGATTATTATCCGTTTAACTGGCTTCATTAATACATTTACTGTTGTAATTTCTTGTTTTTGTTGGTAAAACTGGCTGAATTGGTAAACTGACTGTAGGAATACTATTTGCCATTCCCCAATATATTATGACCACTTTGGAGTTGTGGGAAATGTCTTTCTCTATAAGACATATTAGTCACTCTAAATGATTAGAAGTATGAATGTTGTTTAGGCAACTCAGTTCATAGCATAGACATAGCATGACATACATTGTTAATGTATTAATCTGACTGCCAATATCCCTTTAGGCTATAGTGAATCATGAAACCTGCATAATGTATGCTGATGGCCCATAGAGCAAAAATATGCAACATAAAAAAAGTATTCATTAACAGATCTGTGAAATCTAAATAGATACAAACTATGTCTTAATTTACAGTTAATTCAACTTTCTAACAAAGTAGTCATCCTTATATACACATGGTAGTTTTTTACTGGAGTAATCATTTAATCTTTATTTTTATTGTTCTTTTTTCCATGCACATTATGATTGTATTTCATATTCGTTTTTTTCTTTACATGTGCATTTCATTTTTTTATTTGTTTGTTGTGCTCTTTTGCAGTTTGTCACAGTTTATTTACCTTTTAATGGCACTTCCGTTAGGTGTGCTGGAGTATTCTCTCCAGGTTTAAAATCAGCCATACAGAAAAGCACCTTTTCACTAGTAGGGATATACAATAAAAAACATGCTACAATGATGTTTGTTTCTTTAAATTAAACTTCTCCCTTCAATATTTCAGGAAAATCATCACCACAGACAAGCCCAATCCTCTAACAAATATTATTAGAACTGAGGATTGGTAAATTCAAGTGCTTTTAATCCTTTCAGTTGCCAAGAGGATTTAACTGGCAATCTCACTACACTCTCAATTAAGCTGAATAGTGAAGAGCATTTGTAAAAGTTATGTTTAAAGTGTAAAGCCATCCAAAACATTAAGGATGCCAGAGACCTAGTCAGCAAAGCAGCAGGAACAGCAAATAATATAGGTAAATGATGATCATCTATAACAACCGATGAGTTGTACATTGTCATTATTGCTCTTTGTGCTGCTTTTCTAGTTTTGCCTAATAAAATGTAAATGCATCAGACCATATCAGCCCATATTCAGGACACCCACACATCATAGTTTTGCACTAATATTTTCAGGATTGGATTACTAACTAAATAAACCCTATACAACTTAAAAAGCAAATGATCACTTACCATTTTCCCTAGCTTAGTCAATTAGACAAATAAGCTTCAATACTTCAATAATTCAATCACGTTCAAGCAAAAAAAAAAAACCTGTTCTATTGATTGTACTTGCACTTGATTGAGTATTCTTCATTAATAAGCTAAGGGTAAATTCCTTTGGAAAGTGTCAGCTCTTCATAGTGTACACCTTTAGTAAATCAACTCCATTGCACATTTGTGTTATTCTCAATATTAGGCATTGTAAAACTTGGAATGACCTTTGGTCTTTGTTTTATTATCACCTGGCATCCAGTATCCATCACAAAATCAATCCTACTAACTCAGAATACCTCAAGTTTAGATTGATAAGAAGAAAGCACCCATCCACTTTTCATTGGATTTGCTGTTTAAATTGGTAAACTCAAAAAGTTTAAGATTGACTACTAGCTACAGTACTTTGAAATGAAAATTACATAAAACACCTTTAAAAATGATTATTTAAAAATGTGTAAAAAAATGTTTGAGGCTGTTAACACTTATCTTTGCTAATAACGGTCATGTCCAGTATTACCATGATGCAGAACAGGGCAGATAGTATTCACAGAATACAATTAGGATTTAACTTACCTGACATCCTCTTGGATTCCATGTGTGCTGCAACACGGTTTTTTTTTTGTTTGTTTTTTTTGAGCATTACACATATTCTTCAGGGTTTTTCTAATGCATTTTATTTAATTGGCTGCATATCCACTTTAGTTAATAATCCTATTTACAAGTTTATCAAAAATAAGTTATTTACAATCTCTTTTAATTATTTTGAAAGTTTGATTTTTGTTGTATTCCCTAATGTACAAAAATACTTATTTTTAAGAATTATTTCTTTTTTTCCCCATCTTATTTCCCAGGGAAGCACTTCATCAAAGAAATATTTTTTGTACAATATGAGTAGTTATTTCATAGCAATATATTTTCCCTGTTACTTCCCCATCAATTTGGATTTATTAGACCAACAGTTAATATTTTGAAACAAAAGCTTAGCTTAGGTAAACACAATAAGATGTCATTTTTAATAGAATAGTAAATGATGAATAATTGCACTAATATTTTTTTAGTCCGTTTTTTTTTCCATCAGTGCTGTTCTACTCCTTTAAGGTTAAGAGCACCCTGCAATTGTTTTCTATAAATTAAATGTTTTTTTTCTAGACAGGATAATTTTCCCCCAGAAAAGTTAATTGGAGACCAATACAAACACATTTATCTTTGTCCAACTTTACAGCAAATTTAGAATTTGCAGGGATTTCTTTTCCTTTTGTGAGCTTTTCTATAAATTATTTTAAATAGTGACCAACAAATGTTTTACATAGCAATCCTGCAACTGCACAATGTATTGTCCTACGTAGAGTTTTGTGATGATCTTTCATCGTGTGGACTGCCGTCTGAATTTTCTGTCTCACCTTCAGATATTGCCTGCATTGGTGCATTGTAAAGCCGACACCTTACACTGTAACGGCTACTGCTTGCAGGAGGAGGCACGCGTGACCTTCCCACTCTTGAAGCAGCAGTCTTAATTGTAAATCCATCTGACATGGCTCGTGGAGTGCAAGGTGATACTGGGGAAAATGTTTCAGTACCAGGTGAGGCTTGTGAAGGGTCTTCTGAACCAGATGTGGACTCTAGAGACAAATCCCCAAGTGACTTTGGGGTTACTGGACTCTTGAGTATTTCAGTAGCTGACATACGGTAACTGGTATCTGATCTGCTGCCCTTCTTCAGAAGAAGCAACTTAAACTCCTCATTTGATGTATTTGATTTTTTGGCATTTCTATAGATGAGACCAGCAGATCTTTGAGAACCTCCTGGTGTTGTTGTTTGCTGCGGTGGTGTAGGTGGTGCAGGTGGTACAGGTGGCGCAGGTGGTGCAGGTGGTGCAGGTGGTGCAGGTGGCCCAGATAAAGCTTTTGCCTTGTTTTTTACAGCACCTTCTCCAGAATCTTTCCTTCCCAAAACTTTTCGCTTAGATCTGTGTTAAAAATAATGCATAATAATTATTGACGTTGGTATTATATACTACATTATACATACTTGCATCACCTAAAAACCATCAGTAGCATCATACGGGCCAAGGGACAACCAAACTTAAAAAGAAAATGACTCTAATACTTTACTAATTATCAATACTTCCAGCTCGAGAATATGATGCACACTCAACAAAAAAAGAACAAACCACCTTTCTCATATAGTATGGGACCGATCGATTTGTGTCACTAAAACAGTTTTGATTCATCATGGCATAGATCCAACACCAGTTATTATTAAAGACAGACAAAACATTCTGAAACAACTAAAACACTAAGTTAAGATTTTAAGTACCATTTTCAGTTTTAGATGTCTTTCTGATTAATGAACAATTGTAAATGTTAGTGTATTGTAAATGTTCCCTATCATCAACTACAGATTAGGGATCAAAATAAGTTTACAATTTACCTGTGAATGGCTGCAAAAAGATCTTCTGTAGTGCGGGGCCTGTTAGGTGACACAAATACATCATCAGTGTCTGCCTGGGAATCCTCACTCATTGGTGATAAAAGAGAGTCTTCACTTATTGATGAATCTAAAGAGAATTAAAAAAATATTGCACACATTAGGAAATGTCAATCAACATAAGTATAAAAGACACATATTATAATATAATATAATATAAAATAGCATTTGCTGTAGAATTGATAGTGTGGCAACATTTCGCCTAGTATGCCGTTACGTTAGATTAAGACCACTACAGAAACCCAGAGAACATTTTTATAGTTTATATTCTTATAATTTAAAAGTATATACCGAATTTTCCGGCGTATAAGACAACAACTTTTCCAGTTGAAATATAGAGTTTGGGATATTCTCGCTGTATAAGACTACCCCTCTTCCAGCTGTCACCTAGGGCGGCTGCTGTGCCCATGACCCCCCAGTCTCCATCGAGATTTGTGCTCCCTGGGACCCTTGAAAGGCAGTGGCTGCAAACCTCTCACTTATGGCGGCTACTGTGTCCAGGCTCCTGGTCTCCATGCCCCCCGTCTCCATGCCCTCCATCTATATCTGCTCCCCCTATAGCACACAATGTCATGCAGGAGAGGTTGCATGAACTTCGGTATGGGTGGTGCGACATAGATGGGGGAGCACATATCGATGGGTGCAGCCAAACACCATTACATCCACAGATATGCACCCCCGGTGTCACACCATCCATTTCACATTTCAAGGTTGTACTACATAGGATTTTAAAGATCTGGGTGTTCATTCAAACTAGGTGAGTGAGGGGATGCATGCAGCAGAATAGGCCATTATGGTCTTATGGAAGCATTATTTGGTAGCTGATTTTATCGTAGTAAGGGTTGATGAAGGGGCATGAGATGTAGTCTCAGGGGTTAGCTGGTAACCCTCAAAATTTCAAGGTTCTACCATGCAGGGTTTTAAAGATCTATGTGTCCAAAGTAGGCAAGTGAAATGTTGCATATAGGAGTATATCACTCTGACGATGAAGAACCATTATGTGATAGCTGGACTTTAGCTGAAATTTTACTTATAAGTGTTGTAGCTAGAGGGGTGAAACCCGGAGTGTAAGTTTTCGTGCTATGAATGTTCAAAGTTAAAGTGTCACACAGGTTTTGATTTTGTTTCTAGAGCACAGCTGTAGAGGGGAAGAGGGTGTGTCCTGTCCTGCGTTTTTATTGGCTACAGGAAGCATTATCTGACTGGGAAGCATCCTGTAGCCATGGTAACACTGCTGCTGGGTGGAGAGATCTCTTGCTCTCCGCTCTCTCTGCTTCTGTCGGCCAGCACGCAACCCAGGGAGCACAGATCAGGGGAGCAGACCTACGGGCTCCCCTAAATGGTCCCCCTGCACTCCCCTGCCGGCGGCACCCGGCGTATAAGACAACCTAAAGTATAGTCACATGCAGCAGCTGTCCAAAGCCATTGCAGAATAGTGGCCAAGCAAAGAAATCTCTAACATACTTGATGGTTAACAAGAATGTAAAGGAAGCAAAGAGAGCATTGCAAGCTTTAAGACTGTTAGTGCACAACAATATGACTTGGTAAATTCTTGTTTATATTGTTTTATTTTCACCATGATATTTTTTTATTTTTTTGAAATACTTATATAAATGGTTTACGTATAATCAAGAATTGTACTCAAAATAAGGGCAGACCACTTTTTAAAGCGACATCTTACGTTGCAAGGAAAATTTCACATAGGTGAATAGATTAGGATAAAGATTGGATGACGTAAAATGTTTTTTTTTGTTTGTGATATGAGTGTGATTGTTATTTCCAAAATATATTTTTTACACTCCCATTCAATAATCTGAGTAAAAAATCCTCTGTGTGGTGAAAATACACTTTGCTAATTAAACACATTTGGTAAATGAACCCCAATGGACATTAGTATATTAAATGTATCAAAAGCTCAAAATAAAAATAAAAGAATAGTTGTGAACAACTGTCAACAGTGTTCACACAGTAGGAGTAATGTCAGTGGCCAGAAAGTCCATCAGATGTTGTATGGAAGCGGGCAAAACACACAGGGTAAAGTGGGTCAGTATGAGGGGCGGATGATGAGGTTGTGTGGAAGTGGAGGTGGTATTCCTATCTGTCATATACCAAATGTTACCTAACATTTATTCAGTTTTGCTTATTCAGGATTGGAGGGCAACTTGTATACATGTACATTTTGCCACATTGTTAAATGCTTATTAATTACAGGTTATTCTTGTTAGCAAATGTTAATTGTGCCACACATTCTTTATGCAACTATATTAAATAAATATTTAGACATCCAATGGTAAAACAACATATTAACACTACACAGTAAAACCAATACTTTTTAAGCATGGACAGCATTGTCCTGGCCCTCCATCAAATATTGCTTGTGCCATATATTCAGACAACTGGTTATCAAATAATAATATTTTCAACGACCATATTATATATCATGTACATTATATAGCAATGCTGAATACAAAAAGTCTTAACATGTAATGTAAAAAATATTAACAACTGAACCTTTCCAAGAGGCATCATCCATGTTTTCTGATGTATCTTCTGTCCTGCTATCTTCTGAGGCACTTTTGGTTGGAATACCTGATACAGTTTCATATTCCTGCTCTGAACAATAGTCACTGAGTGGATATAAAGTAGATATTTCTGATTCAAAGCTGAGAGTATTTCCAGGCACTTTGTCTTTGCTGCTTAAGACAGGTTCAATGGACAACTGAGATACATCAGAAATATTTTCTTGAACATCAAATCCAGTGTTAAGTCCTTTGACGGGTTCTTTCATGGTAAATGGGTCATATTGTATTTGTAACTCATGTTCTGCTTTTATTTTTCTTTCTTCTTTAGTCTGACTTTTTTGAACATTTGCAAAATCATCTGCAGAGTAATCATGCACATACTTTGTAACAGTCTCTGGGTTTGCTGTGAAAATAGTTTCCTCTATTATTTCTTCAGGTCGATATTTATGGTGTTTCTTGGCTTCATCTTTTTTCGTTTTAGTCATCAAAGGAGGTGCCATTTCAGTTTTGTATAAACCATGTCCAGTAAACAGGGCTGTTGTTTGAAAAAATGCTTCAGGGCTTGTGTCAACTGGGGATGCGTCAATATAAGGAAGCATGGCTTCTTCAGTAGAGAACTGACGTAATATTGATTTCTTAGGTGCTAAAACAGGTGTTTTCTCATGAGGATATGTATCCACAATTATTGTAGGGTCCTGGGTACATAGGATGTTAGTGCTTTCTTTATTCCTAGAGTCCCTGTGATGCTTGTTGACAGATCTCAGATGCACAGATTTCAGCACAGAAGGGGTTATGGCAAGGGCTGGAGAGGAATTTGGATTTAGTTCATCTTCTGACACATTTTTAGTGGTATGACTGAAAGGAGTTACCTGTGGTCTGTATGGCAATGGTTTATGTAACACATGAAGAGCACTTAGGTCAAGATGACTAGGAGGTATAGTAGGAAGTTCTAGTTCTTTGCTTAAGAAAAAATTTCCAGACTTTAAAGGATGCTGTAAAGAGGACTTCCTTTCTGGGACTTTTGGTTTTCTCTTACTACCCCCAGGTGACAATGGTCCAGAGAAAAAAGGTGTAGGAAAAGATGAAGTGGGTGTTTCTGACTGGCTGGAATAACCACTTGATGGTGAAGCCAACCCTGCCAGCTTTTCCGGTGAGGCTAATTTAAATTCATTCTCAACCGATGGAAGTGATGGAGTGGTGGCTCCAGATTCAGGTTGTGAGTTCTGGGACTCTGAACTTTCTGGTGACTTGATGCATTCAATGACGGTTGTACCTGTAGCAGTGCTTGAATTTGATAAGGACCTATAAGCATCGTTTGCTTTCAAGTCATTGAGGAGCCATAGATCTGCATAGTGAGGCAGTTCCGTTCCTTGATCTTTAAATGTTGCAGTGTCTGGGTTGATAAATTGTGAATTTTTGGAATCATGGTCATCTGAACTGACCCAAGCAACATCCTGCTGATTTGGTGGAGACAGATTTTCTACTCTAGAGGGTGCAGTTGAAGTCTCAAGTGGTAGTTTCATTTCCCTGGAGGTGTTAAGCACTTGCTGTGTGATAATTATCTTTGGTTCTTTTCTTTCAAGAACATCTGTGTAGTTGTCAGAATTTTTCAAAGATGAGCTTCGTTTTGGTGGTGGTGGCTTTGCCTTTGGTTTTTTAAATGACTCGTTTTGCATCTCTTGTTTTCTTTGATCCACATAATGTTGCCAAACACTGTCTGTACTCATGGATGACATTCCAGTGTCCTGATCATTGTCAGTCCCTGATGGTGCATAGTTACATATAAAACTCCTATTGCCATTGAGACCACAGTCAAAATGCATGGAGGTATAGTATCCTTCAGTGTCTACAGAGAAATGAGATGCTGTATCTGCTTTTTCTGAGGCAGGCTTTTCAAGAAAACTGTCATATGTTCCCAGGCTAGTAAAACTTGGACAACCTAAACTTTCTCCCCTTATGTGTGGTGGGCTGAAATCTGGACGACATGAAGCATCATGGTGATGATGAAGATAATTCCATTCACTGTCACTTGTGTTGCTGGTAGGGTCATCGAGTAAATCTGCAACTGTTGATGTAAAGGAGCTTGCCCTGTGCCCTCTAAGGCTATCTAAGTGGTCATCATTATATTGTTCAATGCTGAAGACATTTGAGTCTTCACCAGCATTGGCACCAGTATTTAAAGATAATTCAGAATCGCAATGTGAAGAGCCAGTTAGTGGAGGAGATGCTGCCGGGGGTATTGTTTCTGAAGTCTGAGATGGACATGTGGAACTACTTCCACTCCAGTTTCCACTGGATGACTGATGATCGTCTTTCTGATCAATGTGTGTGCTCAGTAATACTCCTGTAGTCGAAAAAGAGTGAACAGGGCTTCCAAAGGTGTCAGAATTAGATGAAATATCACAGCTGCCTGAATCAGCCATTCTTGAGAGTCTTGATCTTCCCCTTTCATTCATCTGAGGGCTATGGTGAGAATATGACAATCCCAGAGGTTGGTGGTCTGGAGAATCTTCACTGTGCAAATGATCTTCTCGCTTCTTTAATGTCCTATCTGTGCTGGTTATATAGCAATCATCTTTATAACCAGTAGATTGTACACTTCTGTCATGATCATTATTTGTTCTAGCACTTTCTCTGGGAAGACTACGTGAACGAATTCGATTGGACAATGTTGTGGTGAACATTTGGTCACCACTCTCAGTCAAAGCTGCAATGTTTCCAGCAGAATGAGATAGTGATGCTGCCACTCCTTGGCCCCTCTGAGCTCTAATTCTTCTCCTTGATGGAGCAGTTATAAGAATATCTTCCGTTTGGCACTCTGTATCTCTGGTTCCAGATCTCCTGTTCGAAGAGTTTGCTAGCTCAGGGTTGTTATGAACTAAAACATTCCGATCCCGTGCTACAGGAGACTCATCTGAATCTAGAAAAAAACACATAAAATTAGATATAAAATATATTATTAAAACAGAAACTTAAAATTATTTAAAAGCATTAGTTTTGTTAGAAAGCATTGTAGCTGATGGCTGTGTAGTAGGGTATATTATATTTCTGAGGAAAAAAAGTCATCATTGTTTTTTTTTTCATTTAGGTAGGATTGTTCTTTTTAGAGATTATAGTGTTTCATATACAGTATCAGTAAGCATTGAAGTTAATAACTGCTGGACAACAAGCACTTATAATGAGGTGAGCAATGGTAGTCTAGGTACATCAACACACCTTTATATCACCTTTTATATCATGAATATAAATGTTATTTTGAAGCACAAATAAATAACAATTTAGATCAGCTGATTAAAAAGTATGATCATCTTTTTTTCTTCAACCTACACAAATAAACTCAAGAAAATTTGTAAGCTGAAGTAGCTGAGCATAGCTTTTCCTAGCTGAACTTGCACTATATACGCTTCTAACAACTACTTCTTTTTGATGCCCTCAGAAACCATGAAGTTAAATTGTTTTTCAAAATTCTACTTTATAATGGACTTAATAATTTGTTATTCACCCCAATGAACTTGATATATTTACACATAATACCCTAGCTTAATCCCCTAATCAGTATATAATAAGAACTATGAATAGCTCCAAGCTTGATTATTGCTGTAATATTTAACTGATATATGCTAAATGAAGAGTCAAACCTATTTCTTGTTGCACCCTTCTAGGAATTCCTGATATGGTTTTCCGCCTCCTCAGTTTTCGTCTCCTCTGCAGAACAGATTGTGAATGAACAAGGGAACAGCGTATGCTTGCTTCTCTATCAAAACCAACACCTGTAAATAAGATACATTAGCCTTATTATTTTCTTTTCATAATTATTTCCCTGTTTAAAATAAACATAAAAATGTCCACATCTATATATCACTAACTGCATTGTACATTTAATGTGGCTTATGTATTGAATATTTGAATCAGATATCATTATCTTTTACATGATGTTACACATTTTTTTGTCACAAAAAGATTTGACACAAGTCAATCCCATATGTTTTGTCTGCCTGTGCTGGCAGACCATCCCTACATTCAGCATACAGTTATAAAGTGAGCCATGCTGGGGAATGTTCTCACTTATTCTCCAAATGTCATAGCTAGGGACATTGTCAGGACTTCTGGGGTTAGGTAAAATGTGTCTTGCAGCTTGGGGAACTACAAGTTACAGCATGCCCTTCTTGAGTGTTATGGCAGTGAATAGCTAAAACATTATAATGCTATGTATGTGTGAAGAAAGATCTGGCCCATAGTACCCAGAACTTGCAGTTGTCATCTTATGCTATGGGTACAAGTGGCCTTAATTTACACCTGGCACTAGTAAATAACAAGGTGACTGGCCATCCAATGTAGTATGCTCGCAGTAACTGACTGTTCCCTGTAGTATGTCTGTAGTAACTGAACATTTCCTGTAGTATGTCTGCAGTAACTGGCCGATTCCTGTAGTTTGACTGTAGTAACTGACCATACCCTGTAGTATGTCTGCAGTAACTGACTATTGTCTGTACTATGTCTGCAGTAATTGACCATTTCCTGCAGTATGTCTGCCGTAACTGGCCATTTTCTGTGGTATGTCTGCAGTAACTGACCATTTACTGTAGTATGTTTGCAGTAACTGACCATTTCCTGTAGTATGTCTGTAATAACTGACCATATCCTGTAGTATATCTGCAGTAACTGAACATTTCCTGTAGTATGTCTGCAGTAACTGGCCATTTTCTGTAGTATGTCTGCAGTAACTGACCATTTACTGTAGTATGTCTGCAATAACTGACCATATCCTGTAGTATGCCTGCAGTAACTGGCCATTTCCTGCAGTATGTCTGCAGTAACTGACCATTTCCTGTAGTATGTCTGCACTAACTGACCATTTCCTGTAGTATGTCTGCAGTATCTTACAATTTCCTTCAGTATGTCTCTAGTAACTAACCATATCATGCACTATGTCTGCAGTAACTGGCCATTTCCTGTAGTATGTCTGCAGTAACTGGCCATTTCCTGTAGTATGTCTGCAGTAACTGGCCATTTCCTGTAGTATGTCTGCAGTAACTGACCATTTCTCTACTGTGTTCACATAATCTTCTGCAGCTTCATTCATGTAGGACACACCATACTATTTAAGCCCCTACCACTAATAAGCAATACAAAAGCATTACTTGCAGAAACATGTATTAGTACTTTAGAATCCCTTAACTTTGCTTATTCATTGTGAACACCTTATTTAACCTCTTTAGTGTTCATGACGAGCCCATCTCGTCCAGAGTTTGTGTGAAGAACAAACTCTGGATGAGCTGTGCTCCCATGAAAGCCGCATATCCCCATAAAGCTACGGCTTTCCAGCCGCAGCATTTCCGGGGTTCTGTGGCTTCACTGATTGCGTCACGGTGACGCGGAATGGGGCGAGGGTGAGCAGTGCCATAGACCTCCATGTTAATGGAGGGGCTTCTGCTCTCCAGACCTCACTGCCAGTGTCATGAATGACACTGGCTGTGTGGAGAGGGGAGGGTGGAGGGAGGAAATGGCAGACAGTTTACCTTGTGTACCTTGTGGTGCGCTAGGGAGGTTAAAAGCATTATTCATTAAAATAAAACAAATATTACTTAGTGTAACAAACAAGTGCGATGTTACAGAATTGTCGGTATTGCTTAATAAATAAAACCAGACATTTCTCTTTCGTCTATAATGCCGATTATAATACAAATACATATTTGGAAACATGGAACAATATTCTCATATTTGGATCTAAGTGAAGTTATGTAAAACACTGATCCTGTTAAAAATGTCATTGTGTTATGTGAATGGATATTAGCACTTGACCAGCTGATTAAATGAATTACGAAATTACGTATTAATATTAGGAAACTAGACGGTGATATGTGAACAAGATATTCCCTACCTTTTATGGGTCATTGGAAGATAAAATAGTTTTCCTACAGAACCAGACAACATTTTCAGTCAGTAATTTTGGTATAGAAAAGTACATCATTTTGTTGTGAGTTTCCAGGTGATGATCAGTTGATTTTCTGAACTCATTCTAGTATGTTCCATTTCAAACACTGCTTTTGTTCCATAGAAAAATCCAGAATAATTTTGGTTAACAGCACTTACGCTGTAAAACCAGTTTGAAAACATAGATGTTTATAGTAACTGGTTCGTTTGTGTAACATATATAATTGAACAACTTAATTTCTCTCTATATAATGAAAATATCACATACAATGTGATGCCGGGATATAACTCATTCTTTATACAGTTAAACGAAAACTGCTTATATGCAGCCAATCACTAGCCACATGAACATTAGAACATGGATAATATCAACAATTTACTAATATTATTAAAACTGAACAACAAATAGTCCTTTGGAAGCATACAACTTATAATGTAATAGTAATGACTGTGCATCTCAATAGCATGGATATGTTTACAAGAAAGACAGGTTGGTTGTAATTAACATTTCTTTATGTCTCATTGAGATTCACAGCTAGTTCAATGACTACAAACTGTATTCATTGTACACATATACATCTTATCAACAACACTTAATGGACTCATTATGATTCAAAGCCCTGCAACGGACTGGCTTGAATTTGAACAGCAATATTAAATGTGTGTAATCAGTGGGCAGACTGAAGATTTCTTTTTTTTGTTTTCAGTTCAGGTTCAGATAAAAACAATAATAAATAAATAATAAAAAAATTTGATCCCCTGTGACAATTTTTTTACATTGTCAGGATTTGCAGAGGAAACTTAAGCCAATTAAGTAAAACAAATTTTTGGGGGTTTATCTAGAGTGAAAACATTTACTGGGATAGAATGCCTGGGAACTGAAGATACAAGAACTATGCAATGATCAGGTATGGTCGAAAAATTAGCAATGTAAAATTTTAAGTTGAATAAAGTCATATTTCAATGGGGCCATTCAGATGTTGCAACGAAAAAGTTAAAAACCCACCCCAAATTTCGACTAAAGTTAAAATTTCAACTTAAAAATGTGTTATTGATCGCGAATATCGTCATTGTGAATTTCATGAAGTGCAGATATTCCCAATATTATTTGCAAAAATTTGTGATCAACACTATCACATGAAAACTCAAGGTTTATTTAGAAAATGAAAAGCTGAAAATTCGCAATCAAATCAAAATTTGATCAGAAAATAAAAATTTCAATCAAAATTTATTTACTTAATTTCAACCATCTCCAGCAATAATTACAGAAAATAGTCAACTTCGGTCAAGGGTATGTATAAACAATGTATCTTTTTCTCAAAGCCTCAGGCTGCGTCTACACTACGGACAACTGTGCAGTTTTCCCACCCATAGACTGCCGGAAACACGTACTGTGCCCATTGGGCGCAGTTTGTGGTACCCACAAACCACGTCCGCTCTGATTCCGAGAGCGGTTTGCTAATAGGAATGTATAGGACACGGTATTTGCCTAAACAGTGCCCAATCAGCGGGTGCTATGGACACACCGACGTGCTCACAACGCCCACCACGGTTGCTGGGGCAGTACAGTGTAGACCCAGCCTAAGTTCTTCTGAATATAGTATGTAAACTGGAACCCAACAGCCAAAAATGGTCTTGCCACATATTATATTTCTTTAATGTAATATAAATCTGTTACTTGGTTACTTCTGTAAAGTTATAGGAAAAAAATTATATAATTACCAGAAACATTGATGGGAATAATGCATGATGTTATCACTTGGGAGTCCTGTTTCATCTTCTGCTCTGGGGTGGGCAAAGGCAATGCTTTATTCCAGTTGGTTTGTTTATCCAGTGTGGATGGGACATTAGGAATTGGATTTTTTGGCCTCTGTCCTAAAATCATTTCATCTTCATCCTGAGGTGGACGAGCCTGTAAAATTGGTAGACATTAGTGTTGCCCTATTAGAGCCCTATTAGAGCTTATGAATATTTTTTTTAATCCGTGTTAGTTTTGTCACAGAAGAACCATGTAAAATAAAGTTCAACTAATATTTACATTTCAAATACAATTGTTAGTATACAAAGGCTATTGAAACTAAATGTTAACATTTTAAAGTGAAAAATAGTTAATAGCCTCTAAATAAAGAGAAAGTCAAAGGAAAAGAAAAAAGAAGGGTCAATCTTCTTATGTTCAACACAAGGATTAGCAATAGGAACAGAGGAATATAATATTAGGTTTAAAACATAGATTCAGAATGATCTGTACTTGGGAAAGTACATTCCAGCATTTTAGAATCTCAAGTTTTGTAAGAATTTTGTTAAATTGTCTTTATTGTTAATTACTATGCTATATGCTACAGGCTAACATTACAAGGTCTGTCCTGTTTTATGTAGATGGCGGATTTATTTTCTGCTTACTATTCTGCATACGATATTCTTTTCATTGAGAAATATTGTTCACTAATGCTAGCTCCTATGGGTTCTTAGTTTACAGTCTTCAGAATATTAAAAATAGTGTGGAGTGACACTTACCTTTCCAGTGTTGCTTGGCCATATAAATAAAATGCCACGTGAAATGAGATTTTTAATATATCTCTGCAGAAAATCATACAACTTGTACTACTTTCTTCCCTCATCTGCAGCTTTTGTGTTCATTCCCAGCAGACATGAATAGCTCATACAAGCTACAAGCACAAAAGACTTTGTTTCCTAGGTAACTTGGTGGGAGAAAGTTTGCTGCGTGCTTAAGGGGAAAAGGCTAGATTTGTGCCTGACTCCTTCCTTGAATTACAATAGACTCCTGGACAATGACCGCGTAGTGATCTTACTGCTGCGTAATAAACTATTATTATTCCAACAGGGACAATGGTATAGTGTTTAAGAGTTCCCTGCTCACATTTTTATACAGTTCAAGCCACTGATTTTTTTTTAAATCTATAAAAATTACATGAAGTATCATTAGGTAGTAACTCATTAAATCTTAGATTTTCAGATGTCTCAATCCTATATACAAACACATGCACCTTTACTAATACATCAGTTTAAAGCTGGCCATTCACCTTTAGATGTCTCTGTCAGATATGCTTTAAATCTACCAACGACTATGTGGTATAGGGTCCTCTGCGATTGAACACAGGTAGACTTGATTGTTTAGAAAGTCCCTCATAGTACATGGTTTTGGTAAAACAAAAGGAGATATAAAGGAAATCTAAAGGTTGCATGGGGACCCTTAAGCAGGGTACAGACACTAAGATATGGGCCAAATCGATGGTCGCTTCGAGCGCTGTGTGTGCTCACAGCCATCTATCTGGCCCATATAATATGCGCCCATCGCTGTAGCGGCCATGACCGTAAATACGTCCGATGTCCGATGCTTTGCATAGAGACTGCTGGTCTCCAGGCAAAGCTTCGGCTGAGCTGGGGAGAGCAGAGCTGTCTCTCCCCAGCTCCACCAAGATCTGACAGCAGCGCGGTGACGTCATCACATTGCTGCAGGGTACATTTGAGCCATCTGTACCCTGCTTTAAACTGGGAATACACAGGTTGATGCACATTCACAATCTACCAGTGAAATCCCAGCTTAAGGGTCCCTTACAACATGTAGGTAAACCTTGTTCGATATCCTATACTCTGAAAGGGGACCCACGGTTTCCCATTCAAAGTATAGGAGAGGCTGACAGGCAGTAGGGCAGTAGCGTGATGACGTCATCACACCACTGCCGAGATCACTCTATCGGCTCAAATATCGAGCCGTGTATTCTAGCCTTTAGTTTATTGTTGGTCAATCCCTAATTTGATTGTGTTTTGTTTTCTTTTTACCTAGCTTCAGGAATGGATGAAGTAGTCAGGAAAATAAAACCCCAAAAATATGTACAGATAAGATGATGCTGGGATATGATATGGTAAAATAAAAATAAGGACCAATTGCCACGTAGGTCTAAGTGATCAGCAATAATGAACCATATATGTTCTTTCAAATACAGAAAAGTTAGTAGGAAGATAAAGGTAGTTAGAAAAGAAGATAGAGAGACTTGTATTAAGGACAGAGCAATGTAATTTGGACCTGGACACTTAAAGACACTTGTTTTCTTCCAATACCTTTCTACTCCATGGGGTCAAATGGCAACATTCAGTAGGGGAGGGCGGACGGGTTCTGTTAAACTAAGAATATAAAATGTGTGAAAACAAATTAAAGGCATGCATGGATGGTCAAATAAATGATGACATTCACTTTGACAAACTATGTACAATGATCATGAGACTTGTGAATAAATCTAAAAACCACAATGATAAAATTGGGTAAAGCTCCCTTGTATCTTGCTAATACTAGTACTTACATGGCCTACTTACAATGGAAAGTGAATATCACTTTCCACTCTTAACTGACTCTCAAATTAGACCCTCGTCTTTTCTAGATTTGTAGATTAATTCACTCGTCTCTAAAAACTATAATGACAATGACAAGCATAAATGCATGTGTATTATAATGTGAAAAAATGATGCGTACTGACCAAAATAATAACAAAAGCTGTACATAAAATTGTTCAGTTTGTGTTCTTTTATGAGTGCTAAATTCAACAGTGTAAAATAAATAAAACAGACACAGTGTAAAAACAATAAATCTCACACAGCTACAAGATTAGTCTACCCAAAAGTGTTGGATAGATTTTCAAAAAGCATTTCAAAACCCAGTCTTTGTACAGCTGTCTTTGTCCCAATAAGGAGATTTCCCTTTGCTTATTTTGAATATTTTTAACAGAAAGGGGAAATCTCCTTTTGAGGAACTGTAAGCATTAGCATTTGAAGATCCTTTATCTAGAAGCACCAAAAAACTATTTGGATTTGCAATTGGTTTTTACATTTTCAAAACCATTTTAGTTAGCTTGGTCCTTGCATTTAGTAATCCGTATAAAAGAACTTCAAACCTTCATCAAACTAATAGCATAACAACAGAAAATCAGAGATTCTTGAATCAGATATATAAAGCTTACACTAGACATATCTGTGTTCCTATTAGCATGTCTTTACTGTACAGAATGAAGATAAATAAAACGTTTCAGAAAAGATCCAAGGATTTTTTTATGTTAATTTCAACTTTTATACAAGTAATACTTTTTGTTTATTAGTAGGATAATTTTATATACTGTAATCCAAGTAGATGAATCACTGAGAGACAAGCATAGAATTTGTAACATGAAGTGTTAACCAAAGAATATTTGGGAAATAGCACATATAAATACAAGGAAAATAAGGCTTACCGGTAGATGTTGAAGTTCCTTCAACTCTCTCCTCTTTAGGGTATGAGCTGATGGGTAGGAGGGAAATGGAGGAGCAGCAAAAACAGTCCCCAAAAACCGTCTCTCTCTGTTGTCTGCTCTGGCACGTTGCTCTAATATGGAAAAAATATAAAGTATACTTGGTATTTTCATAAATAAATAAAATTTTATTGTTGGTAGATCATTTTGACTTAATCTTTCAGGGCTCTTTCCTATAATCGTATTAAGTGTTTCAAACATCATTGTACCACAAACTCCTTTTTAAACAAACAATTACATTTATATTAAAACACATGCAGTATCTGGACTCAAAATAACTAGTCCACACCAAGTCTCAAAACAGTATTATTTGATTTATCAGGAAAAGTGACAAGTATGCTATGGCATTTTGGTTAGAAAAACAAAGAAACTGGAGGAGACCAACAAAAACATTTAAATTGAACAGTTTACCTTGCAAAAGTGTTCCAAAAACTATTCTCCATATTTTTTTCCTTTGTCCTTAGTGTGGCCAATCCTCTGCACTTTGCAGCCAATTTTAGTCAATATCAGAGGAGGGCAAACCTTTTAACTTGTTGGCTACAATGGGTTTCAAAATTTGACAGAGGGGCCAGACAATGAACCTGTAAGGGCTGCCCAATCCTAAATTCTTCCAATCATAAAACATTGGTTAAAAAAAGTAATAATCATACATTAAAAAAAGGTTTGCCACGCCTGGTCTATATGCACCTATGAGTACTGGTCAATAACTTGCTTTTATAAAAATATCTCTACTGTATGTACACACAGCACACTTTAAGTGATCTATAGCACTAACACATATTATTGTCACATTAAACCATTTTAATAGTAGATTGTGTAGCCTACTAGTAGCAGGTCACCTACCAAGAGGTGAAGCATTGGTCACATGTTTCAGCCAAATTATGTTGATAATACTCAGTGAATGGGTAACTCCAACATTAGTTGGTCATGCCTTCCACCAAACAAGCCAACAAACTACAGTTAATCTCTAATGTCCATCACACACAGTGTTTGCTTTGGGTCTACAATACTTATCCTAACTGATGCTTTAGCATGACCAACCAGTAAATAAACAGTGGCCACCAATTCAAGTACCAAATCTTACATTTGATAAGACAGATTTAGGTTTCATTGCAAGCTTTATTCCATGTAAAATCATTAAGAGCGAGTGTAAAGTCGAGCCGTGTGTGCCTTGCTTAAGGCAGGTAAGGTATGCAGTTGCAAGAAAAAGCATGTGAACCTTTTGGATTACATGGAGTTTTTCATGAATTTCTCATAGAATGTGCTCTGCACAACCATCTGTACAGTGTAGCAATATTCTTGGGATGTCTGGTGTGAATTGCTTTCTTAAGGTCATTTCATCGGGTTGAGGTCAGGACTCTGACTCCAGAAGGCGTATTTTCTTCTGTTGAAGCCATACTTTGTTGAATGACTTGTGCGCTTTGGGACATTGTGCTGACAGATGGTCTTTCGTTTTGCTGCAAAATGTCTTGATAAACTCAGCAAAGCAGCCCCACACAATGATGCTTCCTCCTCTATGTTTTAAAGTAGGGAGGAGGTTTCGATGTTGGTGTGCTGTGGCTTTTTTCCACACATAGTGTTTTGTGTTTTTTTATTTTGGTTTCATCTGTCCTCATAATATTTTGCCAGAAGTGCTGTGGAATATTCAGGTGCCCTTTTGCAATTTTCAAATGCGCGACATTATTTTTTTTGGGACAGCAATGACCTTATTGTAGATGTGTCAACAAATGTTAGCATGTGCCAGAGATTTCTAAACGTCTTAAGCTGATACTCTAGGATTCTTCTTTACCTCATTAAGCATTCGGCACTGTGCTCTTGCAGTCATCTTCACAGGACGACCACGCCTAGGGAGAGTAGCAACAGTGCTAAACTTTCTCCATTTGTAGACAGTCTGTCTTACCGTGAACAACCCTTTCCAGCTTCATGCAAGTCGACAATTCTTAATCGTAGGTCTTCTGAGAGCTCTTTTCTGCGACGCATGGTTCACATCAGACAGGGCTACTAGAAACCAGTAAGCCCCAAACTGGTGTGTGTTTTTAAAGGGCAGGACTGCTTTCAGCAACATCATCACACTGATTGGACTCAAGGTTGGCTCCAATTAGCCATCAGGCTAGGTGTTCACATACTTTTTCACCCTGTGCTGTGAATGTTTACATGTTATGTTCAATAAAAACATGAATTATTATTTTAAGCAGACTGTGTTTTTCTATTAGTGAAACTTAGATGAAGATCAGAGCACATTTTATGCAATTCATGCAAAACTCAATGTAATGCCAAAAGGTTCACATACTTTTTCTTGCAACTGTATCATGTTTACTACTATATAAGGCCATGATGGCTTCCATAACAAGATTCTTGACAGTTTCCATTTGCCAGAAAACAGTTGGTAAAAAGGAATGGTGTCACAGATCCTAACAGGACTGCTGGATCTGTGTCTGCTTCCAGCGCTGATATCAGGGACACCGTGGGTTAACCTTCCAGCCTCTCTGGAGCTCCCTCTGGTGGACATTCTGCTCCTGCACTCCTCCTCAGTCGCTCCTCCCTCCGGATGTTTATCTAGCTGGATCAGCTGACAGGAAGATGCCTGGACTTTGTGTTCCTATGTGTTTTCATTGTGATTCCTGTTTGACTCCCCGGCTCCTGACCTCTTGCTTGTTTCTTGGATAATCCTTTTGCCTCACCCTTCGGTACTGCATACCCGCATTCTGCCTGACCTCCTGGCTTGTTTTTGTGGGTTACGCTTTCGCCTCACCCTTCGGTACTGCATACCCGCATCCCGTCTGACCTCCCGGCTACCGACCTTGGCAAGTGTATATCGACTTCCGTATTTATACCTCATACCAATTCAGCTAGCCAGCTTGCACGGGTGATTCGGGGGACTGCGACCTGGGGATTACCCGCAGCCAAATCCAACTCCCTTCGTGGGGAGCTCTGGTGAATACAGGGTAGTCCCTTAGACTCCGCACCCCAGATTGCACCCTTGCCAATCGTGCAAGTTGGTCCAGTGGGTCCACACCCGAGATCCACCGGTGTCACCGCTGCTCCGGTGTCACCCGCCGTGACAAATGGGTGTTGGAGGTCTCAAACATCTGTTTTCCATGCTTCATCAAAAGCCACAGGATGAACTAGAGAATGCAGATGTATGACAGGGATTTTACAATCTTAAAAGCTGAGCACACCTTCTCTTCACTGGCTTTACTTTAAAAAAAATGAAAATCCCTTTTGTTCCATGAAGCTTTTACTGCAGCAATAATGCACAGGCTGGGAAGCCTCACCTTTATGATATAATTACTCCTGCAGGGCAGAAAAGGCAGAACTCTGCATTCTACATTAGCTTACAGACATCATCTCTTGAATTGTTCTTCCCAGCAATTAACATGCAGCAGTTTGATTCTATTCTAAAATCATTCTTGCCTTTGAGGGAATATTTTCAATTTGTAGTAAATGTCAAATATACAAACCATAGCCTTAAGGAGGCTGCACAAATCGTATTTATAGTTGCAGATGTTCAGAAGAACTTTAATCTATCATCCATTGCAGCACCAATGACCAATTGAAAATATCAAAGTATGGTGATCCTATACCAGCTACATGTTTAAAGCAAAATTGTCATAAGCTACTATCATTGTAGTTGCCCTCCCATTATGCTAACTTTCTATGTCACTTACCTAGAAAAAAGTAAAAGCAGAAATCAATGTCTGCATACTTTAAGGCAGTTTGCTATAGCATGTTTTCTTTGAAATAAATGCAGTTTATGAAAAAGAATTGAATAAATTAAAAAAATTTGTATAAAGAGGAACAACCATGAAGGTTATGGTGAGAAGAGATTAAAGGAATTAAAAAGCCCTCAACTCGAGCAGTGCATAGCACAATCAAGCCTTCTTAAACAGAAGGTATTTACATGGTCCAATCCATCACAAATGGTATAGGTAGAAATCCTTGATTTAGGACAATGGGCGGAGCCATGCAAATTATTCCTTTATGTCCCAACAGCCAAATGCACATCCAGAACCGCTGGTGTACAGTGCAAATATAGCCTGTACCATAAAGGGTTTCTACCTAAACTTTTGGGATTTGTGATGGATTGGGCCATGTGAATACCTTCTGTTTTAAGAAGGCTTGATTGTTCTAAATGTTATATAGAATTAGTGATAAGTGATAACTCACCTCTACGCATGGAACGCAGACTTTGTTTGGCATGGCGATGGAGCTCTTCTACACAATGGGGCCGAGTGGTTGGCAGGAATATGTTCCTCTGCTGGTGCAATGTTGTCTTGTAATACACGTTTAGCTTGCTCTCCGCATCCAAGTTTGAGACAGCTGTTATAAAGACATATTCATTGATTAAATAAAGATGAAATAAATGATAACAGGACATATAAGAAAGGAGTCACAATCTCTATCATGAGGAAGGCAAGACATGATGCTGTATTTTTGTATTAACACTTTGCACTCCCAATGGGAAAAATGGAATGCCCCAAAATGTGTAATACAGTATATTGCTAGAGGTTTCCAGGAGATATGCTGCTTATCTGTGCCTTTTCTCGTTGTAATACGTATCTGTGCATTTTCTCATTGCAATACTTAAAAAGGCTATATATGCACATAACTTTTTACATTTAGATTTTTCAAAAATAATTATTGTTTCCAACGACAAGGGAGGGAACATGAGCTGTACACACAATTCTCCCTTATGATTGAAAGATCCTCAAGGATCAATGAGCAAACAGTGACCAACAGCTGTACACACTTAACATATTTTTACTAAAGTAGGGCACTTCATATTCTTCATGTTGCATTTATTATTAAATCAAATTTATTCTATTCCATATCTATAACATCTATAGGGAAATCTTAGCATCCTGCTAAAGAAAATCAAATTTTTTTTGTAACTTAGCGCTTTTTATCTTCATAGGCATGGCAGGAATTGCACAGTCTGGACTGGCTTCCAGACATGCATCATTACATTCCAAGAGGAGAAATTACTGAAGGGTAATGCCTCATTTCACAACTACACAGGCATGTCACCAAGAAAACCAAAAGGATCCACTACCCTTTTTCACTTTTTTTGTGTTGAAGCACAATCCACAATTTCTTTGAAATGAAATGCTTTCAATTGGAAGTATCGTATGGAAAATTCAGATGTTTATAATGCTCTCACCATCCTGTGTAATAATATTAATAATAATACAGTGATCTACTAATGACTTCCCCACTCATAACCTCATCACATGCACGGCTCCAAGACTTCTCTAGGGCCGCTCCTACTCTTTGGAACTCCCTCCCTCGCCCCACCAGGCTTGCTCCTACCTTTGCCACCTTCAAAAAAGCTCTAAAAACCCACCTCTTCAGCCTCTCCTACTCATCTTCTTCCTAACATCACCACCATACCAGTCCCATCCCCCCCACCTATTGTATACCTTGTTCCCCAACCTATTAGATTGTAAGCCCGTCCGGGCAGGGTCCTCTACTCCTCCTGGGTCATACCTGTACCTGTGCTTTATATTGTGTTGTATCTCCACTCTAATGTATTGTACAGCGCTGCGTAATATGCTGGCGCTATATAAATAAATGTTAATAATAATAATAATAATAATAATCCTAGCAAAACTGTCAACTAGAAAATGAAACATACTAATTCAACCATCCATAAAGGTGACCATACACGTGCCGATTTTTCGGCCGTTTTTAGCCCTCCCGACCGATCCGGTCGGGTAGGTCGGTCGGGAGGGATTCAGAACTGTTTGAAAATCGGCTGAAAAGTCGGTCGGGTCCCGACCGCGGATGCCCGATTTTTCGGGAAAACGGCAGCTTGTATATGTCATGTACAAGCTGCCATCATGTACAAGCTGCCGTCATGTACAAGCTGCCGTCTTCCCGAAAAATCGGGCATCCGCGGGCGGGACCCGACCGACTTTTCAGACTATTTTAAAACAGTTCTGAATCCCTCCCGACCGACCTACCGGATCGGTCGGGAGGGCTAAATACGGCCGAAAAATCGGCACGTGTATGGTCACCTTTAGAGAATAGAAATATAATGACAAAATACTGAAATATTGACATGACAAGGTTTAAATGCATATGAGATTAAGTCTATAGGTTTGATCTTTCAGACTGCTTATAGGGATGTTACAGAGCGATATTGCTGTCTGCTCTTACTCACTATCTTTTATAATTTACCTTAAAAATATAGTAATCAGTGTGATCAAGTTCAATTACCATAGGCATTGGTCATATTTTTAGTTAAAGAAAAGGTGTGGTAAGCTGATACTAATGTTTTGTGAATTTTCAGATGTTTTTCTGTAAGCTCTTATGTAGTAAAGCCCCTGTAAAATCATGCATCACTGTCATCCATCATCTGCATTATGATAAAGGTATAAAAATAATATCATACAGTGTGCTGATGGGTAGCTGTAGGTCATATGACAAGGTGGATGTTCTAATCATTGAGAAGATCTTGGTGTTTATGAGGTACACCGAACTAGCACGGACGCATGCTATGCTTCCACTACATAGAAATGCTGGAAGGTAGTTTGGCTTCTTGGATCATTCAAGCGTGTTTGTTCTAATAATAACTATACAAAGGGCAAGCAAGAAGCATTTCTGCTCTATTTATTTTGCAGTATTTCATGGGTTTCCCTCTCAGCACTGTCTGGTAGACATGTTTGTTTTGTATTTACTACACTTGTTGCCATTCCTTTTTGGCTTCTACAATATATTCATCGTTTTTAAGGAACATTTTTGTTTGGGAAGTAAAAAATTTGTTAAAATATTATGTGTTTTTCTTATGGAATATTAATGCATACTTCCTATGCAACAGGCAGATTTATTTTGGTTTATTGGTTTATTTAAAGAAAATGGTATGCCAATGGCAGGAAAAAAAGCAAGCAACCAAGTAGGTTTCATAAGTTTTAATATATTAGAGCACCTGGAATAATAAAAAATGGTAGTTGATGACTTTGTGAAGGTGTTTGAGTTCCCAGTTATGAAATGTATATACTATTATAATATATATGCAAAATATGCTGCATTCAAGAATATCCTTCCATAGAGGTGACAACTGTCTCATTACATTCATCGCTGATGGACAAGAGGCTTTGCAGCAGCAGAAACCCAGGGGGAAACACTACCAGATGCTCTGAACAGGCCTTTACTGCCAGTAAAACATTTGGGTGGAGACTTTGTCCTTCCTTGCTTGTTATATTGTGGTGGTTGTTAAAATATTACTGTCTCTTTATACAGCAGTAATTTTAAGTAATTTTTTAAGACATGACAAATACGGTAAACCACATGTATGATTCAGGTGATGGGAAATGCAGTAAAACTGCATGCAGTAAACAAATCCATATTAATACACACAAATAATTATAATCCTACTAAATAATCTTCTAATTATTGCAGCATATTTGTGTTTGTGTTTTCCAAATCAACTAGATTAAAATGTATTTCTTTTAGATTGTAAGCCCGATCGAGCAGGGTCCTCAACTTATCCTGTCTCATAACCTGTACCTGTGTTTTATCATGTGTTGCATCTCAACAATAATTTATTGCACAATGCTGTGTAATAAGTTGGCGGTATATAAATAAAAGCTAAAATTATTAATAATAAGACTTAAGAAATATGGGGATAAATACTAAATCATACTGCCATATCTGATGAACCATGTTGTATGAACTTAATAAAACTCATAATCATGTGGAATGCACCAACATGCACATAATTAGGTAGCATGGCCATTAATAAGCCTCAATACTGTGAAATAAATAAAGGCAATAAGTATAGCAAAGCCATACCTAAAGTAATGTTTTCATTTTTGTTTTGCGTCCATTGTTTGAAAATCAATTCCTGTGATGGAAATGTTGGAATTTCATTTCATTTCTTGGTATTTCAAAGGATATGAATCGAATCATTACATGGAGCATAAGCACAGGCCTTAGTATAGGAATCGATTGGTTTCGATGACATTATTTGGCTGTGAAAATTTTTTATGTGATCAACTTAATACAATTCTAATCGAAAAAAGAAATGGAACTGTGTATGCCTACTTTTATAGATAGACAGGCAGAACCTTCTCAAAAGCCAAGCTGTGGTCCATAACATTTAAAGCAGGATACCAGCTTGGGTATATAAGCTGACAATGAGAATATATAGGAAAAAATAAGAATAATATGTAAATATGACCATAGTGAATGTTGATATTACTAAAGTAGTAAAATCACTGAGTTCGTTTCTAGAGATTGACCTATATTGTGAACTGCCATCTGAAAAAAAAAACTATTTTATACTTTCTATTGAAATATCTACATAGGGAAACTATTATATAGTTGTTAATATTAGTTTCACAATGCACAGTATTACAAAAGCATAATTCACCCTAGGATAAATTTTTCTTGAAAGCAAGTAAAAAAATACAAAAACCACAGTAATAATGTGGGTTCCTTCTTGTTGCCATCTATTTTATTCTGTCAGCTAAATAGCCCTAGCACTGGATTATCTTTTATAATGTGTTCTGACAGAATGGACTGGAGACTGCAGAATGCTTATGTATTAATAGAAACTCTGAGGCATTTAATAATGTATGCACTGCCATACTGCATCTTCCACAGCGCTGCTTCTCCCAGCACAATGACCTAAACTGGCAACTTCAAGTAGAAAAAACAAAAAATCCTATTATATATTACAAACATTAATTACCAGGGAAAACAGCATTCCATCTGTCATCTTATACAAAAGAGAATACACTGTTGTCTGTCAAGTATACTTGTATAATATAATAAATGTAAAGCAATGAATATGGTGTCTTAAAGATATTATTATTAACCTCCCTAGCATTCTGCCCGTACTGCGTTATTTTCAATAGTGCAGTACGGACGATCGCAGGAGATTACAATGTACTCTTCTTGAAATCCTCGCCCTCCCCTGTCCATGTCCTCGGTGTCATAGGCTGGGAGACCGACACTGCTCCATTAACATGGAGGTTTATCAGCGTCACTGATGACGATTTAGAGAACTGATGCAGCTTTCCGGGGGTAGCGTTTGGAATGAACCCAAACAGTGGACGAACTGGGTTAGTCTCAAAAGCTAGGGAGGTTAATATTAAAACAGCGTATTTACATAACAACAACATACAGTATTATACAGCTCTTTACATAGTACATTGTTTTATCACTGTCTCTCAGGGTAGCTGACAATCAAATGTTCCCAACATAGTTGCATATAACTAGTCTTAAGAAATTTTGGGGGGAAACTAATTAACCTACCAGTATTTCTTTGGAGTAGAGTTAAATACAGCTTTTCCTTAAGATATAATGACACTTTTAGCATAGGAACACTCCTGCCAGTTTTATACATATCAGCCAGGCATAACAGAGGGCCGAGGAATGCGTGTGAACTGAAATATTCAGATAAAAGTCTTCCTTCTAATCACTACCTCTGCAATACTGCACACCACATATATCTCCGTTTTCATGCAGTGGCTTCATAAATTCACAGGTTTTGTTTGTAGTAATCTGCCAGAATAGTGCCAGTAAAGAAGGTGTTTGCCTCTGTGTGTTATCAGGGACTACAGGGAAAACCTAGATAAACCACAGTGATCAATTAGCATTCAATCTGTAGACACATTTCCCTGATCTACGGTCACTCAGCTCACCATTCACAGAATTTGCTTTGAACTGGCAGATCCTAATCAAACAATAATTACTGTGTTCATAAGCAAAGGTCAATGAATGGACCTGTTAAGCAAAGTGCCACAGAAAAATCATTCTTTGAAAATTCTACTACTACTGCTAGAACCAAGTAAAAAAAAATAAAAAAAATTAAGCAGCCAAAGTAATGTCAGAAGGTTGCAGAGGTAAGCAGTGGTAAAAGAGAAGAGGTGAGCAGTGAAGGAGGATTAGAGAGGGCTTACAAGGAGTAGAGGGATTAACAATAGGTGAAGGAAAACAGAGGTGAGCAGTGGTGGAGGAGTAGGGTAGAAAAGCTGAGGAGTGGTGAAGCAGGATTTCAGAGGTAAGAAGTTGGGGAGGGGGTGAAGAGGTAAGAAGTGGTGAAGCAGGATTGCAGTTAGCAGTTGTATTGCAGAGGTAAGAAGTTGGGGAGGGGGTGAAGAGGTAAGAAGTGGTGAAGCAGGATTGCAGTAAGCAGTTGTGGAGGAGCAGTACTAAGATACAGAAGTGATCAGTGGTGGAGGAGAATAGCAGAGGTGAAAAGTAGTGGATGAAGAGGAAGTGAGGATTGGTGGCAGAGGAATGCAGAGGTGAGCAGTTGTGGAGGAGGAGAGCATAGGTGAGCAAGGAGCATAGCAGAGGGGAGAAGCAGGGGAGGAGGTGAGAAGTGAGGATTGGTGGCAGAGGAGTGCAGAGGTGAGCTGTTGTGGAGGAGGGGTGTAGAGGAGAGCAGTTATGGAGGGGGTGTGTGCAGAGGTGAGCAGTTGTGGAGGAGGAGAGCAGAGGTGAGCAATGGGCGAGGAGCATAGCAGAGGTGAGAAGCAGGGGAGGGCAGAGGTGAGAAGTGAGGATTGGTGGCAGAGGAGTGCAGAGGTGAGCCGTTGTGGAGGAGGGGTGTAGAGGACAGCAGTTGTGGAGGAGGAGAGAAGAGGTTAGCAATGGGCGAGGAGCATTGCAGAGGTGAGAAGTAGTGTAGGAGGGCAGAGGGGCAAAAGTGAAGATTGGTGGCAGGAGTGCAGAGGTCAGCAGTTGTGGAGGGGGGTGCAGAGGTAAGAAGTGGTTAAGCAGGAGTGTAGAGGTCAGCAGTTGTGGAGGGTGTAGGTTAGAAGTGGTGAAATAGGCGTATAGAGGTTAGCAGTTGTGGAGAAAGAGTACAAAAAAACAAGTAAGCAAAGGAGGATATCCTGGTTATTGTAATGTTCTTTTCAGCTATGCTCAGCCGAAGTATTACCAAATACTATATGCAGAAAAAATATATATACTAGTAATTAACACATTCCAGCTTTTAAAAATTATTATGCTGAGGTTTAAATATGTCTGATCAGGATGCAACAATGAAATGTTCATACTTTGAAATACTGATATTTGATAATAAACAGCATGTCTCATTATGATTGTCCAAATGATGTTGTCAAAATATAGAATAAACTATGTTGTTTATTGTCACACAAAATATATACTTTGTAAAATGCTGTTGCAAGGTTAAGATGCTTCTGTGTGTTATACCATTTAATTACAGTATGTAAATGTCATTACTACTAGTGTATGCATCTATCAGATATTGTGTGATCTCATGTTCAGGAATCTGTCTAGAGACAGGATCATTGACTGACCATGTCTTTGTTCTAGTTCCAGACAAATTTAAGTACACTTCAAGAAAGACTGACGTAGTAGTTTTTGGGATAAAGGAACTTAAAACTTAAAATTTTCTTGGTTTTAAGGCCTCATTTACACGGGTTGTTGGCAACTGTGACTTTTTAGCTTTCATTTATGTCTGGGCAAAGAAAACACAATCTGTCTCCCTCTCTCAATTCAACATACAAAACAAAAGATTCTTACATTTGCAGACAGAACGGCAATAAAATATATATATATATATATATATATATATATATATATATATATATATATATATACTTTTTATATATATACTTTTTATATAAAAATTATCACAACAAGTAAAAACAAAATGTAAAAAACAATAACAAAAAATCAAACAAACAAAAAACCCCCCCGAAAAACTAAATGTAATCAAGTATATCCAACATAATTCATATAAAAATATTGTGTTTTTCATCAGTAGGTGGAGCTTTAGTCCTCTTTTTACATGTTTAGCTGCCTATACATATTTTCCTGAGTCATTTTAGTGATGGCTTCAGAGGAAAAAAGAAAGGGGAGCACTTTTACTCATAAATGGTAAACGGTTGTTAGTGGGTTTACACTGCATAGGCCAGTTCATAGTGTCAAACCACATTACATAGAAATAATATGGTAATTGCTATCAGTGTTCACTTTAGCAATTTGATAATATTGTTTTCCTGGAAGTTTCTGACTCCAGTACAATATTAGCCACTAACATGGAATAAGAATACAACACAAAATCTGTAAAGTTGGTGAGTCCATCTTGTTAGTGACTGTTAAGGTAGGCATACACGGGCCGTTTCCCACCTGATTGTTTGGCTGATCGCCTGGCAGTCTCTCAGCTGCCAATTGGGTGTGCCCATCCAGATCAACCAGAATCCTCCCTTACCTGTCGGTAAATTCCAGGACCATCCCATTACTTTGGATGGGGATGACAGTCCCCATCCTAAGTAATGTCAGGCACACAAAGGATGCCCACCGATCTTCTGAGGGGCCCCCTGCAGCGTGATGACATCATCACGCTGCAGTCAGTCCCTCATCTACCCTTGTATGGGCACCTTTAAGGCACTACATCTAGCATTTGAAGAAGGAAGTGTTAACAATGGCAGTCTACAGATTTCAGTACATGTTTTTTTTAGCATAGAAAACTCTGTTTTCATTTCCAACATTACACCAACATTCAGCCTTACTGCCAATACGTGACTAGGTAATGCAAACATGTAGTACTAGCATGGGCATGTGTTTGATTAATTCAATAACATGTTTGAAGTGTTGGTGGGTTAGACTTTTGTTATTCATGTGGGTGTATTTCTAAGAAAACTCTAGCAATTAAATGGGTGCGGATTCATAAAACCCTGAAAGTTTTCTGCTATGGCGAAACCCCTAGTAAATGTCCTATGAAATAGCAGAATGATTTATAACATGGTCAACCAATATCATCATAGCAAAACAGGGCAAAGCAATCAGACAAAAGAAATATTAACATTTGTGGCTGAAGATGAATAATGTAACTAATGGTTTTGCCTTTGTAGCTGATCCCAAGACTGTGGTTTACATAAGTACTACGTTTTTTTTGGCCTGGTTTGTATGATTTGCATAGAACCTTCGGTGCATAAGATGCTGAGCCATCGGTTTAGGTTGCCAGTTAAGATCATTTTAACTTTAGTTGCATTAAAGAACAAAGCAAAACACCCTTACATTTAAGCTAGCCTAATTTTGTCTCACATTCAGATCACCAAATGGGTGTTAAAATAACACACATACAATATATATTATATATACGGTATATATTTTGAACATGTTGTTTTGGTTCATATTTATTTTTTTAAGGTTTTGTAAACATAAAACTGAATGTCTGTTCTAAGTGGGTGGTATATTTTAAAGCAGAGGCATTGAACTTTACCTTAGCCTGCTTATAGTAAAGGATGTAAATGGAAGCGTAGTAAAAATTATTATCAGATAATATAGGCTATCATTAGGTGGCTTAACTGTCAAAACAAATAAGGACTCTCAGGCCAGTGGTTTCACCACAAATTCTGTTCAAGAAATTAGCTTAAACTTACTATTTAAGAAAAAGGATGTAATACATACATTGTTTTGGAATCTGTAGTTGGAATCGCATGTGTTCCATAGGACGCTTGTAAATCGATCATGTTTAATTCAAGCACACTGTGTGGTGATACGATTAATCGATGCTAGACTGGCACATGATCGTAAAATCGAACAAAGATTGATCGTGCAAAAGTCAACCTGTGTATGGCTAGCTTAAATGCATATTGAAAGTGATCTTATCAGCTGCAGAGTTCAACTGACTCTGTTGCCATCTCCATGCAATTTGCAAGCAAATTCTTTCTCGATCCGAGGCTGCAATATATGGTAATACATAGTCCCTAATGACACGTTATGGTAGTACCACTGAACTCTGGTATCTCCCTATCTCTTACTTTGCCTCCCCTTTATCAGTTTGAAAAGAACTAACATTATAGAAGACCTTGTATACCTATCTTGTATACCTATCTCACTTCTAATAAGCTCCACCCCCTCCCGCTAATCCCCACTCCTTTGATGTAAAGATTGGTGGAGATCTCGAATACCTCAAATATACAAAAAGGTTTCTGAATCATCCTTTCTCCTCACAACAGGTGAATGAACGTATAAACAAAACCAAGGTCAAACCAATAGCCAATGCCTTAAGCACAGTACAGATGATCCATTCCAGCACTTGCTGTTGCTGGAAACAGCCACTAATAATCATTTGCAATGACAAAAAAAAACAATCTGTACACTGAGTGCTTTTTCTGTTAAATAAAGAGTGAGGTGGGGAGGATAACTTCGGATGCTGCGACTGGTAGTTTAGTGATCCACCATTGCAGATCTCTAAACAGCTGTACAGATGGTAGATTCTGGCACAATGTTAAGACAATAATCCTTCCACAGTACAAGGTTTTAGTGCTGCTTGATCATAAAAGCACAGTGCATATAAATATATTTCATACTTGTGCACACCTAATTATAAGTCCATTGAGCATAAGCACTCACATTTTCGTACACATGCGTATGTTGAAGCACAGAAAACTCTTAATTTATACAATTGTAATTTGTGAGTTAATTAAGAACCGTGATCTAAGTATCTTAGAAAATAATACATTATACTTTATTTGGGTGGTGTTGACCTCATCATTTTTTTCCATTGGTCACAAATAGTAATTGGTGCTTTCATCGCCCACTTTAAATGTATAGCAATCTTTAATGGCATACTTTTAGCTGTCATAAGTAAAGCAATGCCTTTTTTTTAATAGCAACACATCGCAATCAATTTTCAGTAAAATTCAGGCAGCATTTACTCATTTCCATAAAAAGTAAGCCATGAACCTTTTAAAGTCCCACAGAGTTCCACTGAAAACAACATGCAAATGAAGAAAAATCTGATTTGTGGGATAATTAGAATTCAGCTATTCCCTGCTTAAGTCTTTACTCAGCGTTCTATTACTAACAAACCAGCCATAAATAACATACTGCTTCTTATCTGACCCATAATCAACACCCTGTGCGCACTATGAATTTATCCTGGAGTGCTTGTCCTACTTGTCTTTTCATTTCCATCTATTATACATCAGATTGTCAGCATCTCAGATTCCCCACCTCTGCATATTTATATGTGTGTGTACAGATGTGCCAACAAAAACCCTTTTACATTGTGCAATTTGTATTCTTGTTGTGCAAAGTGTTTATCAGCATCATACCTCCATATAATTGTTTTGGAGGAATTTAAAGAGCTTTATAAAGTAAACATCTTTTTTTGAAAAATAACAGAATTTAAAGCCAAATACCTCCATTCCGGAGAAAACAGCATCCTAGAACCATGGCGATTTCAGCTCTGCTGTTTTAGGAAGCATTCCAATGCCCATGAGGCTTCTTTTATCCATATTATGCTCTGTGCCGAGGGATTCATTGTGTGTGTGTGTATATACAGGATGACCTGTTTTAAGTACAGAAAGGGGTCAACCCGCATTACCTGCTAGGATAGTCATGGTATGTTCAAGTCCAAACATCTGCTAACCCTAGTGACTCCCCTGCCAGACATCCAGATGGTTTAACCCAAGAATTTGGTCCTTCTAATCTCTTCACAGTCCAGTTGAATGGCAAATCAGAACACTGAGCAGTAATCCCAGAGCTTTTACACTCAATCACTCAGGGCTGTTAACTCACTACTGTACTTAGGTGATTCTTCTGCTGTCAAAAGGGATTTAAAGAGCTGGTTTTATGTTGCAGTTTGTGAACGGACACTGTCATTATGATAAATGACACCCACATCGTTGTTTACTATATACTTTGTGCCATTGTTTAACTGGGCAGGAGAAACTGTAAAGCATACGACCAATAATTTGGTTTCAAAGCAAATGATAAATGCCTATAGCAGACCTGTATATTCATGTATTTAAATTGTCTATCATTATGTAAATCTAGAATTAATTTTCTCCCACATTTTCTATAATTTAAAAGGCTATATGTAAAATTCCAATTACATTTTGTAAACTTTAGCTTTAAGAGTTTCAGGTGGAGCAAGTGAATTGCTTCTTCAGAGCACTTCTTTAACATCAGAACTTAAATAGGGTTGTTAGAGGAGTCAGTGCAAATTGAAATGGGCAGTCTGACTTAAACCGCAGGCCTAAGGGAAAGGGTGTTTGACTGGGAGGGCTGGGGAAAGGTGGTCAGACATAGGTGGTGTGTGGTCAGTTACCCATACAATCCTAGATATGCGCTAGATTGATCATCCCTGTCTTTGAAAACAGGGTTATTGGACATGACTGTAAATCATGGTTGATGTCCATTGCTTTGCTTTGCTGCACCTCCAGCTCATTCGATATCGGGCTCAGCGTGGTGACGTCATCTCACCTGTATTTGGTTATTATTTTTAACTGTTCTTTATGTTGTATGTAAGTTTTGTTTTCTTGTCACAGCATGGCAGGTCCTGTCAAGTGATCGTGAACATTCTTACTGCGAATATCGGCACTATATATATATATATATATACAGTATTAATAGTACTATATCTCCGTAATCATGAATATTTTAGATTTTTTACATCAGTACCTGGAACGATTGTGCAAAATGTCTGATATTTGCAGTACATACAAGGGTGAGGACTGAAAACCCTTAATTTGTACCCAAAGGGTTTGTTAATGGTTTGAGTAATTCAGGCTGGTTACATGGACATAGTTAAATGGCTAATGCATTGGTGTTTATGAAAGGTGAAGGAGTAAACTGTTTGATAATATGGTGGCTGGTATGGATGGAAAAATGTAGCTGGTATAGTTCCCCATTATATTAGCACTGTCTAGAAACTTTTCTTTATTGTTATTGTGTTGTTCATGGCAGAAGCATTTAATAAAGGCGGGGTCTTCTATTTTTAGTGTCAGTTTTAATGTGTGTGAGTCTTATTTAATGTTATATTTATTGTTATGTTCATTAAATTTGCACTATACCGGTCTGACTTTGCTCAGCTCTGCCCAGGTCATGGATGACATAAAATATTTTCATATCACCTGTTTCACCAACAGACAAAGATTAAATATCTACACCCCTCATTCTGAAGAAGTGGCAAGTTGTGCCACAAAATGCATTTCTTGTTTTAAATTATTACCAAATAAAAAGAGAAATACTTTTACGGGCGCCTCTTCCCAGCCTATTTTTTTAAGTGGATACCACTTCACCCATCAAAAAAAAATCTAGATGCTGCAGAGTTTTATACTATTATTAACATTCCAATGCCTTAAAAAAATAGACTTTAGAATTAAGATATTATAGCCATCCATTGTAACAATTTACACACTACTCTGAAGACACTTTCTACTTTAACAGAGCTGGAAAGGGAATATTATACAGCTTGATAGCAATCTATTGGCCTGTGAAGGCTCTGATATTCTATGTGGTGTCTGGTAAGAAAAACAGAAAATAAGGCCATTCAGCCTGAAATCAAAAAACATGTGAAGCAAAAAGTTATGAGGAATATGACAAATGGGCATTTAAAAATAAAAACAACTAGTATGCCTCATTTATGACAATAACATTCACATGACTCTTCTGGGTAGGGAGGAACACAATTTTTTTCATCTAGCCTGTGATTTAGGGCTTGTTTCCACATGTGCGCATGTCCGCATAATTGTGCCCATGTTAATCAATGGGCTTTTCCCCATCCGTGATCGGGGGGCGATCAGAAATGGCCACGTTACGATCCGCAACCTAAAAACTCGGCTCACCACACTTTTTGATCGCGGGCCGCAACCATAGACAAGAATGGCCACGGCTAAAAACCGTGTTGCAAAAATTTCGACGTAGTTTTAAGCCGTGGCCATTTAAACACACCGCGGGCGGCCGCACATGTGGAAACAAGCCCTAAATTCTATGTAACAAGCTGCAGCAACTGACTAGAAACATCCTGCACCCGCAGTAATGTACACATTTATCATCTTTTCTTATCTTTTTTTTTTTTATATATCTGCAGCAATTTACCAACTTTGTCCAAAGAGGTGGATTAAAATGCAAAGTAGTTGGACAGATGGCATAGACTTATGGGATGGCGCTTTATTGTTATTTGTTTATTTCGATCGTTTACAAGCTCATCCCAAATCCAAATATGATTTTCAAGACAGGCAACAAGGCATACATTTAATGGTCTCATAGAGAGTAACAGTGCTTGAAGAAGTTTAGGGAGGAGGAGAGGTCTAGTTCAAAAGAAAGAACCATGGATGAAGGTGTTAAGAGAGCACCAGGGAGATAAAAGGCACATAAAAACACCTTTTGGTGTCTGCTTTTAAATGCCAAACTGCTGCAAGCGAATACCTTAAGAATTTAGACCACTTAATTAAAAACTGTGGACAAGAAAACAGCATAATTATTTTTGCTGTTGTATAAGAAACGAGGAAAGCACACACATCACATCCGTAGGTCTGCAGCCCTAAAAGCATCTGTTTTGTCCCGTCCTCTGTGCCTTGATACATTATCAGGACATAAAACAGCAACGCTTTCATGGATGAACCCTAACTAGGCCAAATCACTTTGGAGAGTGGCCAAGATGTTAATTTAATATTCACAACTGACCTGTTTTATTCCATGGAGAGCTGAGTAAAAAGTTGGGTGAAATGCTTCTGCAAGTTTGCTGGAAATGTGTGGCTTGCCTAATGCTGTCCCCTGAAGCACAGTCTGTGGTGTACACATTAAAGATTAATGCTAAGTCTCTGACACTTTCTTGTTTCATCAGCACAATACAGGGAAGAATCACGCTGTCTGGATATTGCCTTTAAGTGTTGTTACGCTATAAAGCTAGAGAAACAATATAGGGAAAACAATACACATCTCGGCACAGGAAAATAACTGTTATAGTAAACGTTATATGTGTATATAATCATAGATATTATACTATATAATACAATTCATGCGTCAAAACACTTAAAGCTGTGACCAAATACAAAACCATTGCACTGTTTTAAGAGGCTGATTTAAAAAATATAGTAAAGACCATACCTTCAGTCTACCACAGTTAAAGGAGGAGGCTCCTCTTCTGTAATATAATAGGTTATTCTGATTTTAATGCATGCCATCAGCTATTCACAGTAGACAGGTACACCCCTAATCTCAGCTCTACATTAAACTGAATATTTTCCCATAGAAAACCATTAAACTATACCCAGTGGCCATTCACTATATTGCACCCGGAGTTAACCTCAGAAGCCTGGCAAATAAATATAGATTTTCCCTACGATTCCAGGAAACAGTAGGTAAGTAAATTTTTTGGGAATTGTGGAGCGCTATGCCACCTTCATACCAGCTCAGAGGTGAGCCAAACTTTAATTTTACATATGTATGTTTAGATTTTGAGCATACATCCACTTTAACCTGTCAATGAAAGGGAAAAAAAAAGAAAAGGCAAAACATCAGATTAAACCTCAACTTCACTTCAGTTCTACTTATCTTTTTTGCATACATCCTTACATTGGACTGAGGATGCTGAAGAAACCCCAGAAACAACTGCTGTGCAAAAAAACGGTGATAGGAGAAAAAGCAACGATGAGATTAAGGCTACATTTTTAGTCCGCAGCAGCCCGAGAAACGACTAGGTGTTTGCGCAGCCGTGCAGAAACAAACTGTCACAAGGGCCTAAAAAATGGTGCAGGTGCTCTGGGAATGACCCCATTACAGGTCAATCGGGCTGAATGTAGCCTAACTCATTGGTGTTCTGCTTCACTTTTCACTGTCTAATCACAAGATGAGAGTGATACTAAACTGCAGTACAGAAAATGTTAGGTCTCCTGCCATTGCAGGCCAAAATGTGCTGAAAGAAAAAGCTCTGCAAATGCCTGGATGCACATACATTCAAATCCATTGGCAGGTGAACCAGTTCTTATATTTCATTTGTAGATTTAGATGTTTGCATGGAGTTTAACTGTAAAGCAACTGCTCTAAAAAAAAGGAAATGATAGCCTATTGTAAAGCCTATACTGCTTAAGACCAACCTGATGCCTTTCCAAAAATTCACAGGATCTTACTGTGCACAGTACTGTTATTAGGTGTCTTGCCTACCTTACCATTATCTTGGGAATAGCAGCAGTTATGTTCACTGCTGGTTATCCCTGGTAATATGCTCTACTGCTTGATCCTTAGCAATGGGTGTACTCAGTTTGACAGCAAATTTCCAGGAGTTATAGCAGCTAATGTTGTTTAGGTCCACTAACTGAATATTGCATATTCTGAAGTTACATAAAACTATATCTTGTTTTGTTACTATAATATTAGTTAATTCTGAGTTTCATGTAACGGAGTTGCCATGTGGTATGATGGTTATAGAGTTTCCTGGAAAGAAATCCTAAACATACAAACTATGGTGTCAGTGCAGAAAAATAACTGCTAATCCAGTTTAGTGAGCTGTAACTTCCTATTGGCTTATTAGTATGTTTCTTCTACACTGAAATCCTAAATAGAGTTGTCAGACCTGCTGGTGCTGTAACCGGCTGGATCAAAGAACTGCCTCTATCTGTCTTTCTGCCAACAGCAAAAATGGTACTGCAGACATTGACTACCAAGCTCCAGCCAACACTCTTGTGTAGAGCACATGCTCCTGGGGGATGGAGTTCTGTATAGTCAAAGTATATGTGCCTACGTCAATAGGAAAATATGTAGGGATACCAATAGCGGTCCTTGCAAGAGTTCGCTAAACCTTCTAATGATGTAACGGGGAGTGATCATCAAGGTAAAAGTAAAACTATTATAACTGTGTCAAGATCAAATGAATAGAGGGCAAATGAGTTGAGAAACACCAACACATTTGTGACAATTTTCTTTCATTAACTAATCAATTTATTTTATCTGCTCATGATTGGCCATTTCAACATTTCATTGATGCATTGTAAACTGAATTCAGCCTCAATGTCTGAATTCCGTGTTCACTGAACTATAGCAAGACAGAATCTAATTTGATGCTCTCTACTGTTTTCTACTTGGCCATATACACCTTATCAAGACCTTATCAAGATAGGGACACTGTGCTTGTAAATAAAACACTTTGTCTGATAAAATTAAAATCTAGCATTTTATACATTTTGAGCCAAAATGGAAGCTTAAAGAAAAAATCTTTTTTAATTCCCCCTTTTCCTTTCATGACCCCTAAACTAATTCTAAACCTTCAAACCTTGGCAAAGGCTAGTATTTATCATTTTGCAAAACAATATTAAATATACATTTGTACATGCTGAGAATGAACTTGCACTGACAATTTTGATCATTTGGTTTGGACACACAGTACAAGTCAAATGACAGATGGTAACAGAGCGTACTGTAAGTCTTAGTACAATAATTCCCCAAAAATTAAAAACTAAGAAATGACTTAGTGAAGACTAGTGTGCATTAGAGAACTACTAACTGGATATTCTCTTATCCGTAAGCCCTTGAGAGAGCCTAAAAGCAGACTAGTAAGCTTTTCAGCTTGATATTTTTGCTGGATTTGTTTATTAATGTATGCTTGTATTACATGCCAGAAATAACCCACTGTGCTCAAAGTAGTGTGGAATAATCAAGCATGTCAAAATCTAGCTTGCCCTCTTATTTTCCTTTTCCTCTATATATTTTTTATGAGATCTCTCGAAATAATTATTATAAAATGACCCTTATTTTTTACAGTCCATTACAAACCTCTCATGCCACCACACTCATCTGAGGCTACTGTCATGCTATACTATGTTTTTGTATTTTCCAGAGTAATAAGGGCCAAACAAGTCATCTTCAGGGACTTTATCAGATCAGGAACCTTCTTGGAGAAACCATCAGCGAAACACCACAAAATAGACATTTGTAGACTAATACAAAACACATGTTGAATAGCTACTTATTGTTTCCTTTTGTCCTACAAAATGTAAGCACCCCTGTTTAAGCCTCCATAACACCTAGAACCAGATCATACAAATCCAAAAAAGCAGAATGTTAGTGTTGTAGTGGAAATTCAGAAGTCCGAGCTACAAACTTTATGCTTTTGGCACCCGTCTACCAGTTAATCACAATAAAGAATGCCATGAAAAGACTAAGCTTATGGAGACAATAACAATAGAGTATGGAGATTATGGTGCCAAAGATTCTACTTCTGCCTTGAGCACCATTTATATTTAATCCATCTATGGTACTACAGAGCATAAAATATAGGGTGTGAGCACTGTAGCTAAAATATACTTTTGTATATATATGTACAGTATATAATGTATATATACATGGAGGTTTTTTCATTTACAGATCGAGTGATTCTGATGAGGGCCCTGATTTCCCTGTGCAAGGGTGGGCACCACCAACCTAAGCATACTCAGATCTGCATAGATCTCAGTATGATGTGTTCCTATTAACTGAGGTTATGTGATGACATGTTCTTAATCTTGAAAACTTTCTAAGGCAAAAAAGCTAGATATACTTCTAGAATATGATGATTTAGGTATTAACTGTTTTATGTTAGGCTTCTCAGTCTATATGACAAAGGGGAGGTATATATATTTACTGACACCTTAAGGCCATTAGATTTTTGTTTTGGCTCCGCATCTACATCTTCTTTCAATGGTACAATGATGAATAATAGCATCTGAGACACCTGGTTTCGGGATGCTTGTCAACCTGACAGCTGCAGCTCAATCACATCGGGTCATCTTTCTAGTCTATAGACCACCCCTAACTGGTTATTTGTCTACTTGATTATATAATTACTGGATGACAAGCTAAATTACTTTAAATACACTATATATAAAGTTGAACACTGTGCTGCTGTAAAAGGTTAGGTAATATTCTCAAGGTCATTGAAGTTTTTTTTTAAAATAAGGTCCAGATGGAGACCATAATTAATAAAGGGAAATATTAAGTTTCTTCTCTCCGGATGAACAGAATCCCAAAGTAAACAAGTGATAATTTTATACATGTTTCGTCACATTAATATTCAATACCTTCTGCCATCATTGTTCCTCATCCTCAGTAGCTCCGTAAAGAATATAAACCACAATAGTAAATAGTTGTGGAGTAAAAGTAATAGAAGAGGTAAATAAAGCGTAACACCCATGTTTCAACCTGCTCCTAAATAAATCTGTCTTTAAGCATATAACTCTGCCTCATTACTCAAACATAAAATGAATCTGAAGAAGTGATTTAAAGGAAAACTTCTAAGGCAACATTTTTTAAAAATTTTCTGGCCATAATTGGCTTTCAGTAGGACATATAACAATATCAAAAAATAAATTTGATCAAATATCTGTTACCACAGATGGCATATATTACAATCACTCACCGATTTCTGTGACCCCCCAAAATGTATCTTTTTAAGTGGATTGAATAGAAAATCTAGACGTGTTTGGGGGGCCTTTACTGACTTTCCAAAAAAGCATAAACCCATTTTAAAGGTCATTTATCGATACCACCACAACCTAAAGAGGTCTGCTCAGCGTAAACACTCATGACCTCTACTGGTCACCTTACAATTTAAGTAGGACCATATATACATCAGTTGAATACAAGCAGTATAATTTACCTTCTATGCTAATTTATATAAAATATATTATAATTTAAAATATGTAAACAACATTATTTATCAGGGGGTAAAATATCTGCCTGTCTGTTTGATTTTGCCAGCAAGGTCATACTAAACTGATAATTCGGCCAATTAATGGAAGCTTCTGTTATGCGTGGTGTCACCAATTATCTGTCTCAAATCAATTTATCTTGTTATGTGAGCTCACAACATGAAACAAGTAGATATGTAGCACTTCATTCACAAAAACCTTCACACACACTGATATGATACCATTAAAGTTGTGTTTATTGCTTTGCTTAAATAGTAGGCAGGGGTAATTAGTTAAGTAAACTGGACTGTGTACACAGTTTCACATGCTCAGATCCCAAAAGGGGCACAAAGTGCAAAAGTATGTCAATAATTTCATAGCTACAAAGGAAAAGTGGCTGTAGACAGGAAGCAACAGAAAGCATGTTCTTTGTAGAACAAATTAGGGAGTAGTCAGATTTTAAATTATATATTTCTGGTTGCTATCGAAGGTCAATCTATAACTCTTATGCTGCTTTAATAAATCACATGGGATAACACAATTGGTCAAAGCAATGCAGGTACCTTCCTTTTGTGGGTTCACCTATAGGCAGTTGATGGTGCCAAGCCTGTACAGTTTCTTGGAGCCTTTATATTTTCTAAAGAATTTGTTTTATTTAATGAATGATTTGCTGATGTGTGTTTTAGTTTTTTATTGGTAACTTTCAGTAAGACATACAACAGGCAAACATCAATATTTAAAAATTTCAAGAGTATGCCATCTGTTTTGTTGCTACCTTATCTCCATGTTCATGACAGAACAAACAAGAAGGGTGTTCCATATATTACCTATAGATGGTGCTGTTACCCCAGCTCTACATCCAGTGACATGCAGCGGCCACCAAGCACCAATTATTTATCTTATACAAATGTAGGTCTTGTGACCATGTGTATTTTAAGAAAAGATTTATTTTGCATAGCGCATGCAAATATTTCTGCATGTAGGTGAGTTTGCAAAGCATATGTGTTTTCAGTCACATCTACTCTAGCATAAAAAAAGACTAGCTATAAATATAATTTTTTGAGGGGTATATGTTACCTATGGTTATTGCCTGCATGAAGCCATTTATAAAATGATCATTGGTATAGCTACATCTTTAATATGTTTGGTTTCTACCTTGATTTAAATGATTAAAGAGTATTTTGTAACTATGTTAGGAAATAGATTCTGGACGATGAACTTAATAAAAAGACATCAGGATATATGTTAACATTGAAGGACACATAATACTGGGAATAGCTATCCCTACTGAAACTCCTAAAGTCAACTGCACTGCAGCTGGATTGTGTCAAGGGTCAATGGCATGTGCTATAACATAAACAAATGTAAATACACCAACAAACATTCCAATGTCTGTTAAATCTATAGACATTCATCTTCTATTGTTTTGTTAGGTTACATCTAGGCTGGTTATGGGTATCATTGACCTTGTCAGATAACCTTGCCCCTCACAGGAAAAGTCAGAGAGTTGATTTGCAAACTTTGATCACTTAACCTCCCTAGCGCACTGCTGAGGTCCAGATTTCTGTACCAAAAGTGCACCA
>CM070033.1:92511244-92532049 GCA_036250615.1 Ptychadena robeensis
GCCGCTTCATTGCAGCTTATGGCATCGGCTTTCATCTGCTCCCATCGGCCAGAGAAGATCAGACATGTCCGTTCTCTGCCCGGCCGAGAAGTGGGGCGACAGGGATCTGATCCACTACATCCATTATAGGCCTCTAGCATTTCTTAACGTTCATAGACATGGATGATGCATTGCTGTCCAGTTGATCATAGCATAATGATACTGCTTGGTGTGATCTGGTTTTGGCATTTGGATTCTAACCTTTGATTGTTCTTGACCATTCTCTATCTGCTGCCTGCCCTGAACACTGCTTGGACTTGACTTCTCTTCTGCCTGCCCCTTCTTTATACCTTGTTTGGACTCTGACCCCTGCTTTGGACCTGACTACATTCCTTATGCTACACGGTACTTTGTCTATACTGCAGTGGTTGCTGTTAGCAACCCAGCCTTTTTTGTGGGCTCCTGGTCCATTGCTAATTGCTACATTTTTTGTGCGCATAAGAACTGGGTGCAACTAAGCCTTAGGATTGCATAGCTAGACACCCGAGGCAGAGCAGGGGCTCGTCTACAGGTGAAGAGTGCAGCTGGGGTTTGGGGGGAAGCGATCAAAAAGAATTGAATCACGTATGCCCACCTTTAGACACCAGTAAGTAGAATGTTTACTTTACCTCAATAATTTACTCACATTGTATTTCAAATATAGATAATAATAGATAACATATCATCATATATGATAATGTATAGAAAGAAAGAATTGTTAAACAATGATATATTAATAAATAAAAAACTGACAACCCTTGCTGCTGTCATATCGCATAGTGCAGAATGTGGCATTATTTGTTTTACCTTTGTTTGATCTGCACAACATATTCCCTATGAATCAGATATAAGACATAGAGTGTTGCAAATCTTTGATCCTAGCAGGCTGCTTCCCTTGCTTCCTGACGACAACTGTTTTTAACTAGCACCTCTAGTTACACCTGGTTTATTAGCTGCACCACAGAGGTGCTGACCTCTGAACTATGACCCTAGCATCATGTTTCAAAATGGCTTCTTTTCTTTGACTAGAGCATCAGGAATGAAAAGATCAGAACTGGCTGCCATTAACCTTCACCTCATTAACTGGCTTTCTGTGACAAGTCGGCCTGTTTCTTTGTTTTTATCATTACGGTTAACAAAAACACAGACGTAAACGTATTTAAAAAAAAATACCTTTTCCTCCTCCGTTTCCTTAGTTACACATGACTGAGGGAGGTCTCCTCCTAATTAAAAAGAATTAGCAGCAGGTTCCCATACTAGAATTACTCAAGCATATAAAAGCCTGCTGCCTTTCTGTCACTTTATATCAGATATGTAAGTCAATCTTGCATTAGAAATTAAAATAGTTGAAATCAATCAAGAAATGGGACTCCTACATTTGGCATCAATACTGTTGCCTTGCCTTTTTCATTTTAACTACCTATCAGCCTGTAGCCATTAAAATTTGTAGCAGGAAGCAGACTCACATCATGACATGTATGGTAACGTGCAAACTTCCATTGTGTTATGGCCGCCAATATCCTGCAAATAATAAAAATGTACACAACATTTTTATGGCAGCACAGTCTATACCAGAACCTGCAGTAGATCCCCTTGTGTGTTGTGCCTTGTACTCTACAATTTCGCGGTGCCATCCACAATGCATGGCAAAGCAATGCAACTGGAGCAGTTGTGTTGCCAACAACTAAGAAAATGAAAGATACAACTGAATTATATGGGATATCTTTTATCTACGTTTGCACTTCTCAGCACTTATTGCTCTACAATTTACCATAGCTAGGTCTCTACTGTCAACTGAAGCAACAGCAGAACCTAAAGACACTACTAAAGTGCTGATTAAACTGCAGCACAACAATGAGAACATTTCCCATCATGTTTGTATGTCCACTGCCGACACTTATGTATTGTTACATGGCTTTTTTTGCTCATAAAGCTTGAACCGTCCCTGCTAGTCTAGGTCTTCTGAGGACTACAGTGTGTTCTCTTGATGTATTTTCACTAGTAAAATGCTATAGTGCTAAGGGCTACTCAATACCACTGTATTTTGTATTTTGCTTTATACACACAGACCTATTTCATGAAAAATAGTGTATTATGTAGTGTATTATATTCATTATAATAAATTATATTTTTTTCATTATTATTATTAATTACTTAACTCTGCCCCACTGAATAGTATTATGCATTTAAAAAAATTGTAATAAAATATATGCAAATGAAAAAATTATGTATTCTTACTTACGTTAGCTATGATCCTGTCTGGTGCTATTAACACCAGCAGCACTACAGCACACATACAGAGGCATTTCCTCCACAGAAAGGGCATCACCTTTTTGGTTTTAAGGCAGTGGTGTGCAGTGTGTCACGGCTAATCTCACAGGGTCATTGGAAAAGCAAGAGATTTTTTACAACCTAACAGCAGAATGTTTTAACATGTGTAAAACTTAAGATACAATTTCATGGGTCATTGAGACAACAACACAGTTGGGAAATGATTCATTTTCATGGTGCTAGTAATTAGCCAACCATCCTTTGAAAGTTTCCCTTCATGTTTATCATTTTGAAAGCTGTCATTGAATAGTTTTATCTTTTGGGCCAATATAGCAATTTGTTTATCATTAAGCTACACATAATATAGTATACCCTAATATACAGTACAGTTAAAATGTACATTGTGGTAAATTGTTTATAATATATTTTCATGGGACAACACTGAACATGACACTTTGATAAAATGTACAATAGTCACTGTACAGCTTGTGTAAAGTAGCTGTCCCTTCATAATGCCACAACACACAGCCATTATTGTCTAAATAATGAATGCACCCCTGGGTGAAAATGTCCAAATTGTGCTCAAGTGTCAATATTTTGTGTGATTGCCATTATTTTCCAGCACTACCTTAACTATCTTGGACATGGAGTTCACTAGAGCTTCATTGGTTACCACTGGATTGCTCTTTCAATGCTCCATGACATTACGGAGCTGGTAGATGATTAAGATGTTGCACTCAACCACCTTTTTCTTTCAGGATGGCACATAAATGCTCAATAGTGTTTAGGTTTGGAGACAGTTATTAGATCACCAATCCTCAGAGGGCCACTCTGACAAGGGAAAGCCATCTCCTTTACCAAGGTGGATGGCTTTACACAACCTTCAGAGTTTAAGTCCTCTTTAAATATGAACTACAAAAATCTTCATCTGTCCTCAAAAATTTAAGCTTTTCGACTCTTATGACAGAATCACACAGCCTTGTCGAAAAAACATAATCCTTAACCAGATAACCATAATTAGAAGAGATTGGAAATATTTACAATGAAGCAAATCAGACTGAGCACAATTTTCCACAATTTAAATGATTTTCAAACTCATAATAGGTGCTTCTATGGTTTGAATGATAGAACTATTTGTCATTTTACATGCCAATGTTTGTTGTTTCTTTAACAGTTATTGGTATACAAGCTAACAGTAATTTAGATCAGTTCATATTATGCCTTCATAACTCCTCAGAGCTTGTGCAGCTTAGTTAACCTGTTAGTACTTCAGCCGTTCCTTGTATCAGAGAAATAATGAAGGCCTGTGGGAGAGTATTCTCACAGACTAGTAACTAGTAAATGCAAAGCATATTATTCCATTTTATGTTTTCCTTTTCCATACTACAGTCAAAGCTGAATCCCAAAGAGAGGGTTAAGAAGTAAGCAAGCAAGTACTAGGGAACACATTGGCCTTCACACAATTCTGCAAAAACTGTCTGCAGGCAAAAGTTTTCCTTCATTTACAGTTACACTCACTTTTATCAGGACAGGCTATAGCTGTATGTGTCATTGTGTAAAACTAAAAAGTAATACTGTTAAGTTATTTACCAATCTATTATATTGTAATTTTTTAATTTTATTACCAGTTGTGTCTCTATTGTGGTTAACACATTTATGATATGGTATGAATAACTTCTAACAATTACTTGATGTAAATTAATTATTGGATGCCACTCTATCAAAAAACAAAGTGTAAGAACTTAAAAAGCCTATCTCTGGATGGCAAACAATAACAATAATAATATATTATTACTTTTTTTTAGGGGACCAGTTGCTACAAATCGACCCACATGGGGAAGTGAATTCACTTGTGATCACTTATTGTCTGTAGCGTAGGACCAGAGATTGTGTCATCCAAATAGACCATGATTTCTGAATCTTCATTTAGATGAGTTGATGTCAGAAAGAGAGGTTTAACCAAGGCTGGTTATCACAGCTGCAGGACCATAGATAAAGGAAAATAGTATTGGTATTAGATAATATCCATTGTTCTATATACAATAACATAACCTGACATGAGATGGTCCTGCCCCATGTTTGTCAGATTTTGGTCCAGTATGTACTGCTTAATAAACTCTTTATTCTCCTGCATACTCCCAAAGGACCAATGGCGGGCTCTCCTGTACCTCAAGTACCCTGGCTGTCAAACAAAATTGCCTACTCCTAGAAAAACAATTCAACCCTTTCTCTCAAGTCATAAACAGGCTCAAATGGTTTTCTGATCTGCGATAAACTTTCTAGCATTCTGGCAGACACCTACCATAAATGTAGGGTCTAGGACCCTTGGATTACCTCTGCCTATTTCTCATTAGACCCCAGTTCTATCTTCACAATTTGAAACAGTGTGTATTGTCCTGACAGTGTATACTGCACTGTCCTGTGTCACTCCACTATCTTCCTACCGGTATACATGCTCTCCTTCTTTGTCTTGAAAGTTACACCGACACACAGTTTTTGAGGTAGTCCATCTGCCAAATGGCAAGTCCATATGTAAGTTTTGTGTCTTATGTCCGACGGATGCTGACACTGCACTTGTTGAACTGTTACTGTTTGGAATAAGCCTCATCTATTCAGCTCTGCTATAAATGTAGACAGGGTAGAAATCCTGACAGAAACACACAGTTTTAGTTTGATATTGTTCGGTTATTGTTTCCATTAAAATGTGTATTTTGTTATTATTTACTTCTTTGAAAAATTCATAAAACCAATAAAAATAAATTGAAAAGAATATAATATTACCTAAAAAAATTACAAGTATACATTAATATGCACGATTGAACCATTTTGCTGTAAGTAAAAAGAAATTAAAGACAGTAAATAAGGGTTAAATCTTAAAAAAACAGAGGATGAAGGGGAGAAACAGAGATAGAAAGTGTCATCCCCTTAAAAAAGATGGCGCACAGACTATGGTGTGACATTTAGCATTGTACCCATACTGCAAGGGAAGCAGTGAACTTTATCTGTGCCCGAGAAAAAGATAGCTAGTTACATAAAATCAGTCACGCATTTTATTGCAGTCTCTCTTCAGACTACAGTAGCTGCTGTGTAATGGACATGTAAAAAAGCGAGACCACAAGTTCAGAGAAAGTGCATTAAAATACCAACTGCAATCTATAGCAATGTTCAAAAAGGAGCTTTCTTTTCAAGCTGGCTGGAAAAATGAAATGATCAATGAATGGCAATCCTACTCTTTGCAAGCCACTTACCAAATAATGTTGATAGCAAAACACAGAAGAAGATTCCATAAGCAGTAGCATAACTATTGAGATCCAAACGTCATCACCCCAGAACCACCATCAATGGGTGTTGTGGAGTCTGCCCATCACAGCAATGGGCTAACAGTCAGTTTAAGGGCACAGATGGATCACATCTATGCAGTGTGCTACCATGTGTTTGCTTTTAGAAAGTAATTGTGACTTTCATTAGACCCTTACTTGGGGGATTATGTTGTACATGTGAAGAGAGGTCTGTAGAGAGAATAGACTAGAAACTGTCTATAAAACTGCTCATAAAACAAGATGTGTTACAGCGTGTATAATACAATAATAGTCAAAGGATACAAAAACGTATACAATGGTATTTTGGAAGAGCCTAAAAGTGAAGAGAAAAATTCTATTTATGAGTAAGCTTCACATTGCTCTGGTTACAAATAATACCGCAGATATAATGGCTCTACCCACAACTTATTGTAAAAAGGTTTGTGACTGCCCACCATGGGAGTGAGTCACATACTCCTCATGTGATTGTCCACCATGGGAGAGTCACATATCCCCATGCCTGCAAGTACCCTATTTTTGGGTGAACAATATGTGTGCATCATATAGATCAAAGGCGAGACCACCTGTAGCCGAAAGACATAAAAGCACTTACTACCATTATTGTGGTTTGGATCTCAGGTCTTTAACATTATGTTTATATTAGAGGAGTGTCTTCTAACACATGGGTTGGAGGACCTGGATTAGTGTATGTGTATAATAAATAAATCATGCCTTGTGTTAGATAAAAAAATATTAATTATATTTATTAATATATGTATTGAGTTGGCAGGAGAGTCAGTAAACACAAAAAAAACCTGTACATTGGTTATACCTGAAAATGGTGAAATACACATATGCAGGCTTTGGTCATTTGCATATTATAGTTAATTTGTAGTCATAGTCTAGAACCTAATTGGGTTTTTGTATTAACTTGTGTTTAAAATGAATTACATGTAATAACAGTATCTTGTCTGCCTCAACCACAGACATATCAATATTGTAGTTATATAATACTGTGTTCACGATCACACTGAAATAGCTACAATTAGTTATACCCACCCTTTAATTTCACCAAAAATGTGTCACTGTATAGCAACTGTGTTGTGCTATTGTCTTCCTCACCTGTGGTAGGTTTCCTAAAGCTCCACAGACAGATCACTTATAAGATGCGGTTACCACTAACTAAATATCCTTATTGTACAACAAAGACTTTCAAGCCCTACAGCCTCTGTTTTTGAATAAGGAGAGAGCTGCCTGTCCCATCTAGGTCACTGTATCAGATGAAATGGAAGAAAAGCAACAACTCATCAGATGACTAGCTGCAACAAAAATGACTGTAAGGGAGAGTTTTACAATGTAGGATGTAAGCTATTTAGTAGGATGTGTTAAAACAACCAAATACCGTCTTTGGACATTTAAAGAGCTGCAGTTTATTTCTCTAGAATAGTATTTGCAAAATGTCTAATACAAATTCCACAGCATTCTGCGTTTTCTATTTATTTATAACTACACCTGTAGATTCCACCAGTACCATTATCATATCCTTGGCCTTTTACATCATCTTCTCTGCTTTTTGTTATACTTAAATACATAATACATGTGAAATAACATTCATATTTGTGCAAAATAGTTAAGGCTGGCACCAGTATACTTTGGTCATGTCTATTGACTGGTTCATTTCTAACAGCCAGTTCATTATAATATGTAGATCCTATATGTGTATGCATGCAGTCCTTCACAGTAACTATTTAACCTGACAAAGGATCTCCATTCTAGGCGCTCAGGTTGCGTGCTTTCCCTGATAAGAGTCTTACCATGTAAGGTATTTGTGGATGAGATGTTACATTTCCTCAGCCATCCTCTACTATCCAAACTTTAATAGGATTTCAACCACATCAAAGCTTTACATACTTAGGAGTTTCTAATCCTACTTTAGCCCCTGGCTCCCAACCATTACACATATCAAGTCAATTAGTTAAGAATTTATTAATGAAGTCCTTAGATGTAAAAGTAGGACAGCTAACATGCCAATTATCCAACCAAGCCATTGTTTTACTCTTCTACTATAACGATGTATGTTAGGATTAACGGCCTATAAAAAATTCAGTAAAGCCTAGTCCAGAATTTCTATCTTATTTTGCACATCACATCAGCTCATCACAAAATCATATTACATGTTATTGACTTCTGGTAATATGCTTACCAAATAGCACGTTACCAACACATCACCAACAAAAAGAAAATATAACAGCTCCAAGAAAACATTGATCCACAAAGCTGCTAAATGTAGAAAAGGTAAACTACATTTCTTTTTTATGCATACATTCAAGAAGGAATTTATAAAATATGTAAATATTTGTGAGATATGTGAAAATATGGCATGGCATGCCTTGTTCTAGGGTACATATCTGAGTTGTGACTCCTGGCAACACATCTGAAATTATCCTCTAGACGGTCCTTCAAAAGACAGACCAGCAAAAGATAAATCCTTTGCACATTGTTCCTTATTTAATAAAATCAGTGTCTCCATTGTGTCCAATAGTTTGGTATTGTTGCTAAGGTACTGGCAAGTTGTTAAATACTTAACAGATTAAATCACAAATGATTCAAACTTACTTTTAATCAAGTTGTCATCTGCACAGCATAGCTACTGATCGCAGAGAACTACTTTAAATATTGAGGAATGCCATACTTGACATCAAGTAACCTTGGTAGTGCATCTGTCATTACGGTGTCATTACAAGATGACTTACATAGTTACAAAGTTTGGTGGCAAATACAATGGTACAACTGTGTTCTGTATACCTATATTTTATACTTATATTCCTAATCTTATATCAATACATGTCTATTATTGATTACCTGGAACTAAATGATTAAAATTTTATATTCAATACAATTGTTATGAAGAATTCTGATAAATATGCATACCTTTAACTCCCATGTGGGCTATCTTTGGGGTTAGAACATTAGAACAACCAAGGGAAGTAAAATACTGATTAAGGCTGAAAAAGCCATACACCAGAAATAGATATTCTGACCCCCTTTCTTTAATCCCTTTCCTGGACAAACTGTTCCACACATTTCAAATAGACTCGATAGAAGATGCTTTCAATATGGACACCAAAGCTCAAAGATTTTTTAAAATATGGGAATCATTTATAGACACATTAGAGTGATTTCATATCTATCTTCTTAAAACGGTTATGGTATTGTTAAGTTGACGTCCATCACCTGTACCTTTGGTGGACACCCTACTGAACCGTTTCAAAAGAACTTTAATCATCTAGTTGACTCAGTCTTGTATTATATTTGGCTATTGATTTCTATACAGGCTTCTTTCACAATGTAATAATAATGAACATGCAAATCACTGATAACTGGAACAACCAACATGAAAGCATTGCTTATCCATTATTGCTTGTGTGATCTTTTGAATAATTGGGTTACTATATACAATTTCTGCACTTTCTTTTTTCTTCCAGCTAATATGGCTCATCAGATGTATTTAGTTGTATGTAAGAATATTTAGTTCTACTGAGTAATTATTCTTTTACTACAATTTCCTTTTTAATTCACAAATATGAGAAGGTTCACCTTATATGACTAGTAAAATGACACGTTGGAAAATATATTTTCAACATGAACAACCAAGTATACCTTTAAGCCTTGTTGCTGTTTCCATGACAACCGAAACATGACGGTAATCTCCTGTGAGTATAGCTACCCTCTGCTGTAGTGCAGGTCACATGATTATAGACCACCGCTCTGACCAGCTATATCACTGGTATGCAATCCAAGTTCCGAAACGCCTGCACAGGTGCTCCTGCTCCCAGTTAATTAAAGCATGGTTATCTTTTGGCCACAAACGCTGGGATTCCCTGAAATCACATGTGGTGTTGCTGCCCCAGTTATTAATGGAATGTGTGTTACTTACTGCAGGCAGAAATATAAATAAATCATACAATAGTCTGGAGCTAGTGGGGGATGGAAGCAAGTATTAATTAGCAGATAATGCAATGAGTTCATATTTTAGGGTCATTTTTTTTAAATCTCTTGTTTCTTTTAAAGAAGAATATTTGGCTTGCAGTAAAGGTCCATTAATATGCTGCTGTTTCTCTGTGTCAATTTAAGGCAGCCGAATCATTTTTCCAATTGAAAAGGATGAACCAAAAAAGAGAAATTTAGCATCTTTTATCACACAAGAAGGCACTAGAAGTGTACACTAGTGTGTTAACATATGTGTTCGGATATGATCTTCATGTGTTGAAGTTCTGTTGCCTTAGTGCCTTGTTGTAGCATTACAAACAGTATTACAAAAGCCTAGATTGGTGCTCACATATAATTTTTCACAACACATAGAACACATAGGGACGTTCTGCACTGCCCAATTCTGAAATTGATACAGAGTGGTGGGGATCAGCATGGTAATATATCCATTTGAGGTAGAAAATTTTTAATCCGTTGTGGAATAGAGCCGGTGTTGTGGGTACCTTTAGATCTTAGTAGTCCATTTTTAATTGCTTCCATTTTCATAAAGTAGTATTTTTGTATTTTTTTGTTATATTTATATTTTATAAACATTCATATTTGGTTACAATTTTAGGCTTTCTTATTATATTATTAGGCTTTCTTATTATATTATTTTTCATAATATAACCTTTAAAAACAAAGTAATATAATCTGGATCTACTTCTGGAAAATCAGATAATGGAAGGGGCAGCAGGATGTTGTACATAGGATCATGAAAACCGGAAGCTGTCGAAAGGACAATAAGGGAAATGCAAGGGGTGGGTCAAGGACAGCATGGTTGGAGAGGAAATGGCTATATTCAATTTAATCAAGATTGTATACAGCGAAACCTTTCCTTTTTTTAGTATACATTTAGCTAATCACAAGCATTTAAAGTTAATGATATTTAGTCTTTTTAAATATAGCGTTTTCATAATCATGTTTATAGATTAAGTGAGTGTATTTTGTGGGCACAGACAAAGCAGGTCCCTTAATTATTTTGTCAAATGTTTACTAAACTTTATAGATATGTTTGATTGCTCTTTTATTTCTATTGGTCTACTGGAGGAAAAACAAGACTTAAAAAATAACTGCAAGATTCTTTAGTTTTTTATCTTTTGAGAGCCATAAAACCAGTTGTGGCATAATATAGAAAGAGTACAGAATGTCACTGGATTCTTTCCGGTTCTGTTAACTGAAATGTGTGCTTCAAGTAGGGGAAAGTGTAAGCCTTCTGCCAGAGCAAATAAATCTCCGGAGGAACAAGCAGTCACAGAGCTGCAGCTCGAAACGTCTTCCCAAAGGCCAGATCTGAACAGAAGCATCCTGACAGCAGAAAGGAAAAGGCAGGCCCCAAACAGAACCAAGCCACTTTTTCTGCCAATTTTATTCTGTAACAAGCTTCTCATTACAATGTTCATGTGCCACACAAAAGACACAGTCTGGAGGGTAATTACCCAGCACCCTTAACACATTTGAGTACCATTAACTTCTTATACAAGTGAGCTCAGGGGACATTTAGTAATAAATGGAATATATGGCGGCAAAACAAACCCACAACACAGACACTGACCTGCTGCTCCAAAGAAAAGAAAAAAAAAGCGTGGCAACCAAAGTGCCCACATTACTGTTGGACAACTTAAGAAGGTCAACAATGGTGACATACAGTATGTGATAAAAATATTAATGATAGCCATGCTATGACCAAATGACAGCATACATAAAATAAGTTATAAGGAGGTGTTTTTTAAAACAGGTTTGGATTGAACTCAGTTTATACAACAGGATATATTTAAATTGAGCTGAAAACAGACAAAGGCAATACTTCTATGATGTGTAACTGATTCCCAAAATATGATTGAAATTACTCAATATTGGCAAAGAAGAGTTTTTTTTAACTTTTCTGATAAATGTTGTAAATTAAAGTTTGTCCCATAAGAAGTGAAGTGTCTAAATTTGCTATCTAACTTTATAGAGGGACAACCATGTAGGTTGCAATGATGATGGCCAACAAGCTGTAGTTGTAGCTACAGTTTGGAATAAATGGCTCTGTACCATAAGGCTATATTTGCACTGTTCACCAGCGGTTCGGGATGTGCATCTGGCTGATGGGGTGTAAAGGAATGATTTACATGGCTCCACCCACTGTCCTGAAGTGAGGGTTTTTTCCATAACATTTGGGATTTGTGATGGATTGGTGCATGCAAATACCTGTTTTAAGAAGGTTTGACTGTGCTACTATCTTACTTTATCAAACTTAAAACATGAATGTGTTGATACATGCAGAGATTTTTGGATTACATTCTGGCATCAATCCCTCTTTTAAGTACTTAAGTACTAAGTACTAGTACTTAAGTACTAACAGTGCTATCGACATATGAGCCCACTCTCACAGCATTTATTGGATGTCCTTATTTGGAAACATATCACATTACTTACATTACTTTAATAATGGTATACATGGAATGTAGTATGGGAATGTGACCAACATAATAAACATAAACTTATCAACGCGTATTTTTATTTCTAATCATACACATACATACACTTGCATGGGAGCAGCCACAGCTTAATACAATTACAATCTATGCTGCCTAATGGAAGTGCAGGACAATGATGATGCTTTGCTGCAAGTAAATAATGATTTGCTACATTTCTTGTTATCCTCTCTTTGCACTGTCTCATCAAGAGACAGTCAGAAAAATATCAATAACTAACTTCCTATAATAAATGTATGGCACTACACTGGATTTGTTATCTCCAACCTGTCTGGTTAGTGCTTTGTTGAAACTTTTTGAATGACTGACTGACTCATTCACAAATTGTGCTGTATTTATATGAATGTGTGTACTATTAGCATTACATACAGGCAGTTAGCATTCTATAGAAGCAGTTTAACGTTGGCTGTTGACATACCTTTTTATTCCTGCTCTAAGCACCACTTTAAGTAGATCTGCAATCCATTACTATTAAATAAACTGACTAAGTTGCATTATTTATGTGCATTTCTATACCCAAACCATGACAAATTATAGTATGGGTGGGTCCATCAATTGTTTTATTAAGTCTGCATAAGGTTAAATAAAAGTTTATTGAGACTCCGTCAGAAATCTGGCAGCAATATAGTAAGGGAATAGCATGCCAGAAGTTGACAATCTTGGCCCACACTTACATGTCATGGAATTTATTGAGAAGTTATTCAATGACACTATATGGTTTGGCTGAAAAAGTTTGTGGGGATCAGAGTGGTTTCTAAGAAAGCCAAGATATCTTAGCTGACCACATCCCTTATGTGAGTTCTACTCAGGATAATCCAGAGAACTGTGCTTATGTAATAAGGAGATCTGTGATCCTGTGGGTTTGTTCCACAAGCAGTTCTCAAGACTGGCAAGATGTTGTTTTCTGAAGTAAAAAGGGAATATAGTCTCAAATCACCATGAGAGTTTGGTGACCTTTGGCACAGAAACAGTGGGACAGTTTCCATCAAACTCAGCCCTTAGCTTGCAATCTGAACATTTGTGAAAATGCAGCTTCAAAAACAAATGTACTTTTTGAGGCATATTCTTTTAAAAGTATGTTCTTGTCCTGTCTTTCTAAACCTAGGCATACACGACTTCATTTTCCATTTGACTGAAAAAAATATCTCTTTAAAAAAATTGTTTGAAAAAACTATGCTTCCTAGAGAATGTCCAAAGACAACTATATTGACTAACATAAATGATGGCTCCATGGTTTTAATTCACTATGTTGAGAAGTAGCAGTTTTTGCAGTTTATGACCAGCCTTATTTACTTAACACCTTTATTTAAGTAGTCCTGCAAATAATATACTTAGCTGCCAATGCTCAAATATCCATTAGATCTACTAAGGTAGCCATAGTTGCCACCAAAGCTGGAATTTAAATATCTGCCTTCGTTATCACCATTACATAAAATAAATTGGTTTTGTAGTTTACAGGTTGAAAAGGGTTGTTTGTGCTTCCTGTTACTCCATATAAATATAAAAGTAAATTATTAATATAATTTTTTGTACTTTATAAACATGCTGTTACACAAAAAAAGAAATTCACTGCAGCCACATTTAAGGACCTGTAATGTATTGTTTGAATACAGTAATAAGCTCTTCTATATGAAACATATGCCATTAATAGTGTGATGGGTAGTTCATGAAGTCACCTGGAGCTTGAAGCAGGTTTTCTCTTAATTAGCTTTAGTGATGGCAAAGCATTTCACCTAGAATTCCTGGTTAATTACTTGGAATGCTGTTTCCAAGTATTTCATCTGAAAGGTGAGTCTTAAAAAAAAGTAAGGACATTCCATCTATTCTCCAACTGCAAATAATAACAGCACCACTATCATTGCGTATATATTCTTTATATTCTGTATACCTGGGAGTGTGTCAGAGATTTATCTTTTCCCAACACACATAACATTGTCCCCAGGTCTCATACCCCTTCGGATTGGGAGACAATAATAATAGATTCACTGTATCAATATTTTCTGTACATGATTATGATAAAAGTCCCCAAGTCTCATACCCCATTTAGGTTGGTAGACAAGGCCAAACTTCCTTTACTCAGTTTGTCTCACATATTTACATATTAAGTGCATTTGCTAAAATGATGAATAGTAACACATTAGACTGTTATTTCTGCAGTATGTATAAAGAAGTTATGAGTTGAATTGATGGCTGTACAAGAGTTCCAGAATTAATTAGTCTGCTTTAATTTTTTACATGGTGTCCTCATAAACCCTCAGTAATGTAATTGTCTGGGACTGGTGATATATTTTTACTCAGCAGCATTTTTCTATATCCTTTCCTTGCAGTGATGTGTTTCTGATGCTCTTTGCAGGCCTTAGATCATCACTCTCTACTCCTTTCATCAATATGCTGGGAGCAGCTTTACTTTTGTTTCCCTGGTTGATCCCATCAGCCAGGGGAAAGCTCAGCCACTTAACAAAATCAGCAGTCATATTCCGGTCTCACTCCGGCCCCCAGCTCACTATTGTGCTGCAGCAGCCTACCAATCCCACCTAACAAAGCCCAGCAGATCCCTCTATAATCCACATGACATCATTTAGACAGGTACACAGGCAGAAAGCCCCCCTTTATTTTTACTATTAATACTTTGGTTTAACTTCTGGTCTACATATAAAATCAGAAAAGTGAACTTTGTAGCTAACAGAACATGTAATGTAAAATATGTTGGGATTTTAAATTGTAATACTTGGCAAAAATGGTACACTAAGTAATAGAGATGGGCATTTTAGTGCCAGATTTAGTGAGGCATTTTACTATATAGTTCAGGCTATAGTTGTATTTCTTTATTAAAATAACCTCCTGGAAAGGTAAAGTGTATTAGCAATCTTTCCTGCCTTCTGTACCACCACCCTAGGCTGTCTTCAAGAGTTACATTGGGTTCTGCCTTGGACATGTTTACACAGGGCCACTATCAGGCGGGGGGACAGGGGGCACTCCTGTCCCGGGCCCAACCCCTGCTCCCCACACTGCGTTACAACCAGAAAGGAGAGACTTGCAGCAAAAAAAGTTATTTGAACCCCTAGGCATTGTCTAGAGCCCTCAGGGTAGGGGGGGGGGGGGGGGGGGGGGGGGGTTGAGTGCTAGGAAGCCCCAAAAAATTACCTAGTATGGGGTCCCAAAATTTCTGATAAGTTCCAAACTTAATACAAAGTTAAAAGAATCTAGATAAGGCATAAAGAACTCTTTGTCATTTGTTAATTTACTGTAATTTATGGACAACATACATGCTTTACTTTCATGTCTTATCATCATTATTTTCAATGACATAAACGCTGTGTAATGAAGCAAGCATACTTTTGATCTAGGCAATTGATAAAGTCCATTGTATTCAAGAGTAGGGTGTGCCCAAGGATTTTTAACTTCCTTGATTTTCTAAGCACTCTACATTGTATTATCTGAGCTGAAATACCATGGTGCAGGTTCATATGTACACGTGGCTATCAGAAATGCTCTTATTTTTATGGGAATATATGTAGTAATATGTAGTATGTAGTTTGTGGTATCACTTTCAATTGGAAACCCACCAGATGCAAGGTATGAAAAAATACATGACTTTTTTCTGTATCTTTACCACTGAACTTCAGAGGTAAATTTAGCAAAAAATAAACATTTAATCTTGTGCAAGAAAGCCTAATATGCTTGTCATTCTGGGTCAATCACCAGAATCAACTATGCAATTGACCCCAGCAAACCTAAAACTTAGGCTTCCTATGCAGTTCAATTGTTCTTTAAAAAAATTTAAAATTCATATCATATTTACCACAATGTTCTTTTCCTGGCGCTCAGCATACATATCAGGTTGGTCCTGTCTCTAATGTGTAAGCTGACATGAAGCGCGTCAGCAAACATATTTTACTCAAGTTAGTGGTTTTAATTTCTCTAATTGTCTCTAATAAGTTATTTTCTCCCAATTTCAGAAGTTTAAGGACAAGATAGAACCCATCATTTACCTGTCTAAGTGGAAATTTTAATTATTTTGCTTAGAGTTTTAGACTAACTAGTACTATAATTGTTATTTCTCCTATAGCCAGCCAAGCTTTTAATAAACACATTTTGTTAGCTAGATGGTTCTGTTAATTTGTTGAACTCTGTGAACCATTTAAGTTTGACCCAAAGTTTGAAAAAGGCCCCTAGTTTCTCATGATACTGCAGCGTGACACAATTTGGCAAGATCAAAAGAGTTCATCATGTGGAATTTGGTGTTAAATGGACATATATTAAGGCGCACACAGAGTTTTCACTGTGGGAATTTGATACAGTGCATGAGCAAATAAATAGAAAGTCACAAAATATCCTATGAAAGTAACCAAAGGACTATATACAACAAAAAAACACACAAAGAAGTTCCCGCTTTTCTGTGTTAGGAAAGCTAGGTTTAGAGATTTTTAAGGCAATGACAAGTAAAAGAAATATAGTTTAATCGATTTCAATAATATAAGTCTATGATACTGGTAGACAAAGTTCATCATAATCCAATTTATTCTTTTGTTTACAAATGAAACACTGGACAGTCATAAGACATCTCTACACATTACGTGAAGAAAATCGCTTCTCTTTTTTCAAGGGTACGTATGTCTAAAAAGTGAAGGCGCAAAAGGATCAATGAGGCCAAGCAAGACCAGTGACTGGTGTCGTTTTTGTATTAGCTAACTCTCTGGGTTCGACAACTGTGTTAAGGTAAGGTCCGCAGCTTACCATAACCAGCAGGTCATTCATCAACACAAGCAGGGGGGAGAAAGAGGTACTCCCCTGGGTCCCCCCCAGGCAGGAGAGGCCCCCCACAGAAAAGGCCATATCTGTGGTTTAACTATAGGACTTTAGGCTGCATGCAAAGACTGCTACTGATTGCAAAAGAAAAAAAAGCATTAGACAGGAATTCAGATAATTTAGTATGGCTTCTATATTAAATGTTTAGTTAAAAAATTTATTTAACTCACTTTACACTTGACAACACACACATTTTTTTATAAGAAAGGTCACTGTTTAAATACTAATTATTGTCCTTATTGAGAAAAAAGACTTCCTTTTACAAAACATATATCCAAATAACACACTATCTGTTGTCCTTGCCTAAAGTTGCAATTTCACAGAGACAGATTAGCCACCCATTTCTGATTTTCCATTGTTCACAATCAGAGCTTGTGGCACTTCCTGTCATGTAAATGAGCATGGTGTGTCCATTGAAAAGCAAAAGAAGAATCAAATGACTTGTAAATTTATTGGGCACAAGTTATTGGATATGTTTTAGCTGTGTCATGCCCTTAGGAGTAAAAGGGGAGCTTTATCAACAGCATTATCGATCAGGTACAACCACTTTACTTTACTTAGCATTGTCAAATCACGGCAACATGCGTCATAACACCCCCAACGTGTAGAAAAGGCCTAAAAATTTTAATAATTATCTATATATATATCACTATTAATGCTTTTAGAATTGAGATGAAAAGGGACCCATATGAATTTCTACCTTAATCAACAAAGCTAGATCTGAAGTCAGAATTTTTTTTATTTTAGAGATACTTAACCAGATGCATTTTGACATGAACATGCAAATTTAACGCAGACTAAAATTGAGCCAATCAAACTTATAAGCTCAGCTTCAAAAAGCATGTCATTTGTGTGCTTTCATTCTAAATAAAGACTCTGTAACAGTGCATATATCCTCACGCTCTGTGATGCATTGGTGCACATTCTGAAAAGAATTATAAGTAATTCTATTTTCATACGCTCTAAAGATTATTTTCCACCGGCTGAAAACGTCTTCTAATAGAAAAAAGTAAAAGGTGAAACCAAGTTCACAGTCAGTGCAAAAATAATAAAGAAGAAAACTTGACATTTCACTGGAATCTTGTTAGGGAACATTGAAAGTAAAAAGAAACATCTAAAATAAAATATATATATATCTTCATGAATAATAGAAGTACTGACGGCATACATAGTGCCTTTTTTCCCCATCCTATTCCACAGCCATTTTATTGCTTGAACGTTCTGGCATTTGCATTCCCTCTTTATTGAGAAACACCAACAGGAAGTCCCATCAGCAACTTGTATAGGTTTTCAACAACTGCAATATACTATGGAATATACTATTACTGACCAGAATAGATAATATAACTGCCTGTGCAGAAATGTTTTCAACATGCTCATTTAAGTTAAAAAAGGAGCACTGCTCAGAGGAAGCAAGTATAAATTGCTAATTAGGGAGTTGGATAAGATTTCCCCAAACATGTCCGGGCGCACTGACCCCTGTGATCCAGGCATTGATTTTTTCCCTTTCCAATGATAGGTGGTCCATTGACTGCCACCTTCACTTTCCCTCCATGCTAAGCTCTACTAAATTAACATTTCCTGACTGCTGTAGAAAAACAAACCATGTAAAATACTAGGCAATCTAATGTGGTCAAAGTCCCCTGGCTCCATTTAAGGTAGTACAAACTTTCCTAGACCTAGCAAGTTCTGCAAAGTGCAGACATGGAGAATTAGGGGGCCTAAGGTAAAATATTTTAAGTGGCTCTTATAGGGCAAGAGGCAAATAATCAAAGAAAAAGTCCCTGCGGAGAGATTATTTTCCTATAGTGAAATGTGAGAACTCTATTTTAATGCATTCTCTATGTAAGGATTGAATCAGACATCACTGACAGATCATCAGTATACAGAGCTTGTAGTTTTACCATGTTGTCAATTGTATGCTGCATGGCAATAAACTGAAAATTAATTTGTCCACCTTAATGGTTCTATTGACCTGAGTGGATACACAATCTATGAAGGAACTTTGAAATGGTGCATATTAATTATACCAGCAGGCTATTGCCGCAGTCTATTTAAAAGCCTCATAAAGTACGGTATGTTAGTTGCAAAACACAGGGATTTGTCAGCTTACATTAAAACTTAGATTTAAAGGGGGAATTTTATAGGATCCAGGTTAAATGGTTTTAATATTCATTTCCACTGGTACATTTATTAATGTTTTCACTCTCAGTTTGTGTTTCTATTATTATGGCATTGATTAAAACCCTAGGCCACAATTAATTATACAAATGTGATTAATTTTATACTGTGGTAATCATTTAAAGTAAAATAGAACAGACTTGTTGAATTCGTTTTCAATGGAAGTGATTTTTACCACAGATTTGATTCTATTTCAAAAGTCTAAAGCCCCCATACACGTTTAGTTTGTGACACCATGTTTTGGCTGACCAACTGTGAATGATGATGTCATCATTCGCGGTCAATCGGCCCAAACATTAAGTCACAATCAGCGGGCATCCTTTGTGTGCCAGCACTGTCCGTCGGGTCCCCCTAGCTGCAAAGGCTGCCATCAGGGCCCGAGCAGCTAGGGGGACACAGCGGACATCATCTAGGGATCCGGCCATGAGAAGAGGCTGCAAGGTCACTGAGACTGTCTGGCTGCCTAGCACAAAGGGGGAAGGAGGAACACTTTAAGGGCTTACAAACATAACAATTCTCTATTTTAATTACATGGAATGAACCAGCAATTTGATTACAGGCCACAATGGAACAAAGTGGGTAACTGTACTAGACTTACAGTAGTATCTATGATGGGAAAGCTGCAGTCCAGGGGTACTGTAGTATAAAATGAGGTCAAGGGAATAAATGGAGTTGAGTGGGGCCTTGTTTTTTTATCCAATTCCAGGGAAGAAGAACTAGGATTTCTAGATAGATTAAAATGGTTGAGTAGAGAGGAGATAATCCAGGTGATAAGAAAAGAATACTTGCAGAAACAGGGGTTTACTGAGCTAGAAAGCACTGGTAGAGGATCCAGTAAAAAAGGGAAAGGATCAAGCTCATGTCAAAGTCAAAGACATGAAAGATACTTTGGTACACATTTATCCTGGCAAACCATAAATTAAAAAGCAGTAGCATAGAGGAAACACCAGATATGGTAGTTGAATTGGCATTTTCATAGCAGATTAAGGAAATGCTCAAAAAGTTAAAATAATGCATTTTCATTTTGCAAGAAATGTAGTGCCCCATCACTTTTGGCGAAACAAAAAATATAAATATAAAGATATAGGTTAACTACTAGTTCTATAATTCAACCATGTGATAGAGAAAAATAAAGACAGGCATATTTAAAGTCCAACATGGTTATTCATATGAATGCAAGAGGACATGTAGCTGTCAAGGGTCCAATGAGATCAATCTGGAGACCAAACTGTGTAGCTTGGGCAACAGCAGTAGCTTTCACTAATCTTCAGTTTCTGCTGAACTAGATGGTGGTAGCAGCTTAGGCTTTCTGCTCAACCACTGTAGTGAACCCCAAAACTAATCTAATAAAACCTAACATTTAGTGCCCTGCTAGTCAATTACTGTAGGTTATTTGAAAGTGTGTTGCTAACATATGCACTTTTTAAATAAGAATAGGTAAGGGTCCTGCTGTTCATTAAGAGGGTTCACTGGTAAGTTACTAGATAAGATTCCTTAAACTCAACCTTAGCAAAACAGAACTCATCATCTTTCCCCCATCACCCTCCAAGCCTCCTCCACCCAACATCTCACTCACAGTAAATAACACCATCATCTCCCCCATTCCACAAGCTCGCTGCCTTATTGTCACCTTCGACTCTGCGCTCTCCTTTACGCTTCACATACAGAATATTGCTAAATCCTGCCACTTCCATCTCCGCAACATCTCCAAAATCCGC
>CM070033.1:92532149-92555818 GCA_036250615.1 Ptychadena robeensis
TGTACAGCGCTGCGTAATATGTTGGCGCTATATAAATAAATGATAATAATAATAATAGATAGAAAACTCCAAAGTATAGGCAAGATTTCTAACAAAAGTGGAAAATCAGGAGGTTATTAAAGTGTGACCTGTTACTTTCTGTTCCCTAATACTTAGCAGTAAATTTACTTAACATGATGTTTGCTAGCTGTAGGTATACTCATTAAAGCTGCAAACTATATTGATGCTGAAATGACCTTCAACTTTCATGTGTATCTGGAAGTCAGTCTGCAGGGTTACATATTTCACTATAAATAAACTTCTTAAAACTTTTCCTGATCAGAAACTTTTATTTTGCTTTCATAATAAATTTGCTGTCAAACATTAAGCAATAATCCATTGAGCAGATGGCCATTTCATTTGACCTTAAACAGACCTTTCACTGAATTGTATACAAGACCTAAATGGGGGAGGATATTCTCTTATTTAACACACTTATAGTCTTTTAAAAAAAATTATACTGTGGGCTACTCTGTCAAATTTAGCACTAAAAAGAAGAAATATTACTATTATTAGAAAACATCAAGAGAAGTAGTAGGACCACAGACGGAACCAACAAGAATACTTGTAATTTGCTACTTTTGGAATATAAGCCTCTAGATGAGATTGTGGTACCAAAAATTTTGATAAACTCTCTTGGGAGCATTGCAAGGTTAGAAGTCAGGTTTAGGTTATTATGCTAACAGCTTGGATTAGTTCTGCTTGTCACATGACAGAACCCATGCCGTTGACAAACGTCTTCTGTTACATGGTTTGCTTGCCTGGTTTTCTGTTTAAATCTCTATTAAAATTATGACCCTATCTTAAATAAACAATGATTATAAGGAATTGGCTATCAACTGAACAATGTGTCCACTTAAAACAGAGTACAGTTATTCACATAATATTAAAATGACATAAACATTTTCGGGCCCATAGCATTCCACATAGATGACTAAAACTAACTAGCAGGTTTAACACGCAGACAGATACACACATGGACATTTCACATAGATATCCTTTACTCACACACCCCATTTAGATTACATTTTACAGTTTACATTGGATTCACATAATATTGCATGCACTTTACAAATGAATTCCTTGAAAGATAAATAATAATAATATATATATATATATATATATATATATATATATATATATATATATATATATATATATATATATATAAAACACAAATCGAAGTACATCTTTACCTAATTGATTATAGGTTCTGACTGCTTCTTTAAAATGTCACCGTTCCTCTATCTTGCACAACTCTGCTTGTTTGTACATGGCTTTTCTTATATAGACAAAAGTGATACAACTCCAAGACATGAGTAGATCTTTCATGTCCCTTTTGGTACACCATGGGTTTGGGATGTTTTAGAATGTTTTATTTCTACTGTACAACATTCACACATTTATTTTCAACATAAATATACCTCAATTTAATCTAGACCTTTATAAAGCATAATACCCCTAATGAAGCAGATCCCTCACTAAATGTGTCAGGAATGTAACAAATCCTACACAACATGATCAATTGACAATAAGTATCTTCTGTAGAAAATCATGTAACTGGAATCATTTATTTCTGATGGACTTTCTGAGAAGGTGACCTAATTATCTTGTATGTCTTAAGTATATTTCAGTACAACTTAGATATTCATGCCTAAAAAGTCTCATAAGTGAGAGGTACTAGTTTGGAAACAGGATTGATTGTCCTAGTTCCCATATGTCTACTTAGTTAAATATTTTGGGGGTTAATATAAAATGCATAGCTTTCCAATTTTCTTCGATAAATTACTTGGTTTGTAGAGTATTACTTATCTAGGTATGGAAAACACACCTCCAGTTTTGATTGTCTAGAAAGACACAGCAAATAAGATAAGTGTGGCCACCATCTAATGTCTATAGGATTTTGGAACATATTAATACCCCTATTTGTTTTTTTTTTTATAATAAAAACGGAAGTTTCAAAATGGGTTACAAAAGCTCTTTATCTCCTGGGGCCATACGGGTGACCTGTTGTAGTTTCCAGGTCTGTTTCTATCCATTATAAAACTTTTGCTCTTTTTCATTTATCCCTTTTTATTCAGCTTAGCATAAAAAGTAATCAAACTTTAAACCAGCTTTAACTGTAATGAATAAGTCAGGGGTGATGGATTGTGAATTTCGGGCACAAATAAATCTATTCTTTATAGCATCTTCATTGATTTAGATTTGCTTAATTGTCTTTATGGTTTTTTCTCTTTCATTTATTTCTTTTGATAGTTACATGCCATTCCTTCATTGTTACCCTGAGAGAAATTCTTGTTTTGATGATTTTCCCTTCCTTTTATCTGTTATCTTTCAATGCAGGCGATACAGCTCGTGTTTATGTAATATTTTACTTACTATTTACCGATTATTCTAGATATTACTTTATAATTTGCTTTAGTCTCTTTATTTTATTAAAGCATTTTATACAAAATCCATAAGTTGACATTCAATCTTGGCAAGAATACCATATTTAATGGAGGTTGCACACATCCAACATTACAAGGTTTATATCTGTAGGTCAAGCTGTACTAAAACATGGACAGTACAGCCATACAAGTTATGGTAAAATTGGACTAGAAGGAATTAGAAACTGCAGCTTCATTTGGGAAAAGTAAAGGTGTTGCTAAAGAAGGAATTATTTCTATTAAAACAATTAAAACTGTTCTCTGATTAGCTACAAAACGTTAATGTAGGTTTTGTAAATCAGCCTTGTTAGCATAACTCAGCCTCCTCCTTTAATAAAAAGGGAAGTGTGACACAATGTTCTCTTTGGTAAAGCAGTTTTTCCCTAACCTGTCCGTAAGTCCCACCAACAATGCATGTTTACCATGTAACATTGACCTTTATGCATATCTTGCCTTTGTGGATCAACTACCTGCCTTGATGGAAATCCAATGAACATGTAAAAGTGGAACTTTAGGACAGGTGAACCCCCCCCCCCCCCCCCCCCCCACAGGGCTAAAGGATGATGGGGCTTATTTTAAAGGACTCGGAGAGCCACCATTTATACAACCCAGCCTATGACTTTAACTTAATTTTCTAATGAGGTCAGAGAGTAGCAATAACAATAATTATCCTTATTCTTATTTTATATACTAAACATGAAAGGCTTATTCTGCATTAAGGATAACACAAATAATAATTACCTTCACCAAGAAGGAAGAATATGGAAACATTGCTCGCTTTGTTTTTTGTGCACACATGCCAAGTAATTATCTGTAGCTGAGGAATTTTCCCATATGAAATCACCTGATCAAAGGAAACTGTAGCTGTGAGAAAACAAAATGTTAAGATCCCTCTGACTGTTATCAAATCATTGGCAGTTTAAGATGTCAGTGACAGGACAAACATAGCATTTTATGGTTCCTTTTTGAAATGCATTTTACACAGCTTATGAGTTCATACATTCTTTAATAGGCTGCATATCTGTTCCCTGTCTAAATTAAGACAGAGTACAGGATATTCATTAATAATGGATTATCCAATGAAAGGTGCACTCATTCATTTCTGTGTTTTGGGATAATTCAGAGCCAAAAAACAGCAAGGCTATGGCAGCATAACGGATCATTACACTGTTTTGCCGTGAGCCATGGCCACCATCAGAAGGGTACAGCCAGTACTGCTTGATAAGGGCCAACTGTAGTTACTGTAATGCCCAATAATCCTTATTTTCTGTTTTAACTGTGCTCCACTAAAATCCAACTACTTGCTGCTATAATAAGGCACCAGGACTTTGTATCTACGCCAAACCCAAACCCCAACACCATTCACATTATTTCATAAGGCAGGTAACTGAACAGATAGAGGTGGCCAGCTATGGAAAGAAAGTGAAATGGAAAACAAGAGCAGCATCGTTGATAATCACAGCATGAGACAGGTTGTTAGTGCAGTTTGCCATCACCAACATTGGATAACATCTGTACAAAACCATAAGTAGCAAAAGATACTGTCCCGGTGTCCATCATAATGATAATTCTATACTAAACTGTCTATTTTAGAGGATATTTTTTTCATACAGGTACCTTGCTTGAAAATGTTTTATCTTAAGGCCCCCATAGACACCCCGATTTTAGCGCCGATCGATTAAATTCAATCGATTTTTTCATCTGATTATCGGTGATTCACCCCACATGGTCCGATGGATGACTCCGATCGGAATTGTGGGAATAATCGCCGAATTGTTATCGGACTGTTGGAAAATTTTTCTCGGCGGGTCCCTTGCTTGTATTCGCATCGCTACTGTTCCTACTGGTCCCCTATGGACACCGATCATTAAAGGTCCGATCTAACTATTACCATACTTTAACTTTTCCTGTTTTGGCAAACATTTTGTTTTGTTTGCAATCATATGGCAGGTTGTACTACACAGTGATCAGGAGGGGATAATGATGGCACAAGTTATTCGAAGACCTGATCACCCTTAAATAGTGTTGTTCTTTTGGCATGAAACACGTTGGAATACCACCTGACGAGCCCGTGTACACATTACTTCCGATCGTACAAAATCGTACGACAAATCACACCTATGGAAAAAGATTATAGGTCCTATCGAATACCTAAATCGGACATTAATTGGTTCGCTATTTTGGGGGTATACTGAAGTATCTGTTCACAAATTTTTTATCGATCAAAATTTTTGATCGGGAAAACATCGACTTGAATTTAAATCGCTCGGCGCTAAAAATCGGGGTGTCATATGGGGCCCTTAACGGCCTGAATCCTTGTGTCCTGCATCGGACACAGCCATGTTGATTATAATTGTGGCCTTACATGAGACCCCATTACATTCCCCTCAGGACTTGATTTCTAAACATTTCCGCCCACAAACACATTATATAAAGGAAAATTGGCTTTTCCCATATACTTTTATTGTGTTGTTCCTTTTTGTACATGTGTGAGTATCATGTCAATTATTGATGGCCCGAACCTGTCGCCGGAGCACTATCGCGGCGACATCGCATGTTCGGTTCACCCATGTTCGCGAACATATGGCGATTTTGGTCGCCCCGTATCTTTTAACAATTGCAGAAACTTTGACAATACCTTGTGATTCACAGTCAGCAACATAATCCAGCCATGACCCCCCCACCTCACAGACCCGTCACAACCCGATAACATATCAGTACAGGACGCCATTACACATTCTGCTGAAGAAAGGAGAGAGTTAGGAAAGAGAGCTGCTTGCTGCTGCTATAGGGAACCATTAGCTACACAGTGTTCTGTGTAATCTACAGTCTTCACGGAATTCCCATCCATCCACCATGGGGAATATCAATCTCCCCAGTGTCCTCCCCACTGACCCATCACCACCAGTGTCCTCCACACTGAACCATCACCCCCAGTTTCCGCCATTACGACCATCTCCCCAGTGTCCTCCACACTGACCATCTTCCCCCAGTTCCTCCACACTGACCATCTCCCCAGTGTCCTCCACACTGACCATCACCACCAGTGTCTCCACACTGTCCCAATCTCCACCAGTTCCTCCATACTGACCTCTCCCCCCGTGTCCTCACACTGACCTATCAGCCACGAGTGTCCTCCACACTGTCCATCTCTCCCAGTGTCCTCCACACTGACCATCTCCCCCACTGTCCCCACACTACTCATCACCACCAGTGTCCTCACAACTGTCCATCTTCCACCAGTGGTCCTCCACATGGACCATCACACCCAGTGTCCGCAATCCTGACCATCTCCCCCGTGTCCTACCACACTGTCCATTTCCACCAGTGCCCTCCATAAAATTAAAATTCACCTTTAGAAGCTGTAGGCAACTGGAAAGCAGATCTTCACAGGTTGGTTTTCAGGTGTAATTCACACGGCATTTACCAATCATGTTGTTTGTGCTCTCCAGCTCCCCTTAGGTTTATCCCAAATGACTCTCATTGTAGAAAATCCTTCGTGCGGATTTTTTGCGTGAAAATTTTTTTTCTTGGGATTTTGCCATGGATCCCCCTCTGTCATGATGTCATTGTCCAGGTGTTAGTCCCCTTGAAATAACCATTTTTCCAAACTATTGTGGCCAGAAAAGGTCCCTTTGGTATTTATGTTCGCTCTGCCCATTGAAGTCTATTGGTTCGCTTGTTCGCGGACTTGCGAGGGTTGCATTTCGCCGTTCGCGAACATCAAATTCCGGGTTCGCGCCATCACTAATGCCAATTATTATTTCTCACTTCTGACCTTTACTATGGTGAAATAAACCATACTAAATTTCTAGTCTTACTGTTACCGGCTATTTTGGCTTAAATATGTCTTGAAAATGGTAATTGAAGGTGTTAGGACTTAAAAACTTTTAATAAGCTGTTTTGCATTGTGTCACAAATTTTCGGCAATCTAAATTCTCTTAATGTTATTTCCCCTAACAAACCAATTTCCAGAGTTTTACGGCAAGGTACTTTAGTTGCTCTGTTGACTACAACCCTATGAGTAGTCTCTAGAGGTACGTTTTAGATCCTTGTAAATATACTTTTTATGAGCCTTTACTTGTCACACCTGTTACTCCAGAACACTTTGCCTGTAAACAGGAATCTGAGCCAAAAATTCCAGAGCCAAGGATCTGGTCTCATACTGCTAGCCTGTGTTGGCTAGTTCTTCCAAACTATCTATATGCTCCTATAAATCTCAGGCAGAATAGAAGGGAGGTCATCCAAAACTGCATGCTGTTCAGTGTACCGTGGGAAGCAATGCAATAACACATCTTGCTACAACAGAAGGTAAATCAGCAAACAGACATTAGAATTTATTGGGATTCCTAAGTTAATTATACTCTGCTATTTTTATTAGGGAATAGGGCTAAGACTGATAAAACCCAAAAACGTTCTAAACAATTTTGGTTTTATTTGTACTGGGGCTGTCACCACATGGTGAAATATGCCTGCTTATAAAGCACAAAGTCCAACCAAAACAAAGATATAAAACATTTTTGTAACAGTGCTCTGCTAAGTAAACGGTCAGAAGTTTTATTCTACTGACGTATTGTACTTTTCAGAGAAACTTTTGTCCAAAGTGTTGTGCAATAATGCCTGCTGTGTTTACACTTGCTGACTCCTAATTTAAATCCAACCAGAAGTGGAACTTGGAAATAGCAGTGTGTCTGGTCTCATAAAAAGCAGCACAGTTTTACCATAAAAGTATCAGTAAAATACTTATCATGAACCCATCCCAAAACCATAAGTATAGATGTATCACAGATGTGACAGCTTTACGTAAACGTGTACAAGCATTTAGAAGATGTCCGCTAACAGTGTTTCCCAATTCCAGGGGGCGCTGGGCCTCATTTCGAACTTGTATTAGAATTGGGGGCTCGATAATGTTGCTAAATAGACCCTGCAAGGAAAGTTTGGGAACCACTGAGCTACAAGCTTAATTAGCCTGAAAAAGGAGAAAACAAAGATGATGATGCCTAACTTTCCTAGGCCATGATGTTTGTAAGAGCTCTGCTGTTCTAAGTTACTTAAGGTAGCCATACAGGGGTCGATTTGTCACCGATCGATTTCCAATCCGATCATTCCAGGTGATCGTGGAATCGACGATTGATCGGATTGGGAATCGATGGCACACCACTTTGGGAATCCGATTTGTGGTCAATTTGGACATGAGCCGATCTTTAAAATGGCCGATTCCACAAAATCCATCGATCGGAAGGCATAGGGAGCTATGGGCCCACCAACGTACTTCAAATGCCAAAAGATCGACCAAAAAAAAACTAATATGTCTGTTCAACATAGATTTTTAGTCGATTCCGATTTTGTTTGGTTGATCGTTCAGGGAGGGCAGAACGCGATTGATTGCCGATTGATCATCATGAATGCACGCAGTGATCGATTTAATCTACGTGAACGCACGCAGTGATCGATCAGTCAAAAACCTAGTGAAAAATCCACCCATGTATGGGAGCCTTTAAAGCAGATGTATGCTCAATATGTACAAATTACATATGTAAAATTTAAGTTTGACTCTGAGCTGGTATGATGGTGGCATAGGGCTCCACCATCCTAATATAATATACTTAACTTGCTGTACCGGGGAATGGTATGAGCGATTCTATATATATTCGCCAGGCTTCCGAGAGTTAATTCTGGGTGCAATATCGCAGGTGGCCACTGGTTCAATGGTTTTCTATGGGAATTTTCGTCCATGTACTTTGAATGGAGAGCTGAGATCACAGAATTAGCCGGGCCAAGAAGTGAGGGGGGTGGGGGCGAGGGGCTGTGGGGGATCTTGTTAAATTACAGGTCCTTTTTTTGTATTTTGGTACCGCATATACAGCTTCATAGCAAGGGTTCTCATATTTTTACCATAATTTTAAATAGTTACAAAAAAGAAGTGAGATATATTGCTAAAATGTAGTTATATCTGGCTGATGAACTAAAGGACTGATTGGTAGGCTATGCACCTTGCATTGAACTCAAAGTTTTGATTAAACAGTGATTCTTCATTTACCATCAAAAATATATATACTTATGTCTGTAATTTAAATGAAATGATTTGTTCCACCCAAACTCATAATGCAACATATTTATTAGGCCTTAATCATTCACGTGGTTAACATATTTTCTCAAGTAAAATGTTTGAGAGACTGCAGTACATCTTTCCCAGAGGAAGGATGTTGACGTGATGGATCAGTTAACCCTGTAGAAGAAGCAGAGTTTGGCAGAACACAGTATTTTTTTTCCTTGAATTTGGCCTGGGAAGAACTTTAGCAAAATACAATTTATTCCCAATATGTGGGATTAATGAATATTTTCATTTGCTATTTTTAAAACAGCATGCTTTAGTGTATTCTGTCAGTCATGACTTAAAGGGCCTTACTGGGAAGCTGGAGAATGTCTGGATCAACTGCCTATACGGGTATCATATGGTAAGCTTTCAGATATAACCCATTAATGAAAGCAGAATTCTGAGCCAACACATACTTCAGAATTATGGGAAATATTGATTTAAATTATAGCAAAGCTTACCAAGAAAACCTTCCTGAATTAGCGAAATTGCTGTTGGAATTTAACTTCAATAGTAATTTTTATTGTGTCAAACTCATACTCATTCTATTCCAAGATAGACAAGACACGATACCATTTCAACTGATTGAAAGGTATTATATTTATTTAAGGTTGGGTGTGGGGAGGGAAGAATAAAAGGTACCTACACATTAACACTCAATTAATAATAAGGCTTTTCAACATTGTAAAGTCTATGAAAGTAACAACTTTAGTCATTGATGGCAAAGGAACACACTGTGCACTGACAACCCACCCCCCAAGACAGCAAGGTGTTGCTGTTTATAGGGCACCCACCTATTCAGTGGGTTGTTTAAACCATTTTGAAAGTGCTGGGGCATAAAAAGCCATTTGCCTGGCCATATCCTGTCAAGATAAGGCCAGTAACAACAGGTACTCAATAAAGCTTTCATGACTTTTGACATTAGAGCTTAGCCAAGGTGGACCCAGACTGTCACAAGGATAAGATGAAGAAGCAATGATGGACATGGTATATCTTGCTGGTGAATGCAACCTGATGCAGATTCACGGTAAAATGGTAGTGGAATACTTTCCAAATGGGGCCCATCAGGTACAGCACTGTAAACAATTCAGAACTGCTAGATCAATCTCAAACAGTGCTGTAGCATTTCTTATTGACGTTTAGTAATAAGAAAGTACTTTTTATTTGCAGCCACAAAAATCAAAATACTGTTTTAGCCCATCGATCAAGGAACACTTGGCATGCACCAGAAATACCAACGAGCACCCTATTTTCACTGCTGCCAAAAAATCTATAGCTTAATCTTTTAGCTCTACTTAACATAGTTCTAGTTCTTGTGTTAACTTACTCTGGAAAAATATCAGAAACCATAACATGTTTAGCTGGCCATTCCTTCAGCCAATATAAATAGACCCAGGCACAATACACAGATTATTAATTAATTAATTAATTCAATAACAACATATATTCTGATTTTAGTTTAAATAAAATGCATCTTTATGTTTCACTCTATTCTTTTTCTATACAGAAAATGTAAAATGTTTAAGTCTGGTGTATGCCTCAACAATGGCAACCTGAAGCCATAAAAAGTAAGAAACACATTGTTTGCATTTCATTCGTTTACTCAAACAGGTTAGTACCAGGCATCTCTGTCTGCAAACAGGGGTTGTTGAGTGTGATTTGTGGCCTAGACCCACAAATAAACTGTCAAGGGCAATTAGTCCCCAGTTATCTCATGGTGGTATGCAAACAACTAATTGGAGAATCACTTAATTCTCTGTAGTAATTACCTCCATCCTGTAACAAGTAACAGCTGTTCCAGAAATAGTCTGTGGGCGGAACAACCAATTTAAAAGTAAAAGAAAGAATAAGGGACGGTCCAAAGACTATGGAGAAGTGTTATGAGGTTAACTATATATAGGTTCTGCCTATTATTGTTCCTAAAGTTGACTACTGATGCTATTCTTAATGGCATGCTGGAAATCCTAGGTGAATATTTATACTGGAAATATAACTCCAGAAAGAAGTAAAATCATGATCAGGTACAATTCTTCAGGTATTGAATTAGTGTTTATCTTTTGAAAAATCTCACATTTACTTATATTTTGGAGTATGCCAGGGTGGTATAGCTCAGTCACTAAAAGATACCTTATGTATTGGCTAGCCTGGATCACATTATCCAGTCTCTGCCATGTGATGCACAATGTCTTTGTTTAGTCTTTAGAGCCCCCCATAAACGCATAGATCCGCGGATGATCCCAGAGAGGCCGACTACAGAGTGATGATGCGGCTGCCATTTGTGTGCTGGTGTCCAAAGTAATGTGATTGACCGAGAAAAATGTATATGTCCGTTTTCTGATTTTGGGTGACATGGATCCAGGTGGGCAGCTACGATGCACAGGCAATTTTGTGACCCTCAGAGCCAGTGACATAATGCTGCCCTTGCAACTTTTGGGTTTGAAGAATATCTCCATAACCATCAATGATCATGTATTACTATATAATGAAAACTAGCAGGTTATGTCTGTGTGGGGGTTGGCTTTTGACTATTTTAAGAGGTTCCATTTTTGTAATGGAAGTGCCAATTTTGTATGGATTTACAGTCCTATAAACTGAAAAGGAAAGGCTTGACGCTTAAAACTTCCATCTGGCTGCAGCAGAAGTGTTTTCATATGACTGCCAACAAGCAAGTCCTGTAGAATCTTATAAACATTCACTAGATTGATGTGTTGTGTACATATACTAGAACTCAGCTTTTGTGTGGTGTGCTATCTGATACAATGTATGAAAACATATCACATTTAAACCACTGTATACATCTCTAGTACTGGTAACTTACATTAGATAGGCCTATTACCTAATGAAGTCTTTTGTTTGTGTATTTGTTACAAATGTAACATTAGGTTTGTCAGGCACACATTGTCTGTCCTATCCTGTGCACCTATAGAGTTCTAGAACACCTGAGAGACTGAGAGGCTATACTGCACCCCAACAGGCCCCCATCTGTTTTCAAATTTCAGGCATATGACATTTATTAGTCTTATATTATTATCTGGTGGTAAATGAGGTGATTCTGATGCCAAACAGATCAGAACATTAAACCTAAAAGCAAACACTTGTAGGACACTATTTTCTTAAAATAAGAAAGCTCTATGACAACTTGAATTTATTGACTTTAGCCTGTAAGTGACCACTTACATCAGCTGCCGCGGACTTTATCCTAAGTTCATTGCCAAGGAATTCTGTTATTTATTACCATTTCATCTTACTAAAAGCAAAGGCTGGTTTGAAGCATGTTGTTCATTTTGTGGAAGCAAAGTTTTAGAGCAAAGATGATGGTTGCGATAAAACAGTTTGGCTAAACATGTGCAAATTGAAAGATATAAGCTCAGATCTTCCTAACAACAACGAATCTGATTTCAACTGTTAAGGCTGCCATACACAGTTCGATGCCCGTGAGATAGAAGAGCCTTTGAGCCGACGTCATCGCGCTGAGCCTGGATATCAAAGGAGCTGGAGGCGCAGCACTGCTGGAAAGCAATGGACATCGACCGTGATTTATGGTCATGTTCAATAACCCTCTTTTCGAGCAGGAATAATTGATCCCGCTCAAAGACAGGGATGGCATCGATCTAGCACATATCTATGGGCACCTTTACTAATGGGTATGGAATGGATGAGCAAAATTTTGTGTGTTGCCTCAAGTTTATAGTGACACAGAGAACAGAACATTAGGGTCAATAGGTAGAGTAAAATCAAGTTGGCTGTTGCTGGTATTTAACAATGTAATAGGCTTTAAATGGTTTATGATGTTTCAAGAAGCTACATTTAAATACTCGGGCAAAAATGGAAAAGGAAAATAATGAATGTCAATATGTATGATGGATAGTATGATAATCAACTGACATCATTGTATAAGTTACAAAAGCCTCACACATGCTATAGCTCCATAGACTGAGATGATTGTTCCTGATCATCAGGGTGTTTCTAGGCATATGTGAGTTTGGGAAGTAACTTAAGATGCTAACAAGTGGTGGGCACCCTAAGTAGTCTCTGAACGCTATGTATTTTCCCTTCTGTGTTTCCCCTTTCTTTCCCCAATATGCCGAGCAGTAGAGAAAGAGTACAGTGGAATAAATACCTCACCTTTCTTGGTCCCCAGCAACTCCTAAAAGTGAAGTCCAGTACCAGTAAACAGGTCCTTAAGGGAGTCTGTTGAGCACCAAGAAAGGTGAGTAAACCTGCTACTGAACACCTCCATATGCTGCTCTTTTTGTCGAGGAAGGAAGGGGAAATGCCAAATTGGGTAAGGGAGTAGGGCCCAGAAAGAGCCCGTCTGGTGATCATTGTTTTAGCAAAATCCAACATGTGAGTACGTGTAAGTAATTGAATGCTAAGTCTCTGCAATTGCCCCCCTTACCTTTCATCCTCGTGTTTTCTCCTTTGCACCAAAAAGTACAGCCATTTAAAAAATGTTGCCAGTCACTGATTGTTTATTTAAAGACAATTATGGAGCAGGTGTATGGAGCCTATACCACAACTTATTTTTTTCTAATTTTGCTGAGGCACATCAGTTACTTATCAGAAGTATTTTTGTAATGGTGGCTAACATATGTCTCTTAACAAAGATTATAATGTGTAGTGTATTAGCCTTTAACCCATATTCCACAATAAAGGACATTTTGTCTAAAATACTTCTGATGCAGGTAAAACCACAGTCTATTGTGACTTGTAGCATATTGTCACGGGAGCTACACTCTAGTTCCTGGAACAAGTTCTTTTCTAGCTGCGCCTCTTTGTCAGTATTATAAAACATACATAAGCAGAGAGGCTTTTAGGTGTTTCGAACCAGAAAAACTGTCTATGTCTGAATGATTTCACATAATAAAATACAAAAGGAGATTTTTGTTTGTGAGTTTTTCTTTGCCATCAGCTTTAGACCATCAAAGTATCTCATAGAAATGTCTCCACAGCAACAGTTTTCAAAAGTTATCCTCATACACAAACTCACTTTTCAGAACAGAGTGATTTTACTTTAGTATGAAATATGTATTGACAGTTTTTATTTCTCTAGGACATCATAGGAACACTTCACGAAGGTTTTATATTTTTGCAAACTCAAAAGTTATCCTCATACACAAACTCAATTTTCAGAACAGAGTGATTTTACTTTAATATGAAATATGTATTGACAGTTTTTATTTCTCTAGGACATCATAGGAACACTTCACGAAGGTTTTATATTTATGCAAACTCAGTAATGAGGAAGTAAAATAAAGAACAAATGAATGGAAGACAGGTGATTTTATGTTAAAGATGATCTATGTATCCTATCTATCCTCTCCATTCCTACCTACTCTAGTTGTTGGCATTATGAAGCATCTATTATGTGCTAAAAGCTCCAGTCAGATGATCCTTCAGCACCATGCCCTTCAGGTTACAATGAAAACGCAAGTCCCTTTCTGTATATTCATGTCACTACCTGGGTAATCTGAAGGCTTGCCTTAAGGCCCCTATACGTAACAATCTTGCGGCCGTTGGTCGGCGGCAAAATCGGCCCCGAATCATTGGTGCCCACAAGGAACAAAGCTCAGTCGGCCAGAGAACTGACATGTCCGTAAATCTCTGGCATTGATGTAGAATGCACAAGTCATCTTTAAAAACTTGGTTTGTCATATTTATCAACACTGGTCACATAATCTGAAGCAGTCTGTCCATTGCTCTATACTGTGCAAGCCATCAGGTAAACTAAAGGCCCCAACAAATGTAGCGAGCGGGGGGGCCGACAGACGAGCTACAGAGTGCAGCAGATGCCATTAGTTTTAATGGGGATGTTCAAACTAACGCCCGGCACACAAAGGGTGCCCGCTGATACTCTGAGTCATCACGCTGCACTCTGTAGCTCGTCTGTCGCCCCCCCCCCCCCCCCCCCCGCTCGCTACATTTGTGGGGGCCTTTAGTTTACCTGAAGGCTTTGCAAGCAATTGACAGACTGCTTCAGATTATGTGACCAGTGTTGATAAATATGACAAACCAAGTTTTTAAAGATGACTTGTGCATTCTACATCAATGGAGCACTAGGTCATCATCAGCAAATGTTCATTTTAGAAGTCAAATTAACATTACAAAATATTACAAATCTATATTTATCATTTAACAAACACACTTTACACTTCAGATGCATACAAACGGTTGGCTACCAATTTAAGAGTGTATCCCTGGACTACAGGTATGAATTATTGAAATATTTCTGTTACTACAAAATAAGGCCAGGCTTTTTTTTATTTATGTATAGCCATTGTTTAATTCAAATGAAGTCCTCTTGGCCAACCAGACAAGTTTTGCGACTGGCTGTCTGGTCCATGCACACGATTGCCTCTAACAGGCACAATGTTATCCCTTATTTATTGTGCAGTTATGGCCCAAATCCAGACCCAAGCTAAAAGGATCAATAGAAGGCTCACAACATCCCATTCAACTGTACACAACCTACTTGTCATCCCATTGGGAGCCATTGACTCGGACTTAACTTTATTGCAAGCTGACAGCTGGTGGGATTCAGCAAAAACATACAAAAGAAACAATTATAACACACTTACACAGAAGCTCAGGACATGGCGAATAAAAGCCCTATTGAGGCCCCTTATGAAACCACTAGAGAATCAAATAACATTATTAATAATAAGATCAGACGACTGGCTGCCAGTGGCCTATGACCACAGCGAGCTACCCTAGTTAGTCAAAGACTACCATATATGTTAATGAAAGCACATTGCTTGGTTTTAAACATTACATTAATCCTCTTTGCTAGAGCAAAGCCCATTTAGCAATTATTTGCAATGTGAACTTTTCAAGTGGTCGGCAGTGGCTAGAATTTCTCACTAATATTTCATGCCAACAATGAAAGCTACGAGTGTCTGTTTCACTGTACTTATAATTGTAACTAGATATGTAGGCTCACAGACAAATCCTTTTTTTTCTCCCTCCATGTGACAATGCTGGTGTTCGGCCATTGGCCCGATGTGCATGTCAAATCCTTCATCAAACTTAGGGGCGCTCTTTCTTCCACTCTCTGGACCTGAATAAAGTAGCAAATGAGTGTTCTAATGGAGAAGAGGGTATAACTGGAAACATGTTACTTTGCCCTGCCACAGCACATTTTAGGTGCACAAATGCAAAAATACGTAAAGAATGGTAGACACAATGGTTTTTACAGAAAACAAAGTACAGGTTAACATTAAATATCATTCCTTGCACGTGGACATTGCACTTTGCAATACCTCATGTTGTACCTGTAGTAAGGAGATTTGGTTTTAGCCGTGGCACTTTGTGCTATATATCACATAATCCCACTACAGTGATTCATGCTACCAATTGGCTACTTAAAAGATTACATTTAACTACTATACACAATCAAACAAAAAAAGAAAAGAGAGCCTCTAACAGGAGTAAGAGATATGTTAATATACTTCAACAGCTCAATGATGTTACCTCTTCATACTGTTATGTGATTGATGTTCTCATTAGGATTATGGCTCAGTGATACAAAGCCACACTACTGAAAGCTAGTCTGAATGAAAGATACAGTTTCCTGCTTTCTTTAGAACATAAAGATTTTATAATAGTAAAGAGTTCACCCACTTTCAGGGTCCTGGATAATGACACTACATGTCACTTGTGTCCCAAAAAACTGCTTTCACGCAGTGCGCACTGGAAACATTCAAATATTGTTTTTTTTTTTTACTATTCTTGCATTGGCATATGACACTGCACCTTAGCAAAACATATTATAATCATAATCATTGGTTTGAATGAACCCTAAAAGTGCATACATTTGTCTAGTATATGAAGGATTACCTTAGCTCTTAGCAACTCTGAAGATACTTGAAAAAAAGTAAATAGTAATATATTTCAAATGCAAATACCAAATTAAATGAATGAATTAATATTTGAATGTGTGAAAATTTTGTTTTCGTTCTGCATGAAAGTGCTTGTTATGTTTAAAAGGATACATAGCAGAAGAACTTCAAACGCCAAGTTTAGGAAAAACTAAAAGAACAGACTTTCATTGAACTCTGTGTTGTAACCTCCTACTGAAGTCTTGCATCCTTTTTGGTGCTGCTTAACAGCCAAAGGCTGTTTTCTGTTCTGAAAACATCATAGACTACTTTTTGTGAAATCCCTTAAGCCTCAGAAGAGGAAGGAGAACAAAATGGGTCTTTATTTATTGTAATATTGTGGCAGACAGTAAAAAAAAGTGCTATTATGTTTAGAAAATAAGGAAATGGAACATCATCATCACTTTCACTTAAATGAATATAACTTTACAACCCCCACCAAGCATAACAATAAATAGGGGAAAACTATTATCACTACAAAAACACTGACTTCACTTCCAGCATTTGTATAAACGTTAACGTCCCATAATAATAACAGTGGAAAATGGCATGCTAGATCTACCTGTTCAGGCACATCTTTCTGTTAAAGGATTCACAACTAGGGCATTACATAGTTTCCTATTCTATTAAATATCTGCCCTAAAGAACCTGAAGTAAACTTTCTTTACTCAATGTCAGCCATGTTTTACATGTTATACTTATTTGCTGGAAAAAGTTGCATGGGGCTGCCTTCTTGATTTCTGTAAATTTGGACTATTACTTTACCACGCTAGCTTATGAATGTTCTTAATCTAAAAGTTTTTTTTCTCCATTTAATTTATTCAACTGACTTTGTGAGAGAAGCTCATGAGTATTGTTTGGAAATGACATCTTGAGTTTAGGCTCAAGTAAAGGTATCCATAGACGGCCCGATTTGCACCAGATTTTTCAGCCAATTGACTGCTGTGCGCGCTCCTGGCGGAAATTGGGTGGCTCCACCTAGTGAGATAGACCAGGAATCAACCACATGTCAGACCGGGAATCTCTCACATGTCAGACCGGGAATCTTCCACATCGGATCCACGTCGGATTGCATGGTGATTCGACATGCCGGAAAATTCCCGGCTGATGCCATTTTTTGGAATGGGGACGGCACACAAAGGTTGCCCGCCAATCAGCTGAGAGGCCGGCTGCAGCGGGATGACGCCATCAAGCTAAGGTCGATCCCTCAGATCGCCTCATGTATGGCTACCTTTAGAATAGCATAAAAAGATAATGAGCAAACCAGAGTGTAGAAAGTATTTAGGTTTTTGCCTGTTGATTAGGGCGGTGTTTGGTCACAAATCGGATCTGACACATAGCAATTAAAACATCTAAAAAAAATCAGATACTTGTTCAATAATCTATAATTTTCCAACCTAACTGATTTAGTCAACTTAAATGATCAAGCAGAAACATTTACCCATATATGATCACCTTTAGTGACTCACCTTTAGTGAAAAAATTTAACTTTTTTATATTTTATAACCAACTTGTTAGTTTATTGTGTTACTAAGAAATTACATACTACCTGATAATGATTTGGATGACAATCCAGCTAATTATCTGGCCTGGCAATGACAACATTCCAAGGCTGGGTTCATATAAAATGAGGACTGAGGGTAGAAAGTATAGAGTATCCAAAGCTTTGACATGACAAACGTCTGCACAGCAACCAGACAGCTGCTGCCATTTTTGGACTTTGTTTTTACATTCAAATCATTCTCTGACTGCTCAGACTTAGATGCGCATTTGGAAACATTGCCATTCCCATGAAGGAATTCCTTATCTCAGAAATGCATAGTAAATGTCTGCTAAACTATGGCTGAATAAAAGAAGATGTGCTTGTACAGTGTTAAAGGGCCATTAAAAACAAAACAAAAAGAAAAATTATGTTAAGTAAAGAATAAATGCCCCAAAAAATCATATTCTCCTCCATTTTTTTCTACTTTCAATGACAGCATTGAGTCCTCTTCTGGGCTGGCTGCATGCAGTATCTATGGAGCTCCCCATGTTGCCACCACAGAGTGTGTGGTCCCTAGACAATTGTCTCTCTGACATGTTCGCACCGTCATAGGATCCAGGAAAATGACCCGTAGCCTACTGTAATTTTTTATGGTATATGTAATTCCATGAACAGACTATAGTAGTCTAGTGCCATTAAACAAATGTGGGGAAGAACAGATGCTAGCCAATTTTGATCAATGGGTTAACCAGTATGGAGATGAAATCTGACATTTTATAATTTGCATTGGGACAGGAATGTTTAAAGGCAACTACTGTGTAATTATACAATCAACGGCCACTTTTTTAGGCACACCTGTTCAACTGCTCGTTGACACAAATTACTAATCAGCCAATCTGATGGTGGCAACACAATGCATTTAGGCATGTTGACATGGTCAAGATAAAACTCTGCTGTTCAAACCAAGCTTCAGAATGGGGAAGAAAGGTGATTTTGAAGTGACTTTGAACGTGGCATGGTTGTTGGTGCCAGACAGGTTGGTCTGAGTATTTCAGAAACTGCTGATCTTCTGGGATTGTCACGCACAACCATCTCTATGGTTTACAAAGAATGGTCCGAAAAGGGAAAACATCCAGTGAGCGGCAGTTCTGTTGGCGCAAATGCCTTGTTGATGCCAGAGGTCAGAGGAGAATGGCCAGAGTGGTTCGAGCTGATAGAAAGGCAACAAAAACTCAAATAACTTGTTACAACCATGGTACGCAAAAGAGCATTTTGGAACGCACAACACGTTGAAACTTGAGGCAGATGAGCTACAGCAGCAGAAGACCACACCGGGTGTCACTCTTGTCAGCTAAGAACAGGAAACTGAAGCTACAATTCGCACAGGCTCTCTGAAATTGGACAGAAGAGGATTGGAAAAATGTTGCCTGGTCTGATGAGTCTTGATTTCTGCTGCGACATTCGGATGGTAGTGTCAGAATTTGGCGTCAACAACATGAAAGCATGGATCCATCCTGCCTTGTATCAACGGTTCAGGCTGGTGGTGTAATGGTGTGGGGATCATTTTCTTGGCACACTATGGGCACCTTAGTAGTAGAATTGATTATCGTTGCAATGCCACAGCCTACCTAAGTATTGTTGCTGACTATGTCCATCCCTTTAGGACCACAGTGTACCCATCTTCTGATGGCTATTTTCAGCAGGATAATGAATGCACCATGTCATAAAGCTTGAATCATCTCAGACTGGTTTCTTGAACATGACAATGAGTTCACTGTACTCAAATGGCCTCCACAGTCACCAGATCTCAATCCAATAGAGCACCTTTGGGGATGTGCAGCCAACAAATCTGCAACAACTGCGTGATGCTATCATGTCAATATGGACCAATGTCTCTGAGGCATGTTCCTAGTACCTTGTTGAATGTATGCCACAAAGGATGAAGGCAGTTCTGAAGGCAAAAGGGGGTCCAACCTGGTAGTAGCAAGGTGTGCCTAATAAAGTGGCCGGTGATTGTATATATTATTATTGTAATGCATGTGACTGTCCCCATACATTGCATTATTGTAATGTAAGCTTTAAAATAAATTTCGTAGGATTTTTTAGATTGTTGTTATATCTTGTTTCTGATATGGCATAAAATATATTTAGATGACTAAGGGCTCGTTTACACAGGAGGTTGTTTACGGCCCAGTAAAGCACAATTTAGTGCAACTGACCACATGTGACAGAAGGCTTTCGCCCAATAGACCTGTCACAGGGCTGTTTTCTAAACTTGTAAACAGGAGCGCCCAGTCCTATATATTTATAGGAATGTGCTATATCCCAGTCTATTTCAAACGTATACACTAGTATGTAGACAGGCACTCTTTCAGCTATCTGAACATCTCTTGATAAGATGAAAATAAATCAAGAACAAAGGCATTCCACTGTCTTCTCTATGACCTATATTACCAGCATGTAAAACTACCTAACTTTTCCAGATATAGTAACAATATAGCTCTTCAGAGTTGTATACAAGCTAACAGCAATCCTGTGTGTGACACTAAAGCAGGGTACAGACATACAGATATGGGCCAGATCGATGGCCACTTCGAACGCAGTGCGCGCTCATGGCCATCTATCTGTATCATGTAATATGCGGCCATATCGGACATGACCGTTAATACAGCCAATGTCCGTTTCTTTGCCTAGAGACCGCGGGTTTCCAGGCAAAACATTAGCTGAGCTGGGGAGAGAACAGAGCTGTCTCCACCACTCTGCTGATATCTGACAGCAGCGTGATGGCGTCATCACGCTGCTGCAGGGACCATCGGACGGCTCGAATGTCAAGCCGTCTGTACCCTGCTTTAAGCAAGAAACACATGCATAGATATGGGCCAGATTCATGGCCGTTTCGAGCACCGTGCACGCTCACGGCCATCTATCTGGCCCATAACTAATGTGGCCATCCCTGTTTTCAAGCGTGATCAATCAATACCACTCGAAAACCACGTTCGATGTCCACTGCTTTGCATGGGGACCGCAGGGTCTCCATGCAAAGCATCGTCAGGCTCTAATATCGACCTGTGTTCACAGCTTCAGTTAGTCCACCCTTGATGGAAATGAAGTAAAGTATTCCAAAGTTGAGTTTATTTCCATATATGTATGGTGGGAACTAAAATCCACAAATGACCATTTCGCATATAGTACAATGGTTGCATCACTGGGCATTGTCCTTGTGTATGCATTGTGTGCTTAATGTAATTGCAGAAATTTCATATATCATTGGTAGTTCTGTTTATGTCTCTAGATATCATAAGTAAAGGGGTATCTTTTGACAAATATAAAAAGCACTGCTGACCACACTTAATTCAGATAAACTGAATGTACTAGAACAGGGGTGGGCAAACTAAGGCCCGGGGACCAGATCCGGCCTAATAGCTGAAAAGATGCTCCCTCCGCTTGTAGTCTTCATAATGCATAGAGGTGTCCAAACGTTGCCTAGGAATGATGCAGTGGCGTGATCATGACACTGTGGTCACATCCTCATGGCGCCAAAAGAAGTCTCTAGGAATTATTTCTGGTCATTGCAATGAATGAGCATTTTTTTTAAATTCAGGAAATTTTAAAAGATAACAACATCCCTGTCAGATATCGCCTATTTCACATCACAACCATCATCAGTGATGGCAATGAATGGAATTGGCACACCTACAATGGGTCAGCCATTACAAGCGCTTAGTCCTGCCACTTTATGAAGTTAAGAAACCAATGTGGCCCACGGTCAAAACGTTTGCTCACCCCTGTACTAGCATCTATGTGATGTTCGGGTCTGCCCAAATGATAATCTATGATCAGGTTGTTTTAGACCTACACACCAAATAATCCCCATTCTAAATTATCAGATAAATCCCACCCACATGTAGCTGGCCATCTCATTAGAGGACTAGAATTCTGCAATTCTTTTACTACATGGATCAAGCACCATTTCCTATTTATGTATATGGAACATACCATAGAGAAAGATCAGCATTTCTTTATGCATTGCTTGTTTTTCAATCTTTTTTATGCTCAGGCTTTGGGAGAGGTGCTCTTTATTAATCACATGGCGTTGTGCCTAGAAAGTTCCCAGAAATTTATCCAGTTCAGTGTACAGTAAAGCACATCTGTTCCTTGGTTTTGCATACAATTTACTGGATTCCATTCTCTGTCTGGAAGTGACACTCTTATAAAACTATTCACTTAATGGTTTATCTTGCTGCATGCCACAATTTAAGAAATTTCATTTCCTAATAAATCGAAATGCCTCTAATACATTATGAAAGATCACACACTTAAAGTGTCTAAATGTACAATAACTGCAATTTAACATGTCATGCGCTATTTTAAAGGTGTTTTTCAGTTAAATGGCCAAACTACACTGGCAGTGCCTAGCCCTCTTGGGACAGGAAAATGCCCCTCCACACTGTGACACAAATTTGCAACTACTTAACTTAAGTGAGGGGTGGCTGCCCTGAATTACCAGTAAATACTACCTTTACTTATCTTATTTAGGCTAAGTTTACACTGTTGTTAGGTTTAAAGCTTCCTAGACGCTCTGCAGTGACAGGAAGGCTTTAAAGACACTTTAAAGCAAAGACCTTTGTACAAAATGCACTCTAGCTTTAAAGACAGAAAAACGTCCAAGGGGGCAGGGAGTGAACTTCAAGCAGCCACAGGAGGTCACCTGGCCCTGCAGAGTGCCTGGAAATGTGTGAAAGCCCCTCCCAGGTAATTTTTTTCATGACTGAAAAACGAGCGAAAAAAGCTCTGCAAACTTGCTGCAGTCACTTTCAGGGCTTCACCATTGAAGTCAATGGGGTCGTTTAACGACCAAGCGACCCTCTGAACACAAAGTCACAAAAGGCGTTCGAAAAACGAACAGAAATCGTGCTGCTTGATTAATGACAGTACATTTTCTGTTCTTTAAACAACCTCATTGACTTCCATTTTAAACCTAAAGCAAGGTCGTTTTCTGGTCACTTAATAGACCAGAAAATGACCTTGCAAGAGACAGTGTAAACTTAGCCTTAGTTATCACAGACATGACAAGTATACATTACTTGAAGGTGATAATGCCAAGGGTCCACCCATGGTGTCAGGGAAAAGAGGATGGATGTCAGGGATTTGCTTAAGTTAAGCCTGAATTTGATATATACCTTTATAAACGTATCATGATGCATGCCACTGACTGTCCACATACATTGACTGTCTTCAAAGACACTCCACGGAGAGCAAAGCTGTTACTTTATAAACAGGGGTGCACATAACTTTTTTAGTGAGTTCCTCAGATGAGTACCAGGAGATAATGTTTGGTACTCACCCCATATGTAGAGTGGTCTACTCACTGTCCTCTGTGTCACCCTCCTGCATGGTAGATTCTGCTCGGATTAGCTGTCTCCATCCACAGGTGACCTGTGTTTGAATTAGTAATTTGCATTCCCAATTTGACACTCCTTACTGCAACCTTTTATAGTTATTTAGGCTAAGTTTACACTGGCGGTTCTCGAGCTGCTTTCAGCTTGGAAACCGCCAGTGCGCTCCCGCAGCCGCGGGATAAACGACTCCCCATGATCGGCTGCAAAACAGTGCAGGCGATTACAGGGCGTATAATTAAGGACCCCATAGAGGACCTATGGCACGGCCGCCACGTTAAACGGTCTTTTACCTGGAGGTAAAAAAACGCCAGTGTTAACTTAGCCTAAAGCTTCCCTGCGGTTTTT